>JARHVA010000805.1:0-600000 GCA_037957365.1 Torreya grandis | reverse complement strand
AAACCTCTCTAATCTAGCCACAATTTGCAAAATTTATTCCATGGAGGGCAAGGGATAGTGGTCTTTCAAATATGCTCTATTTAGATCTCTAAAATCTATACACAGCCTTACGTCTCCATTCTTTTTCCTAACTAGGACTAGATTTGATACCCAGGTTGAGTGTTTGATTGGAAATATTATTTTGGAATCTAGAAGTTTCTACAACTCATCTACCATTAGAGGCTCTATCCTTGGATTTACTAGTCTCTGTTTCTATCTAATGGGTTTGGATCCCTCAATCAACTCTATTGTGTGTTGGATAATATCTCGATTGTATCCATGAAGGTTTTCATAGCTCCAAGCTATGACTCTATCGTACCTCTGACACAATTCGATTAATCTTTCCTTCTCTTCTTGAGTTGTGGAATTCCCAACTTTTAGTCTTTTCCCATCACTCACCTCCACTTCAGAGTAGTCTGCCTTATCTACCTGGAACCATTTCTTTCCCAAGCTTACATCCTCTAGGTCAAACAAGTTTTCTAAGGTGATCAATCCTTTGGGGAGCTTATTAGTCCTTAATTAAATAATCTGATCACCATATGCCTCTTCAATTTTAGTTTGCAACTGATTTGCAAACTCATCTGATTGTTGTAAGAAAGAGAGTACTTGAGCATCATTTTCAAATACTTGCCAATTCTCATCATTGTCTGGGATGGTTGGCCTTATTATAACTTTTATTGACTCATTGTTAACCAATATGCCAGTTGCTGGGTTAAATTGTGAGCCAATTTTAGCCATCCTATCAGCCTCAGAGTTTTGACTTCTAGGGATTATCTCAATATTAAAAGCTTTAAAATCTTCTATCAAATCCCAAATCTTATGCCTGTAGGATCTCATTCTCACATTCTTGGCTGCTGCCTTTTCCCATATTTGCTTCACTACTAGTTCTGAATCTCCTTTTACTTTTAGGTTATTTATTCCCTTTTTCTTGGCTAACAAGAGCCCATGTACTAAAAATTCATATTCTGCATCATTAATAGTGCAAGCAAATTAGAATCAGATAGCCCTAAAAATTTTATCACCATTTGGAGCAGTAAGACAAATCCCTGCTCCAACACCATGTTTACTTCTAGCCCCATCAAAATTCAAAGTCTAGAGCTCTAAATCTTGAGCAATAGGTGCCTCTTCTCTTATAACATTTGGGATTACCTGATCCTCATCAAAAATGACATACACACCCAAACTAGTGGAGTCATAGTTCCCATATGGGTCGCTATGCATCATAGCCAACATCTGGCTGTTTTCTTCTTCTTGATCATGCTCAATCCAGTCTCCTAGTTCCTTGACAAAATTTCTTTCTTCTTTATTCAACATGGCATGATCTGCTTCTAATCTTGTTGTTGGTTCATTGGTGATGTGGTCTTTGGACAGTGGTTCAGATATAATTTTCATCTTTGAACTGTATCTGGTTCTCAGGATGAGGTGAGACCAGGCAAGAGACATATACCCTCCTATTTTTGTTGTAAAGTCTCTGGATAAACATAAACCAAAGATAGGAGGGATATCTATGACAACTATATCTTGGTTGAAAATTATGTTGGGACATGTGTATAACTGCAAGGGGAGTTGTTTAGTTCTCCCTATGGTTTGCATTGTTTTGCCATCTAGTCGCATAACTCCCTTTGCAAGGGGTTCATATTTTATTTTCAAGGCATCAGCTATTTGCTTGGGCATCACAATTGTACTAGCTCCCAAATCTATCAATGCATTATGTAGGTGTTTATTTCCAACTATCATACTTAAATAGAAAGGCTCTGGCTTGGATTTACTTACTTGTGCTGCATTGTTCATGAAGGCTATTGTCATTAGAGGAACCGTATCTTTGAGTTTTTCCTTTCCAGCAGGTCCTTCCTTGATAACAGCACCTTCGAGCATTACTTGCCCTTGCAGAGCTTCTTGCAGTAGTGTCTTTTGCTCAAGAATAGCCAAGATATCTCGTATAGATACTTGTGCTGGAGTCCTCTTTAATTGGTCCACTACATTGATCGGTCCCAGAGACTGAGTTTTTTGGTAATAGGGATACCTCATTTTTTCCTAAATCTAGGTGGGAATCCCTTGGTCTTGCACTGGCTGAGGCATCTCTTGTCTAGCAGTAGCATTTCTTTTCCCTTGAGATGGAGGATTATTCTTGGCTTGACCACTTATAAACTCAGGTTGCTCCACCATTCTCCTCTTCAATCTGGTATAGTAATCAGATTGCACTACTGGCCTTTGGGAGGTAGATGATTCGTTCAAGAAAAATGCTTCTTCATCCTCAACCCATGAGAACAAAGCATGTTTTGGGGCTATTTTTTCCTCTTGTTGCAAGGACATTCCTTGCATCTATGCTATTAGAACTAAATTCTGCATGCTGAGAGACTGGTATGCTTGACTGCTACTGGTATTGGCAAACTGACCATCCATTCTTCTCTACTCAGCCACCCTTTGTTGTAGATTACCTCTAGGAAAATCTCTAGGTGTGTGAGCATTGTTTCAAGGGAAACACCAAGCATTAGTATCGTCCACATAATTATTTTGACCTGGAACCATCTCCCTATTTTAGTTGGGAGGAAGGGTCTGTGAGGGTGTGGGAACTGCAACTAATTGATTTATTGGTTGATGGTTGGTTTGCCTTGGAGGGCCTTGATATTGATTTGGCTGGGATGGAAACCTGTTTCCTTGATAGCCTTGATAAAGAGGCTTAGGGAAAGTATTCTACTACCTCTTCATAATAATCAACTCATTGGAGAATGTCCTTAGCATGTTCTTGATATCATCCATCTCAGATGATTGAGTAGGGACCGGTTACTTTGCAGATGATGGAGGGTAAGTATACATAGACACAGGCGGGCTTACAGCTTTAAGAACCTCTTAAGGTAGGGGCAAAGTAATTTTTGGGAATACAGGCATGGGAGGCGTCAGAGGTAACTTCCCAGCAACAATTAAATGATTCTCAGCTCTGATCGCAAGGTCATAAGCTGCTGGTAAAGTGTGTCCTCCCAGTGACTGAATCGTAATAGATATATCTAAATTCAAAGCTTTGAGATATAATACTATGGCCATATTAGGTTGTGGCTTAGCTACAACAAGGATTCTATCCCAAGTTTTCTAGAATCTGTTGTTAAAGTCAGTCATGTCCTCTTGTGGTCCCCTTTGAATGGTGATTAACTACTGTAATAAAGAAGACTTATCACCTTTCTCTGCAAATCTTTTAAAGAACTGATCTCTGAGTTAGTCCCATGTGGATATGGTATTTGGGGTCAAAGACCGATACCACTCTAAGGCCTTCCCTTTGAATGAGGCTGCTAACAACCTTAGGGCCACATTTTTCTCTGTGACACCATGTATGGCATAGACATCTGATACATCTTGAAGATGTTCCATGGGTGTTTTTGAGTCTTGCCCACTATATTTGGGTAGAGCTTTTAGAGCATTTACTGGGATAGGGTCCCAAACAACTAGTGGTGTTGGGAGGATTAAGGGGATACCAATGTTATAGCTTACATAATTTCTTGGGGGTACAGGGGCTCTCATATTTGGTACTAGTACAAACTAGTTAGCTCTTCTTCTTGGACTAATTACCAGAGGTGGCAAAAGAATACCTAGATTTGTAGCAGATTGTGATCTAGTGATTGGTCCACAGCTCCGACTCCTCGTAACTCTCTGGTTCATGTGGTCTTGAAATAAACTTCAAGACTGGTCCCACTGGGCATGCCAAAAAATTTTGATGGCTAAAATTGTGGTTGATCTTAATCAGTCAATAATGGGAAGTTCCAAGCTATGGGATGATGCGGCTTGAAACAACCTCTAGATTTTAGAGAAGCTGGTCTCTTCTTTTGTATCAAGTGTTGGGGGAAAAGGGATAGAAGATTAAACAAAAATGCAAATGTAGGAATGAAACCTAACTATGGCAATGCACCTGAGTGTAATCCCAATCCTAACTTGAGCACAGTGAAACTATTATAGGATTCAATTACATTTAAGAGTAGACAAGTGCATGATCAATGTAAAAAATTGAAATAACAAAAATAGAGGCTCACAATAGGGGATTCTTTTGTTGAGATACAAAGAATGTCAACAAAGGCATAATGTTCAATCTTCTGAATAGAATCTTCCAATCACATAAGAGGCGCAGAAGTCACGTATAGTTATGTAAACCTTCCAACTCAAGAAAATGAGACAAAAGCAAATGACATTCCTAATCACAACTCTAGAAAATTTGCAGTATAGACTACTTTGAAAATGACACAGATAACACCAACCAAGGCATGGAGTTCAAATCTTCTTATTCATTCAGCCACATAAAAGGCATAGAAACATGCACAATTACATCAACTTTACAACTCAAGAAAATTGAGACAAGAGCAAATGATATTACTGGTCAAAAACTCTAGAAAATCTAAAACTATAGAATTCCCCCCTTTTCCTTTTTTACAATTCTTCTCTTTTTATAGCCTCAGATGTCTCCTTCCATCATCCCTTTTCTTGCACAATGTTCTCCATCCTTCACTCATAGGGAACAAATAGACGGTGCCTTCAATGCTTTGGGGGCTCTAAAAATCTACCCGATGAACTACTCCATCTACTTGAATTAACTTTAGTTGATTTTCCCTCTATTTCACCTTTTGGCAACAGATACACATAACACTTTGTTATGTTGAAATATGAGAGGACACTTAGTCAATTTCCTAAAAATCATCTTGGTAGTCAATGGCGCTCAAGCAAAATAAAATGATGCCTTTTTTGCATTGAACCAAAATAATGATCCCAGTCATTAAACCAAAGTCTCTCAAAAGTTGACACATGGTGACTTCTGATGCTTTATCAAAAAGGTCGCTCAGGGCCTTTCGTGACTGCCACCTGGCGCTTTCCACTTTTTTGCTAGTGGATACATGGCAAATTTTGTGGCCTTCCTAAAAGTTCCCAAGAGGGGCTCGGAGGACGCCAGCTAGCTGGCTCCGTGTTTCAAAAGGTGACACTTGGTAGCTTTTGCTCGAATTCAATACTTAGGCAAAAATGGAATGAAAAAAATAAAAGGGGAAAAGGTCCCATGATCGGAGGGTGACACTTGGCAGCTTCTGCTGCACTTTGACATTTAGGCAAAAATAAACCTGCCCTCTGCTTCAAAAAAACTTTGCCGCTACACCTAAGGTATTGTTGGAACCAAAATTGCAGTGCTTGACTGAAAATTTGAATGCAACGTGGAGTAAAAATTTACTCTACAGTAGGCATCATGGTATAACATCATGAGGACTTCGCTGAAATATGCATAAGGATTGACTCCTAAAATCAAATACTAAATAGAAAATAATGCACCAATGATAGAAACCATGATGCTAATGTAGACGTATGAATATGGATGGACTCAAGAAATAATGTGTGAAAGGAATCACCCAATGAATGCACATAGAATGAATCAAGGAAAAAATAATGAAATCAAACAAATGGGCATATAAACAAAACAACAAAGAAACAAACAAAGATAAAAAATCTAATTTTAGCCATACAAACATTGCCCCTAGAAAATAGGTGACAACTTAACAAACTAACATAATGGGGTAATATAAGGAAAGGAAGGGGGTGTTCGAGATATCTCCAAATGTACTAGGCAAGTAGACGTTGCCTACATAGTTTCATGGATGTAATATCCAATAAAAACTTCAAGCCAAATGCAATTTTCCTAAGAAATGGGAAAAAAATGATAACTAATAAAAACAACATAATGGATGGAATAGAAGAATAAGAATGGTCTTGTAAAATGGCAAGTGCATGTGATAAAAGGCCAAAAAATATGGGGAAACCAAATAACAAGTGATTTGCTTGTGACTTATTAAGGGTTCCCAGAATATTTAAGGCAAAAAAGTGGTCAACGTTTTTAGTTTTTTGCTAAGGATTTTACAAATGTTTTTGGAATTTTGGAGTATCTCAACTCAATTGAGGATAAGATATTAAAATGGTTTAGGCTCATAAAATGGTGAGAGCATGGCTTAGGTTTCTCACAAAATAATGAGAGTGTGGCTTAGGTTGCTCTCAAAATGGTGAGAGCATAGTTTAGGGGTGACTGAGTTGACCTCAACAAGTATCAAGTGCTGACTACATAGTCCTAGGGTAGGATTTCAAGTCACTATAGTTCTGCCTCACAGTAGAGGGATTGAACTAGTGTAACCATCTGTTCAAATAAAATAGGCATGGTTGGTATAAAGGCATAGTACGACATAGGAAATGGCAAGTTGGTATGTCAAGGCTTAATAAACAAATGTTTACCCTAGTTTTCCCATAGGTAATTATAACTAGGACATAATGGCATAGATCAATGGTACTAATTTTCCCATAAATGGTTATAATTAGTAGCAAGACTGGTGATAAGAAAGGAATAAGTAACGAAGGATGCAATTGTCAAACTTTAATTATACTGCCCTAAAATACTATTTTTATCTGAAATGCTCAAAACAACTACTAGAATTGATTGGATTCATTGGTGTTGAAAATGTGCAACTAATGGTGAAACTAAGGTCAAACAGGCTAGGTAAATAGGATTCAAAACATGCTTGGTTAATAGAATGAAATGGCAAATGGATAAGTAATAGGCTAAGAGGAATGATAAAAATGACATTCATAAAAATAAAAATAGTGATAAAGTGGCATAATGAAAATGGTCCCTATAGACAATACACCATAGTGCTCAAGCATAGTACCGCTTGAGGTGAATAATATTCATTATCTCAAGAAGTTCATCTCCATCTAGTATGGTGAGCCTGTATGCTCCTAATCCATAATATATAGTAATGATGAAAGGTCTTATCCAATTTGGTTTGAATTTACCTTTATGTTTCTTCTCAGTCATGGTATTCTTTTGGTTTTCTTTAAGGACAAGATCACCAAGTTTAAATGTTCTATATTTGACACGTCGATTGTAGTGGCCTTTGAGTCAGTTCTAATATGCCTAAAGATTATTGAGTATAGTTGTGTATTTTTCATCAAGTAGGTGTAGCTCTTGTAGGCAAGCTAATTAGTAATCATGATCATCAAGGGCATGCTTGAAAGATATGTGTAGTGAAGGTAACTCAACCTCAATGGGAAGGATGGCTTCTGTACCATAAACAAGTGAGTATGGAGTGGCTCTTGTGGGGGTATGGTGATTTTTACGATATGCCTAAAGGGTGCAAAATATTTTAAGGTGCCAATCATGATTAGCATTATTGACAATCTTTTTAAGAATTTAAACAATTATTTTGTTGGATGCCTCAACTTGACCATTACCTTGAGGGTAATATGCCATAGAGAAATGTTGTGTGATGTTTTACTTGACACATAGCCTGTCGATACCCTTATTCTTGAATGATCCTCCATTATCAGATATAATGTTAGAGGGGGTACTGTATCAGTAGATGAGATGGTTAAAAATGAACTTGGAAATTTGTTTTCTAGTCACGTAAGTGAGGGGTATAGCTTCAAACCACTTAGTGAAATATTTATTTGTAGTAAGGATATGTTTATGTCCATTTGAAGATGTAGGATTGATTTTCCCAATGAGGTCAAGTCCGCATGTAGAAAATGGCCATTGTGTCAACATTGGTTTTAGAGTCTTGGTTGGAGAATGAATTACATTGGCATGTCATTAATATTTTTCACACTTCTTTACATATGTAACTATATCTGTGTCCATCATGGGACAATAATAACTAGTATGCAAAATATTTTTGGATAAGACTACCCCACTAGAGTGAGCACCACATACTCCTTCATGTATGTCTCATAAGGCTTATGTATATTATACCAAAGTTAAATAGCTCAAATGGTAGAGGGTTGATCCAAATAGAGTATAATGAGTGGAGTGATGGATAAAGGCTTTGGTTTGTTTGTAGGATAGATCAAGTGGTATAACTTGGTCATAGAGGTAATTATAAAGGTCTAAATACTAGATAGAATGAGGACCAACAATATCACAAATCATCATGATAGTGAAAGGCTCATGAGCTAGTGTGAACAAGTTCTTGATGAGAAACTGATACTCTCTAGCTTTATCTATTTTCCAAATCAAAGATCTAATAGTGGCCATAGCATCTACAGTTTTGTTATTGGCCTTTGGTATATACTCAAATTAAATGTTGACAATCTTTTGTTTAAGAGTGTTGACCATGGCTTTATATGGAACCAACTTGTCATCTTTGGTCTAAAAGTGGTCTATATCTTGGTTGATGATTAACTAAGAATCACAATAAACCTTGAGATGAGATATGTTCAACTATATTTCCTATCAAATTCTTGAAATAAGTGCTTCATACTTGGCCATGTTGTTTGTACAAAGAAAACTAATTTTGAAAGATTTAGGGATTAGATCCCCCTATGGTATAATAAATAAAAGGCCTACCCCAAATCCATGTGTAGTAAACGATCCATCAAAATATATATTCCATTGCTACTCTTCAAGAGGTGTGTCAATGATGGTCATTATGGATTCATCAAGAAATTAGAATGTGAGTGGTTCTATATCTGAAAGGGGTGCTTCAACAAGTTGATCTACAAGGATCTATCCCTTAATTGCCTTCTGATTAACATACTCTATGTCAAACTCACTAAGAAGCATGATCCACTTTGTCATTCTACCTTGTAAATATGTTTAATATAGTAGATACTTGAGTGGGTCTACTTTTGAAATGACCATGGTCTTATTGTTCAACATGTAGTGTCACAATTTTTGAACTATGAATACCATGGCTAGATAGGCTTTTTCAATAGGCATATAGTTATTTTCATACATGACCAATGCATGGCTTAAGTAGTATACAACATGCTATTTTCCATTGTCATCATGTTGAGCTAGAAGTTCCCCTAAATCACTATTTGTAGATGATGGGTATAACACAAATGGTTTTCCTAGCATAAGGGGTAAAAAAATAGGTAGATTTGCTATGAAATATTTTAGCTATTAAAATGTAGTTTGGCAGTGGTTATCCTAGTGGAATGCAACTCCCTTCTTTAGAAGATGTATAAATGGATGACACTTGTCTAATAACTAAGATATGAAGCATCGGATTGACTAAATCTTGCCCTACAAATTGTAGATCTACTTCAAATTGGTTGGTGATGGTATCTCTGTTATAGCTTAGACTTTGGATAGATCAACTTAAATGCCTCTATGAGACATGATGAAGGCAAGTAATTTTATTGATTTTACTCCAAATACACATTTATTTGGATTTAGTTGGACTTTATACTCACGTAATCTTTCAAATATTTTATGTAGCACTTTTGGATGGTCGGCCTTGGTTTTTGATTTACCTACTATCTCATCAACGTAGTCTTCAACAATATCATGCATCATATCATGGAATATGATGGTCATGTATCTTTGGTAGGTGGCCCTTGAATTCTGAAGACCAAATGGCATGACCTCATAATAGAATGTTCCCCATGGAGTGGTGAATATTGTTTTATGTTGGTCTTTTGGTGATATTCTGATCTAGTTTTATCCCAAAAAGCCATCAATTAATGAAAGCATTTCATAACCCACTTTGGAGTTGATGATCATGTTAATGTTTGGCAATGGAAAGTCATCCTTAGGGAAATATTTGTTTATACCTTGGAAATCAATATAGATTCTAATTCTTTCTAGATTTTTAGTAATTGGTACAACATTGGATATCCACTCTGAGTAGTCAATGGATCGAATACATCCTACTTCTAAGAGTTCTTCCAACTATTTATTTACCAATGTAAAAATGTGATGATGCATTTTACGTAGCTTTTAATTAACTAGTTTGGCATTAGGATTTACCACAAGGTGATGTAAATCCAAGGTGGGGTCTAAACCTGGCATGTCAGAATATGCCCATGTAAATATATCTACAATTTTTCTCAATAGAGTTGTAAAGACTTTACATTCCTCCTTAGTAAGGGATGTGCCTAATTTTATCCATTTTAGGTCCAATGGAGTGCCAATGTTTACCTCTATTGTATTCTCAACAAAAAGGGTCAAGCAATATTATAGGATAGTAGGCAAAGACTTGAACTATTGGGATATATCAGATTCCTATATTAGGACTTGCTCTTCAACTTCTCCTAGGCATGATGAATCTGAGTCCCCCAGTGGGAGATCTGACCATGCGACAAAAATAGTCAAAAATTATTTAAGATTTTGATTAAACACTTGTTGCTCAAAAATGAACTTAGATCTATAGGCAAGTTCATCATTGGTGGTAACCTGATCTAAATTTGAATAAGAATGAACACCCCCATCTAATGGTGTCTGAAATAGGATTTCACCACTAGATTGGCCTTTATCTTTACTTTTTCCCTTGTCAAAAGGTCCCTCAAAGAGGTTTTCAATTTGGGACCTCAACATTTTATTTATTTGTTTTTGGTTAAGGGTGTTCACCTTCTCTCCAAAATAAGCTTTAGGATCCAATGTGATTGAGAACCTTGATTTATGATCTCCCAACGAGACATCTCCCAACGAGACACTATCTCTAAGGCCTAGAAAGTCATATAATGCCTCATCATTCTGAAACTCATCAATCAACAGAATGGATTCTTGTTGGTCCTAATCTATCAGTTGGGGATAATATAAAGGTAATGGGTTATTACAAATGATTGGGATAAGGGTACATATGGCATTGTTATCAAATAGGTTAGTCTCAGCTAGGTTAACAAAGATAAGGCTAGGATTAGACTCTGCTTCACTGTCAGCATCATCATCACTAGCCACTAGTGATAGAACTCAAATGAGATATGTGGGGTCACCCCCAAATTTTAAATCCAAGTCTATAAGGTCTTTTGTACTTATTCATGGAAATTGGCCCAATGGTTCCTTGGTGATTCAGTCTAAGGCCTCTTCCTTCATAATCTTGTTGTTCCATGATCTGCTGGGAATTGGATACTTGGTGCTCTTGTCAAAATCAACCAATTTGTCATTATATAGCCATGATTCATCTCCTTTGAGAGGGTCTTATTCTTGTCTAGATGTTAGTATGAATATGGTTGGTCCTAGATTATGAATTTTATCTTTACCTTTTTGTTGCCAATGCATGTGTGGGGTAACTTTAGGTCTTCCAAAGGTCTTGGAATCTCTAGGAAGATTGGCAATATGAAAGGTATCATGGGTCACATACTCCCCTGGGTGATTATCTATAATGGTGAAATGATTGGAAGCTTTAAGAGGTGGCATGTGGGAAAGGGAATCTAGGGTATTAGGATCTATGCAATTATGCTCTAGAGTATCAATAAATACGGCCTTTCCTTTATCTTGTTTAGAACTTGGATTCATGTCGTATTAGTAATTGTAGATTTGAAACTTAGCCTTGAGATGTTTATAGTGTTCATACAGGTGAACATCTCCTAGAATATTCACCTTTATCCCTGAATAGGAGAAATTGATACATTGGTGTAGTGTTGAGGGGACTACATGAATCTCATGTAACCAAGGCCTACCTAGAAGCATATTATATGAAAACTCAAGATCAAGCACATGGAAAAGTGTATCATGGGTCAAAGGCCTAATGATAACTGATAAGTTGATGGTGCCTTGTGATTCTCTCTCCTAATTATCATAGTATTGATAGTTATCATTTCTAGCTGGAGATCTACCATTGTGTACCCAAAAAGCTTGATGAGCTTTAGAGACACTATGTTGAGGCTTGATCCATTGTACATAAGGAAATGTTTCACTTTATTACTCTTAATACAAATTTATATGTACTATGGATTATTATGAGGTAAGCCAAGGGAAGACATGCCACTTTGGTTGAATGTGACTTGCTGGGCTAGAGCTAGGTGTCCAACCAAAGCTTGAAATTTATCAGGGGATATGTCACTGGTAATAATGGATTGGGTTAAAAACTTATTCAAAATGTTCTTGTAGATTGTTGATGTTTGTAACAAATCTAAAATAGAGATTTGGCCTAGTGACTTCTGTAATTGTTCCACAATATGAAACTTCTTTTTTGATTCAACGGTAAATGGCTTATTCTGAGGTTGAACAACTAGTTGTATAATGGGTAAGGTGGTAGATGGTTTTGGGCCTAGAATGGTAATTCATGACCTCTAAGTTATGATTGAATAATCAAGAGTAAGTATATGACCATGATTGTTAAGAAATGATGGTGATGGTGTGGGACCAGATAGGACAAGTCTTAGCTGTTGATGCACTTGTATGTGGTCATGGGGTAAGGACAAGTTATCGATATAGGGTCCAAAAGTGGAAATCCTAGTTTTCTAGTTTGCTTGCATGTAGTCTTAGGTTAAAGAAGGATTATCCATGTAATTTGGATGAGTGACATTATTTAGCAATGGTCTATATTGATTGGTGTTTGGTCTAGGATTAATGGAGATGGTGTTCATGCTACCCCCTGTAATATGACCTATAACCCTATTGTAGTCATGTGCAACTGCATGGTAGGTTTTTTTATTGTTACCATTTTGACCTTGGTTGTGTCCATTGTTTTGATGTTATTAGTTTTATTGTTGATTCTACTAGTTCAACATTTGATTTGGATACTATTGATTTTATTGTTGCACGAGCCATGGCTATTTTTATTGTTGCTACTTGTTATGTTGTGGAAAAGGGTTTTGGTAAATGTCACGATTATGATTGGAGGTGGAAGCACCACCATCCAATGTGATCTCCCCATTCTCCATCATATTTTTAATTAAATTCTTGTTGACCCAATGATATTCATAGAATTCATTTTCATGGTACCAATCAGGATAAGGGATGCCTTGAGGATAATGCTTTGGTATAGGCCAACTAATCAGATTAGTGGTGTTAATTTTGTGAAATATAGACTCAATAAACTCTCCAAGGTCACTAAAAACATGATGTGTCTGCACAATTCTCCTTGGAGGAGGGTTTTGCAATGGCAAAGGTCATGGCATTTATTGCATGAGTCTTAGTTATTGTGCTTATAGCATCGATTGAAGAGGTTTTCGAGTAGGAGTCAATTGAAAAGGTGGCATAGATGATGTTTACACCATTTAGACATGATGTGACTCAGTTACTTTGTTTCCCACAACATTCCTATTGTGGTTTAATTGCTTTGGTCTATCTTGGTTATTGGCTTGTGTTAGATGTGATGCTTACACTTGGATTAGATGCTAGTTGTGGTCACTTCCCTGATTGGTACCTTGATTTTGATTAGTTGAATTAATATTGATGACTCCTTTATTAATGAGAGCTCACTCAATTAGCAAACATTTATCAATGATCTATTTGAAGGTCTATGCATACTACAGTTTTAGATGATAAGCTATCTCACTATGCAAGCTTTTAGTGACTACAATGGCAAATTATTTATCTGGTAAACTATGAGTGAATCAGCTTGTAAGTTCTCTCCATCACTTTAGGTAGCTAGAAAAACTCTCACCAACATTTTGTTTTGCTTGTGTTAAGTTGACCAATGAAATATCATGCTCAAGATTATAGGAAAAGTGTTACACAAACTTATCTGAAAGATCATCAAAATCAATTACTAAATTCTTTGTCAACTTTAAAAACCACTCCAAGGCTTGTCCAGCTAAGCTCCTTGGAAACAAAAATAAAAGGTATATATGGCTATATACCACTGGCTAGTAGCCAATAAAGAACTCAGTTAAATTGGCTTTAGGGTCACCTTTCCCCTTGTATTTATCAAAATTTTGTGGTTCATATCCTAGAGGAAATGAAATATGTAAGTATTCCATATTGAAAGGATAGGAACACACATCATCCAATTTAAAAATTTTAATATATTTCCCCACTTGGATGGTAGCAATTACATCCTTCATCTATTGTAACTCTTGCTCTAGGAAACTTGTGGGAATATTGGCCTGGGTAGATGGCTGATTGGTCACAAGTGTAGCATTTTGACTAGGGTATGATGGGGGAATTTGGTATACATTATATGGTTAGGAAATGAACTAGGAATACGCATACATAAATTAAGATGCACTTATTGAAATTACATGTTTTGTTACATGATATTCTGGTTAGGGTTGGCAATGAAGGTTTGAATTAGAGAATTTTGAGTTTAAGTTGGAGGGATATAGCCATACTATGCCTATTGTGTTTGAATAGGGATTTGTTACTGACTACTCAAACCTTGCCATTAAGCGAGAACTTGTGAACCAAGACCTTACCTCTGAATGAGTAGCACATTTTAAACAAAAGGCAATTATTGCCTCATAGGTACTTGAGAAACATTGGAACCTCCTTATTGCACAAATCCCTATTGGGAAATAGATGTTTTTTGGGGATTTATCACCTATCATTATCCAACATGAATACATTGTTGATTAAACATTAGTTTGTTTTGAATCGGCATGTTGGTATGCAAGGAAGAAGGTATGTTTGCTAGTACCTGACAAAGTGGAACATTGGTTGCCCCTTGTTGAGGTGGAAATATGTTTGGCCTCTACTATATTTGTGTATTTGTTTATGCTTGTTGTTGTGGAATGCTACTCATCACCTATTGAGAAGGAATAGGATTAATCACATTTTACTTTTGAGGCATGGCATTCGTTGTTGGTTGACTACCTACTCTTATTGGTTTCACACTTGACAAAGTAGTTGGTTAAGGATTGGAAGTAACTGGTTGAGGTTGGGGTGCAAAAGCTCTCATTCTTAGGTTGGTAGATCCACTCATGGTATTAACGAAAGGCACATGTTTTTGACTAGTTGTTTATGTATTAGTACCACTTTGATTTGGATTGGACATTACTTGTGTATTATCCACTAGATTTTGCTCATTATTTTGCATAGAATCAAAAGACACTTCCTCAATGGTTGGCATATGAAACAAGTTATCCCATAAGGCATTTTTCATGAATGGGTCTACACCCTAATTTTATTGATTGGTTAACTCTATTAAAACTCCTATTGAAGGAACAAAGTCAATAATATGTTTATTTACCATGGTCATCTGATTAAAGTTGCATGTTAGATTCATGTAGGTTTGGTATTCCATTTGCATTTGATTAAAGTGATCCTCCATGAGGTCCTTTCCTTTAGAAATCATATGAGAGTACTAATATACCATTGGACCAAGAGCCAAAGGGTTACTAGAAGAATCTTGTTGACTATAAATGATATTGTGTGGCCTTCTTACTAGGCTTCATAGATTTTCATGGGGAAAGTCTACCAAAAACATAGCCTCTACTTCTATGGCTCTAACCAAAATATCATCTTTGTTCTCCAATAGATGTCATTAAAAAAAATAAGGATCAAACATGGAAGGTACATTGATAGGGTACACTTGTTGAAGAAATGGTTCTCCAATAGTGGGTACTGTAGCTAGGTATTGCTCACTTTTTTCTTGATCCTATTTTGAATATGGTGGCATATTTATCAAGTAATGAGATAATGGGTTTGGGCTTTGTGCCCCTATTTGAGTGTTATGAGAGGAATATGGATTGGTCTCATAAACAACATTATCTATGTAAGGGTCTTGTACCATATCTTCTTGTGCAACCACATTAATAACCTTTGGACTATACATGAGTCCACTACGAGTGTAGGAAAACATGTTGGGATCCATAGTAAATGTTTTACTATAAATGGTCAAAGAATTTAATAAAATTTAAAAAGGCAATGTCTAAAGGGATATTCAAACTTGGTATATATTTTTCAAAAGAAATGTATATGTATATCCAAAAAGGATTATGCAAAGACCTATGACAAAACAAGCTAGTGTTAAGTATCTAACGCCTCACGTTTCACACAAAGATGATCACATAAATGGACTAAAAATTGAAATGCCAAACTCTAAGGTTAAATTGTTTCAAATTAGTCTAATCTAGAGAAATAAAAGTTGCTAGGTCTTTTGGCCAAATGCAGCATCAAAAGATAGGCTCAAACAAGGCAGGAGCTAGGACTCTTGGCCAAATGGTGTCAAAAGTAGACTTTGAAATAGAGATGAGTTTTTAATCTAACAAATTTGAAACACTTATAACAAAAATGAGGAATTTGACTCTTGGATATAAATTTGATCAACTAGGTATAAATATGAAACAAAAGGCACTTTGAGATAGTCTTGTGAAAATTAAGCTAAATAAAGGTGAACGACGTAACCATGCTAGGCAAAGATTCTCAAAAGGTATACTCAGATTTGGTTTGACAAATGTGAAAAACTTGGACTCTATGAAAAATATGGTCTATGAAACAATGTTTGAAATGATTTGAGTAGTGTAACAATGCTAAACTACTCAAACTATGTAACAAAGTGTTTGTTTCAACAACCTTAAGGCAAAGATGGTTTAACCCAAATTTGGCACAGAAACACTACCCTTTTTAAATGATGAACATAATCTCAAAGTTTGACAAAAATCTCTAAGGTAAAAAGTGTTGCACTTAAATGGTCTTAAGGTAAATGGAAATAGGATAGTAACACAAAATGCTTGGTGCATAAAATCAAAGTGCAAGCATTTAAGATAAAATGACTTAAGTCTAATAATGGTGATAAGCATGATTATGAGTCTATAAAATGACCTTTAATCCAAATGGGAAATTAAACCCAAGTTAACATAAGTTTAGTGTGCCAATGGTGAACCCAATTTAACACACCAATGCTTAGAATTTAGAAAGGTCCAATTTCAAATGTGAATTATCAATGAAGGACTTAAACAGTTTAGCTAAATGGTCTAGACTCAAATGGGTAACATAACTACACTAAAGTTGATGATATGAATCCAAGTTTTTATGATGAATTTAAACAAAGCAAAATGAAGATTTATGCAGGCAGCATAACACATCTTGTTCAAAAAAAATTGGGGATCATATGTTTGGTTTGTATCATTTGTTAACACCAAGTTTTGACCCAAAACAAGACTTTAAACTAAGACAAAACCAACTAATTAATAACTTGAAGTCTTAAGAAAGGTTGTTTGGTATTGTTGGAGTCCATCAATATACGTCATTTGAGAGGCTTTTAATATTCATACAAAAAGTAAAATGCACATTATATAGTAGTGTTTTTACACCCCCTTCTCTCAAATTATAGTAATGTGACATGGACCTTGAGTTGTACCTTATACCAACAACACTTTTGTGACAAGTTGGAATTTGTCTAATATCTATAAGGTTTTGAATGTTTATAGGGGAATCAATTACATAATGACTTTCACATCATGATGCAAAATAAAATCATGTAATTGGATGTCCATGGTGATTAGATTGTTGCAAAAAGGACTTGCATTTTTTGCAACCACTACATCCTATTGTTCACTTAGTGTAGTGTGATGTCCAAAGTGTAGATATGTCCCGTGTGCAACCCCATCACTAGAAAAAGGTTTAACCGCTCAAACCTCTGATGCTGGGAGATGAACCCCTAGGTCAAATATTCCCTATATAAATTTTGGGAGGTGATTAATTCTCCCTCACAATCCAAGATGAAATGAAATAAAAGACATAAGAAAAAGACTTTAGGGTCATTTTCAAGATCACCCAAACTATTGCATGTTTTTGGGGAGTGCTTTATATGACATTATTTCTAAGCCTTGGACTAGGATTTTTGAAATAAGGATGGGCACTTTTAATTCAAAGTGTTCCCTAAAGGGTAAAATTGGAAGAGAATACACATGACATCACTCTTTTTGCCAAACAAAAACTAGCTCAAATAACTATTGAATGCAAAAACTTGGAAGGATGAGTTTATTTTTAAGAACCAATCTGAAAGATTGAGTAGTGTTCTTTTGACCCCTTAGTCTTAAGTTATAAATTTGAAAGTATAACTATCTAAAATTCATATTAAGCACCTAAATGTTTCATTAAGTAATAAAATAAAGTTCCTAGTTCATTTTAAAATTATGCAAAAGATGGTCTAAATAGCATGTTTTAACAAATTTGAAGTTTGTCGTCTACCTGTCTACCCTTAAGGCATCACCCCAAAATAAAATGTGTTAGATTAGAAAAATTTAAATATATTTTCAAAATTTTGAAAAAAAATTATGCAAATTGAAGCTAAACTAATATCAAATTTTAAAAATTTGGAGAAAACACGTGGTTTTAAAAAAAAATCATCAAAAATGGAGTCTGTATGACCCCAAACCAAGATTTTTAAAATGGCATATTATCTCTCAAGTTTTGGGTTTTTAAGGAAAACATAGTGACTATCAATGGCTATACCTAACCATTGATGGTTTAACATAACCATAGGTGGTTGCATTGATCATCAGTCGTTGACTGTGTAAACCCGTGATAAAGAAAAATGGCTAAACAAAATTATAAAATCAAATTGTAAGAGTTTTAATAATCCAAATGAAGATTTTAAAGTTTCATAATGATATTATTCATGTTTTGGATGTGTTTGGTCCCACTGGGCATGCCATTTATGAACTATGAATTCACTCAAGAGAGGATGGTCAGTATTGTGTTAGTTTCAAAATGAAAACAAAATGAAATAAACACACTAGCATAACATCTCTAGGCCTAGTTACTAGGGAGAGCTTAGTTAACAAAATAAAATGGAAAAAAAAGTAAAACATGAAATCAAACTTCTTTCACCTTCCTTAGATGCTCCAAAATGCTTGTTGTACTGGCTTGCTTGGCTTTGTGCTCATGAAGTTTGCATCAATGAAAGCTTGGCTACCTCCATCTCTCCTTGGCACCTTATGTGGCTTTGGCTTGGATTTTGGTTAAATATTTTAGTATTATAACACTAATTTCATGAATATTTCAAATTCATTTAGGCATGATAACTTTGGTTTATGAAAGCTTAAAATTCATGTGGCAAGGCCTGCTATTTATGGATTTTGGAAAATGGCTAGAATCAAATTGAACCATCTATCTCAAGATTGAGATGTGTGGCTAAGGATTAATCCAATTATGTAATTAAAATCCATAAATATTCTCATCAATATTTTGGATAGAGGGGCGTTTAAGAGGTATTGATTAGGCATGGGGTGACTTGATTCAGATATTTGTGGCATTTATGGCTTAGGGATGTCTTCCCAAGAAATGATGTCACATGATGATGCAATTAATATAAATTAATTTAAAAAAATAAATATTCAAAAAATATAATTTAAAATTAACTTAAGAACTTTATTTGGTTTAATTATCCTAAAACATGATTAAGCACCTTGATGCAAAACCTTGGTAATTTGTGCACAAACTAATCAAATTGATTAGAATGTCTTTTTATTGGCCTAAAATTTGACTGGATTGGAATTATGATGAGATGTCAAATGCATTGGATCCATTATCCCATTTATTATTATGTCAACACAAAATAACAAAGGCACATGTCTCATGCAAGAGATTTGATAGAAAAGAGCAATCTAGAGCACCTAGGTGTTAAATTGGCATTTTGACTCGAAATGATCTGATCAAAGTTAGTTGGCCAATAAATTGAATTACCCAATTTAATGATACTCTATCCAAAATTGGCACTTGAATATACCAATTTCAAATATTTTAATGTGTTTTAGTGTTTTTAGGCCAAATTGTGCATTTTGGTAGAAATTGGTCAAAACCCTAATTGAAGGTTATTGGTGGCCAAATTTAGGTGTCTACAGTTTACCCCTATTTGGGAAAGTGTTGCAAGATATAATAATAGTAGAATCTTATTAAATAATTAAAATTTATTATATGCTTATAACTTCAATGACAATTGATGAACTGTATGATGTACCAATGCACCTGTCAAGTTTTTGAGCCTAAAAAATGCATCCAAAATGCATCACTGATCTACCACATGTCCAAACACATGACCTTATTCTTGTGGGAACACTAGGTCTCACTTTTTCATCTACATCTTCATCTTCATTATCCTCAACTACTTCAAAATAGGTACAATTTTAGGTTTCTCTATACCTCCTTCCTTTGCATGGATTTTTCTTCTTCTACATCTTGGATAACAATATGTGGCCAATAGGATACCACATCATACACCCCTTATATTTTTTATAAGAACCATAAAAATTTCATGCCTTATCTTCAACTTCCACCTATAGATACTAGCTTGATCCATCAAGTTGTAGAGTTACTTCATCATCAAGAACACTATGTAAACTGTTGACTTATCTGGTAAAGATTTTTTAGATTCCTCCAAATCATCTATTGGATTTTCATAAGCAACATGAAGAGAAGATGATATTAACCAAGATATTCTCTACCTTTATCCATAGAGAGATTACTACCCCCCAAAAAAATTCTTCTTTAATCTCCAACTTGGTTTCTCCTCCTATCATAGTAGATTCAACTTGCACAAAACTAGCCAACAATAGAAAACACTCACACATGGAGTTGTTCACCATGGCTTTGATACCAACTATTATAAATCAAAACTTCACAACTAAATCTTTGATACCAACTGTTATAAATCAAAACTTCACAACCAAATCTTTGATACCAACTATTAGGAAAAATAGATCCTATAGTGCAAGTAATTAAATCTTAAAAAGAAATATACAAAAAACATAGATAAGAAAGAGGATAAATTACATAGATATCATGTGGAAAAACCTTGCAAACAAGCAAGGGAAAAAATGATTGGGAAAATGGTAACTTCCAGACTTCATATTAATCTCATCATCAACACTCTTATACAACAACTCCTCCATCAACTCCATTAGTGTTAACAAACTAAGCACTTAATTCTTACACCAAAAGCATTCAGGTTGTGAGCCAAGCATAACTTAGCCTCCATCCTCCAACCTCCAAGCATGCAAGCTCAAGATTGCATAGATCATATAAAATGATGAATTACAATGAATAGATAATGTGTATTTATGAATTTATAATAAAGAGAGTGAAAGACAAGAGAGAGAATGCAATAGTGACACCAAAAAATGTGCCACACTTGGGTAAACAATGATATTAAATTTTGGTACTTGTCCTGATGTGCCAAAATTCAAGATTTGAATGGTACCTCATAATCCCCTCTTTACCACTCCATGTGCACTCTAAAATTTTATTCCCCACTCCACATGTGACCTCAATCTACCATAGTGATCCTTGTCCCCTACTTTTTCATGTGCTTTCACATGAGTCAAAATATTCTCAACTTTTGACCTCATCCAATAGAAGCCCACAAACACCCTATGCACTACAAGCACATGCCTAATGGAATCATGAGATAAACTATCATTATGTCCTCACATGCTTTCCCAAAGGCCAACATATGTGACTAAGTGGATAAATTCACCCCATTTCTCTCCCCTTATCTTTTCCATGTGAAAGATGCTCTGTGGGCCATACTACCCATTGTGGGTGATGCCAAATCACCACCTAGCCACATCACTAACCATCTACATCACCAACATGCCACATCATCATGAATAGTGACTTCATATCTTAATAGGTTATTTCTTACAGTTTTAGATACATCATGTATCTCTTTAATAACATCCTATTCCTTGTCTGTGTGTTGGGAAGGGAGTAATCATAATACTAGTATTCTATGTTAGTGTCAAAAGATGGATTATTCTAACTCATCAATAAAGGTTCTATAAAGCTAAGTTCGCTTATCCTATAACCCTCTTGGCCAATAGATATGTAATTATCCTATCCAAATATATTCTAGGGGTATATGAATACTCATAAAACTAATGTAAGGAGGTAACATGGAGAAAGGAAAGGAAAATAGGAAGAAAGGGGTATGCAAAAGATGAGGTCCTTCATGTCAAGTTCACCAATTTGTATGCTCATGATTTATCATACACTAAACTCTGTACTTGAATCCTTAAGGTCTAGCTAAAGTAGCTAACATAATGGATGGGATAAAGTTTTGGTTGATTATTTGGTGTACTCAGATTTGGGATAAGTGATGGCAATGGGTTCTCATGATGGAACCAAAAGACCTAAAAAATGTCTTTATACTCATTAATAGCATCGAGCCATCTAAAAATGGAGTTATAACGTCCTTTCATATCTAATATCATAATAAGGTGAAGTCCTTTGTCAACATTAAGTTAGAGGAAAGGAGGGAGATTGGGTTGGATGACTGGTGGGAAAAGGTCCACTCTATTGGGTTGACTCTACTCGATCAATGTCATACACTGAATGTGAATGATATAAGACAATGATAGACTTAAGGATAAAAGGGATGTGTGGATAAGAGAATAGGCCTAGATAACATTGTGTTAACATATCCTATTCTGAGGGAGAACAATGATAGATGGATCAAGGATACATTCTTATTCTTCTAGTGCGACTAAAGAATTTATGATGAGGTTGGGAATGGGAGTGGATTGAAAGACCCCACATCTCAACTCGGTGATAATCTCATATTATATAATGATGGTGGGACTAGGTGCTCTAAATCTATGGAATAGACCGTGTTAGACATGATCTTGTGTCTTGAGGAGGATCATGCAAAGAAGGCTAGGGAAAAGCTAGGGAAAACTGTATGAGATTATTCAGGTAATGAATTATAAAGTGTGCTTGAAAGAATGTTGAATCAAGGATTTGTGTATGGTTGTTTCATATATGGACAAGGATTATATGGGATGTGGTTGATTTTATGGATTATCAAGGCTTTTGATATGGATTGTGTGTGTTAACAAGGATTTTGACATTATTTTTGTTTGGTTTGTACTTTTCTTGGTTTCGTATAAGTAAAGTAAAAGATTGTTGAAAGTAAAAGAATAGAAAAGGTGAAAGTAAATGAAATAAAAAATCTTTTTTTATCCTTTTTCAATGTTTTTAATAAATGTAAAGAAGGATAATGAACATATGCTATAATGTAAGATGTCGATTTTTCTTACCTTTACTTATGTGCAAACTAGATGAGATGTTTTTTTATTTGTTTTTATTTTTTTGAATGTCATGAAATAGATGTCTAAATTGAATCTATGCATATAAATAATGTGATAATAGAATATGATTTAAAACAACATAATGAAACACTTTTTATGGATTTTCTTGTTCACAAATGAACTAAACTAGCTTTTCAACCTTTCTAATTTGCTACAAATAAAACCCTTCTTATTTTTTATGATTTTATAAGATGAAAAAAATAGATGAAAATTCTATTTTTTCTATTTTGAAAGAGTAAAATTATAATCCTTTTAACACTTCTAAAACAAATAAGATCAATAATCTACTACTGTTGTGTATGCACCTACAATTGTCTATGTTTCTATGTTTGACTAGGTGATTGTTTGGAGTGCAAAAAATTCATTTAGATATCGAAAGATAAAAGTTTTATTCATTGGAAATAATATAAATACTTGCTAAGATCTTTTTGAGTATGATTGACATAATGTATTGCAAATTGAGAAGGAAACTAATGTACTGAGATGCAAACATAAATAAAAAATAGCTATATTTTTGTAGTAAAGACAAATTAAAAGGGATAGATCTCTTTCACTATAAAATTTACTTATTTTTTTGAATATGGAAAAATAATCTAACACAAAAAAAATCTACACTAAATTTAATCTAATAAAGACAACAAATACTGAAAATCAATTAAACTCCTACCTGATTTTGGCATAAATTAGTGGAAGTGCATATTGTGTTTGATAGAAGAATACTCAGTATGTTATCTCTATATGATCTTATATAATTTATATAAACTTCAATCTAGAATATGTATAAACTATGCAACAAGATGAGAAAAGGGGAGACATAATCCACAAATAGAGAGTAGCTAAACTAAGGTTGGCTAATGTCTTGGCATGTAAAGTTTGAGTTGATTTCACCAAGAGCACTTAGTCACTAAAAAATATGTAATCGACTCAAAAAAATAGAGGTTGAATCTTCTAGAAATTGTAACAAGGTTATGGCTGAAAAATCTTCTCAATAATAACTTCTAATGGCAATTTTCAAATCTAAAATAAGGCCAAAATTGGTCTTCTTGTAGGAAAAGCTAGGAGCTTACATGGAGGAGTTCAACTAAATTTGATGGTGAGTTCAACTTGAGAGGAATTGAAGAGGACTAAAAATAGAAGAGAGATTTAGCTGGGTTTGATTGGAGGCAACAACAAGTTGATAAAATAAGAAATGTGATGCTAGTTATGCAAAATGCATGAAAACTAGAGCCACAGGAGATAATTTTGGAAGGCATTTTAATTATGACAGAACTCCCACTTTATGCAAGGAAACTATAGAACCACCACTTAATATGACAAAACCATCATTTAAAATTATAATACTTCCACACATTTAATGTAAAACTACCCCTTAACATCAAAACCATCACCTAAGTTACATAACCATCATGGTTGTTGTGTAAAATAAGGGGTGCATAACAAAGAAGGGTGGTTATGTTACATGGGGTGGTTGTTTCAAAAATTATGGTCAATTTTTGAAACCAGGTGAAAATAACTAGAAAATTCAAAATCAAAGGAACCAAAAGGGGTTGAAAGAGGTATATGAATGTATAAGGAAGTAGTAGAGCTAGAGAGTTCCTGTGGAGTATACACTATGAGGTCACTACATCATCATTAGATTTGTATCAAAAGTGTTGCACCATGTAGATTTGGGTGCATACATATTTCCCCCTTGAGAGAGTGCCTTGTCATGAGTTGGTAAGGTGTAGTCATGAGTAAGGAATATGGAAAGGAAATGAAAGAATAGAAATACTTACCTTACTTACCCAAATGGAGGAATGAAGCCTGTCAAGACTCCACATAACCTATAGATAAAAGACAAGATTGAATTATAATTTTAAAGAAAAACAAAAAATAAACTATGTAATCAAACATGGAAAGAATATGTGCCATACGTGTGGGGAAGATAATACTACCTGAACTGTCTTATCATGGGACTGAACAGGGTGTTAAGGCATGTGTAACTATAAATTAATAAAACTTACTACAAGAGAACATAAACAAATATTAAAATGTTAGTGATAAAATATTAGTTGAGAGATATAGGAAAGATAACTTATATACATGAAAATAAACATTAAAAAAAAGGTCATGCCAAAAATGGGAAACTTTGTAATCAAAACAACTAGTTTAGGGCCAAATATATTCAAAAACTTGCCAAAAATAGCTCATTTATGTCATTTACCTTGAGAGAAAAAATTTAGCTCTAGATTGTTGGTGACCATTTTGAGCACAAAAATAGTCATCAGAGTGATAGTGATCCGAGGATGGCAAACATACCAACAAGAGGCATGACTAGGTAAAATAAGTCCAATTTTTGCTAACTTTTTCATTTTTGCCCCAGATTTAAAATTTCAATCAAAATCTAGTTAAATTCAATAAAATTTGTAAATTTTTTCTTCATGGTCATTGTTAGTGGGGTAGATTATGGATTTTTGGTATTTGTTAGGTTTTTATGGAATTTATTAGGTTTTAGTGGACTTTTAGGGAGCATGTGGCTGGCTAATAGAACCACCACTTAGGTTATGAAACCACTACCCTTTACAAGGTGGCAGTTATGTAAATACTATGGTGATGATGTAACCATCATGAGATGGTTAAGATATTGATATCTTAGTGTGGTTATGAAACCTCCTAGGTTGGTTATGTTACCACCTCAAGGTGGTTTCACAAATTTTATAGGGAGGTTTTATAACTATCATTTGCTAGATGGGGTGGTTTTATATATTGAGAGAATGGGAGATTTTTGATTTGTCTAAAAGGTGGAGTTGATTTATTTGACTTAGGGTCTCTTTAATTATTGTATGGGGCTATATTATATGTGGTAGAGCTTGGGAGTAGGAGTGTCTCCCTCAAGTCTTAGCATTTTTTATAACTGATGAGTTAGCCTTGTTCGATTGAGAATGTATACTTCATATAGCATGGGTGGGGATAACCCCTTATTCTAGTAAGATATTATATAAATTATTGATTTATTGGGACCCTAACCAAAACACTTTTTTTCCTTCAGGTCCCAAGAGAGTAGATGATCACTCTCATATATGTGTATTAGTTCATTAGTCTTCCTACAACTAGATGACTGGTGTCTATCTGTGATGTTGATAGCCATCATGAGGCCTATAGTTAGGCAGATCATTGTGGAGACTCTGATGCACTTGATGTGGGTTTGACGTATAAAGTGAGACTTTATTAAGTTGAGGGATTAATTATCCCCAATTTTAGGAAGTCCATAATCTACATCCTTGCTTCCTAGATAGTGTGAGACAAGGGCATCGATAAGCTCTTATATAGTTTGTCATCAATCATGTGACATATAAAGAAGAGAGGGGATCATTATGCATGTATCCAAGAGATGTTGGAATGAACCTATAGAGATTTATACTAAGTGGCTCACCTAGGAGCCATTTCTATTATCCACTTGGCCATCATTATGGGTTGGATCAATGAGGGGATGATCCCCTACTATAGGAGGTGTCAATTGGGGCATTAAGGGACATTAGGGACATCAAATGGGTAGACCTAACCCCATTTTGTTTATTACCCCAAACCATGGGATCTTTTAAGGTGGTAGAATTGATTGCCTTACATTAATAAGACATGGTTGGATAATGGACTAATGAGGGATTTTATCTAATGATAGCTTCTAGGGCCACCCAGGTTCATGATAGGTTACTACAGATTGAGTCACACCCTATGGATTAAGTGCCTCAATAGTTTGGTATGGCCTATGTGGGTAACCTCCCCATCCCTAGAGTTATATATAGTGGGTCTCATGAGGCAAGAGACATGAGATTGGGGTGAATGGTATGGCACCCATTTGTAAGAGGGATTCTTATCACCTGACTAACCTAATAGGTAACTGAGGGAGGACGACATGTTAGATCTAGGCAATAACAAATTCATCCACTAGCACCCTCACCACCACCACATGACCATGCACATTAGCAACAATATCAAATAGGATATGGAGAGGATGAGACCCTATCACATGCTGAGCTAAAATAATACCTTGGAATCTATGAGGAAGAGGTTACAGATGATGATTTTGATCTTGAGTGGCATTAGGGAGATCTAGGTAAATTATTAATTTTGTTTATTCATGATTATAATTTGTATTTTAATTTTTTCTTGTTACGTAGTTAATTTTACATGTGATAGATATTATCATGTTAGTTAGATCTAATTTATCTTATGTAATATATGATTATAGTTATTGTGGGTGCATGGAAGAGGATAATCAAGGATACCCTAGTCAATTTATTTCAGTTAATCACTGATCAGATGTGGAACTAGATATTGGTAGATCTTGGGATTATTATGAGGATTAGGCATCAAACAGATGTTTTTTACCTAGCATACCCTACCTAAATGATGGTGATATCATTTAGGACATAAAACAACACTCTATTGGCTAAGGTGAGGAGAATGAAGGCCATGATAGACACCATGGTAGGAGAAGGAGGTGATAGAACCTCTAATGATGAGACAAGGAGGATAGAGTTAGAGGGAGGCTTAGGTAGGGAAAATCCTCCTAGATAATAACCTATAAATAGGGAGGCAAAATTGGGAGGCATGAGTAGGAGATGTTGCTATATCCAAATCCTTGAACATTCTTTGCCATAGCTCCTTCCTAAGATTTATGCATATCATGTGAGTGTAGGAAAAAGTTAAGGCTTTGTAAATATCTATGAGGAGTTGCTTTGGTCTTGCACCTCTTATTTAGAGAGTGAATATCCTATCTTTAGGATTCTAAATTATGAATTTGACTCCCCAAGGTCTGGTCGAGATAGTTGATGTCATGGATGGGCTAGGGGTTTGGTTGATTGTTTGGTGGAACAGGATTTGGCATAACCTATGGCAAAGGGTTCTCTTGATGGAACTGAAAGGCCTCAATATTTTTAAGAGCATCGAGTTGTGTATAAATAGAGCTCTAAGGTCCCTCAATATATGATATCACAAGAAGGCAAATTTCTTATTCCATTATAGGTTCGAGGAAATGAGTTATATTGAGTTGGATGATTCATGGTAAAAGGTCCATTCTATTGGGTTGACTCTAACCAATAAATGTCATACACTAAATGTGAATGATATAAAATAAGGCTATAACTAAGGAGAAAAAAGAAGTGTGGATGAAATACTAGGCTTGTATAATGTTGTGTTAATGTCTCATGTTCTGAGGCAGGATAATGATAGGTGGGTTGGGGATGCATTCTTGTTCTTTTAGTGCATCTAAAAAGTCTTCAACGAGGTGAGGAATGGGAGTCGATCGAAAGGCCTCACATCTAAATTGATTACTAATGTTGGATTGTGTGATGATGGTGGGACCAAGTGCTCTAAATATAGGTAATAGACTATGCCAAATAAGACTTGGTGTGTTGGGGAGAGTCATCCAAAAAATACTAGGGAAACTCTAGGGAAAAGTGTATGAGCTTATTTAAATAATGGCTTGTAAAGTTTTCTTGTGGGAATGTTGAAATAAGGCTTGATGTATGGTGCTTGTGTAGATGGACAAGGCTTATGTGGTGTGTGGTTACTTTCATGGATTGTCAATGCCTTTGATATGGATTGCATGTGTTGACAAGGCTATTGACATTGTTTTTGTTTATTTTTTTACTTTCCTTGGTTTTGTAGAAGTAAATGCTTGTTTGATGAAAACAAAGTGTTTAAATTCAAATAATAGCAAAGCTAAATCAAAACTCTTTTTTAATCCTTTTTCAATGTTTGTAATATATGCATATAAGGAGAGAAGGAACCTATGCTATTATGCAAGATGTTGATTTTTCCTAGCTCTACTTGTGTTCAAATTAAATGAGATGTATTTGTTTTATTTGATTGTTTTTTATATGAAATTAACAAAATGTATAAATTTAATCTATGCATTTAATTAATGTGAGAAGAGAATCTAATTTAGAACAAAAATAATGAAACATGATTTCTTGTTTACAAACAAACTAGACTAGTTTTTCAACCTTTCTAATTTACTATAAAGAAAACCCTTTTATTTTTAATGGATTGTTATGATGAAAATAAGAGATGCAAGTTCTGATTTTTATATTTTTAAAGAGTAAAATGATAGTTATTTTAACCCTTTAAAATAAACAAGATCAACAATCTACTACCGTTGTGCATGCACCTACATTTGTTTATGTTTCCATGTTTGAATAGGTGATTGTTTGGAGTGAAAGAGAATTATGGAGATATTGAAAACTAAAATTTATCTTGGATGGAAATAATCTAAAGTTTTACTACAATATTTTTCAGGATGATTGGAAAAATGTATTACAAATTAGAAAGGAAACTAATCTACTAAGATGCAAACATAAATCAAAACTATCTATATTTTTGTAACAAAGACAAATGAAAAGGGATAGATATATTTCAATATTAAATGTGATTATTTTTATGAATAAGGTTAAATAATCTACAACAACAAGCTACACTCAATCTAATCTAATAAAAAAAATACTAGAAATCAAGAAAACTCTAACTTGATTTTGGCATAAATCTATTGAAGTGCATATGGTATGTTAATAGAAGAATCCTAAGTATGCTAACTCCATATGATCTTATATAAAATTTGTAAACTCTCTAGTTTGAGGGTGTGAAAACTCTGGGACAAGATGAGAAAAAGGGGGACACAATCCATAAATAGAGAGTAGCTAAACTGAGGTTAGATAATGTTTTGGCTTACAAAATCTGAGTTGTTTTCACCAAGAGTACTTCTTCACTTTAAACTAGGTAGCCGACTTGAAAATAATAGAGGTTGAATATTCTATAAATTTTAGTAAGGTTGTGTTGGGAAAAATTCTCAATAAAAACTTCTAATTGAAATTTTTGGATCTGAAATCAGGCCAAAATTGGCCTTCTTATCAGAAAAGCTAGGAGCTTACATGGAGGTGTTCAACTAAGTGTGACAGCGAGTTCAAATTGAGATGAATTAAAGAGGAATAAAAATATAAGAGGGAGTTAGTTGGGCCTAATTGGAGGTGAACACAAGGTGATACAAATAATAAATGTGATGTTAATTATGCAAAATACATGAAAATTGGAGTCACAAAAGCTAATTTTGGAAGACATTTCAATTGTGATAGAAATTTTGATTTATGTAGGGGTAGTTGTAAAACCATCACTTAATCTAATAAAGCCACTACTTAAAATTATAGGACCACTACACATTTAATGTAAAACTACCCCTTAGCATCAAAACCATCACCTAAGTTACATAACTACCATGGTAGTTGCATAAAATAAGGGGCAATTATGTAACAAAGAAGTGCAGTTCCATTACTTGGGGTGATAGTTTTGTCATCCATGGTTAGTTCTTGAAATAAAGTGAAAATGGCTAGGAAGGTCAAAATCAAGGGGACTAAAAGGGGTCAAGGGAGAAATATTAAGGTATAGGGAAGGAGTAGAGCTAGATATTTCCCTATGGAATGCAAAATATGAGGTCATTACATCATCATCAGACTTGTATTAGAAGTGTTACGTCATGTAATTTTTAGGTGCATTCATTTTCATGCCTATATTGAGTTGAGTTGATGTCCTAAACTATGAGTTTATATGGCCTATGGAATTCTGTGTGGGAGAAAGAATACACAATGTGAAAGGAACTTCCCTCTCATCTTGTATCACAAAGACACTATAACAATGATTAAAAATAATTCTTTCACTTAAACCATGGATTAAAATGATGAAATTTTATACACTTTATTAAATTAAATAAAACAATTTCAATCAAAATTCAATTGCTTGCAGAAACATTGTATTATACAAGGTTACGAAGTAGTTAATCCTCTTGAAGTTGGTGTACTTTAGGGAATCATATCAAATATCTATTTATTATAAAGTGAAAAATTCTAATTGTCTTTGGGCACTATTATGAATAGGTCTAATAGTACGGTGATATTCGATTTGATAGTTGAGTGTATAAATCTTATCTAAACCAACATGAACTCTTTCATCAGTGTTAAAATTACTTCATAATTATAGAGACATTTATTCATATTAACATATAACTTATACTAGTGAAAGAGTTAAATAACTTTTTCAACATGGTTCCCATATTATAATACAGAAACTTTCCCATTTATGATTTTAAAAAATGATGCAATAAAGTATTTTACATTCATTTTTTATTGTCTTATAAGGTTGGTTCTAATTATAACTCTTGTTAGTCCTTGTGAAGGTAGGAGACTATAATAATCACTTAGCATTAGTTCTTGATAAGGCAAGAGACTATAGGAATCACTTAGCATTAGTTTTTTCTAAGGTAGGATATTATAAGAATCACTTAGCAATAACCTTTTTTTCTAGCCCATCAAATAACTAGAAATAATACTATATTAATAATTACAAAATTTTGGTTAATATTTATCATATTAATTTTTGTATATTTTCAAGGATCTTATTTGAAAATATTCTTATGCTGACATCATGAAAAAATAATAACTATGATAATTCATACCATTATTAATTACTTTTTTTTATAACAATTATTTTAAACATATTATTTTAGACATATTAATAAGCATATTCAAACAAAATAGAAATAATATCAAACCCATCTAATGCCCACCTATCACTCAGTTGTTCAACCTTCTCTCTCCTAAGTCGCCTTAGCAAAGTCAACAAGGCACCCCCAATAAACATTCATTTAATATAAAATCCATCTATAATAGTGGTAAATATGTGGCGCTTAAGTTAAAATATACCATTTTGACTAGCAACATTTACTAAGTTCTAAGTCCTATGAAATAATGGACATGAGATAGAAAATACACGACCTACTTCTCCTTGGATGAAGGGAAACCTTTTTCTGATAGATTCCATTATTAAAGGAAAAAACTATCTATCAATTGTCATCCAATCCCTTCCAACCGATACCAAATCCCTCACTCCAAAATAAGACCCCCCATATTCCATACCCCACTTTTCCAAGTTGCATGTCTCAGGCTTGAATCATGATAAATATAATTCCTATTTCACATCTGTTGTGAAAATAAAATAAATAGTAAATCATTTTTCTAGCTCTGACATGACTTGAGAGAGTAGAACAATCATACCCATCATTTTCATCTAATGCAAATGGTGAGGAGCTGTCAGAATATTTCGTGCTCGACTAATGTCATCTGATATCTCATGATAAAAATGAAAGGTGGTCAAAACTATTTCACTAAATTTAAACTATGACTATGGGAATTATACATATCTATCACTTATTGTAAAATCATTTAAATAATAATCCAACTTTATTATCCTATAATGTATACAAATTAGCAATCATCAACCACATTTTATTTTGAAAAAAATTTCTATAGATTTATATTCTAGAATAATCATTTGTATTTATAAATAAATTTTGGCATATTAAAAAATATTAATTGTATTTCAATTTAAATATTCAATATAGTTTATTAAATTGTAACAAAAATTCTACAATATTATATTTGTAATTTCAACTTCAAACTATTAAATTAAGATCATTTTACAAATTTATATGTAAATTCAGCCATAAAAAAATCATACTACAAACAAAGGGAATAAAAACTATAAAAACTAATAATATACAATGCAATATATCAAGGTTATTTGATTTTAATGAAACAAAGATAAAATGCAACACATTATTCAATACAAAGGTAGGGACTAGATGCTATGCGGCCCTTGTTTTCTATGTAACTTTTGATTTTATTCTCACTCTGATATTTTTGATTTGAATACAAGCTTTTTTTGGTGTGGAATTACATTTATATGTTAATTGAAGGGCATCATCTTTGCAATTATTAGTTTCATTAAATGGTATTGATTAAATTTGAATAAAATAAGTGGTTAGTTTAAAAATTTATGTAAAAGTTCTTAAGAATGGTTATTTTAAAAGTAGTATTTAAATTTGCACCTTGGAGTGCCTTTCTGAAATAAAAAAGTATAAATTCTCTGAGCCATAAAATTGGAGTCGACATCTAATTTGGGTTTGGGGTATTTATTGATCATAAAATTATATTATGTTAGTGTATTTATTTGTTTGTCATATATAATTTCAGATCAAATTTTCATTAATATAACTTTTTGAAGTTTTAAATAATGCCTAGCATTTCCCCCTCACTTCCTCTCTCTTTTTTCTCTCTCCTTGGATTATTGAGATTTTCCCTAAAACCGTATATTGTATGGTTATGAAGCCCAAATATTTACATTGAAAGGTACACTGGCTAGGCCATTTTTACCCTTATTTTAGATCTCATGTGTTGGGCAATCTTGATCTATAAACATTTCCATACATTGTGTCAGCGTGCATGCCAATAGGTTTGTAATTTAAATTTGAGAATTCTATAAATACAAATTTGTAATGGTGTATTTAAGACATGTCAAATATATAATTTGAATGTGCAAAATCAATCAATTCAAGTATTTAGAGTATAGATTCAAGAATCTAATGAAATTAAGAGCATTTAAGACTATATCAAGCATTTATTATAGCATAAAATATCATATATAATAGGAATTACATCATTTATGGCCTCCTTAGTTGAACATGCATTATACTTATTATATTTATTGCATTATTGTTAAATGTTGAGGGGCCTTATAAAAATTTGGTGCTTAAAACCCTATTAATCCTAAAGATGAGCCCCAAAACAACCATTTTATTTATCCATTATTGTTGGGCCCCCTTTTTGTCACTTACCTTGTAGACCATGCCAATTTAGCATATCTCAGTGTGTGGTAGTCATGCAAATGATTTCCCTTTTAAAACTATTAGCGCTAGTTGGAATAATCTTTGATGATCTTGCACTAGCTAGCAGGTAGTTGATTAGTGTCTGAGTTTGAAGGAGAATCTCATTGAGTGATTGCATGTGGTGGTTGGAGAGTGTAGGTGTTAGATTAGTGGAGATAGTGGTATAAAAAATCCTAGTGACAACTCAACATTTAGCATGTGCCCATCCCACCTAGAAAAAATATGCTCTTTTTCCTATTTAAATGAGCTTAAACCTGAAGAATTGAGAGGCGATTATAGTTAGTGAAGCTCTACTAAAATCAAGAGCCACAATTAGTATTTTGTAATCTAAATGAACTAGGTTAGAATCTAGAATATATGGTCCAAGCTCACCTATGAGCTGTTAGGCATGAGTAGTTTCAAAGATGAGCACATGCTTATTTTCATGTCCTGATCTTTGTATGTTGAAACTATGAATCAATGAAGAATGGTATTAAAGCAATGGGGTGCTGATTATTCGCATATAGTTAGCATTTTTTTATGTTTGTGACTTTAGTTTTATAGGAATAATGATATAGTTTCCATAATTTAAATGTATTATGGTATATAGGTCCATCCCAGGTTGCTAATGGCATTGTTGTGCCATTTATGGACTTTGACATACCTATGAAATAGACTAGGTATTGAGACCAGTGTGCACCGAGGCCCTGAGATCCACTCCTTGAGTACCAAATTGAAGAATGATCACTTAAACATAATTCATCCCCATGACTCGACTAAGTTCCTAAATGAACCTTAACTCACTATCCCCTCAGCGTGCACCAATAAGAGTTCTACCTAGCTAGATATGAACCTACACCATAAGACTTGTGCCCTTGAATGGGCTTGCACCTATTGATCTTCCCTAGAATATCCTATCACTGATAGGTTTCCTAATCCATTTCACAAATGAACAAGTCCTATTGACCCCAAAGTTGCTCCATGTTTCAACTAACCCAACACAGGCCTAATCCCTTCGTTATTGTGCTTTGGGTGAGCACACAAGGCTTGTTCCTTATGTGAAATTGATTCTAGTGTAGTAGTGTGTTAAATATTGTGCACCAAAGACCTTATTATGCTCATGCCTAGTTGTACCAAGTATAGAAATGACTTGGCTTGACTACTAAGTATATGACTAAGCACAAAAGCTAAACAATAAAAATTTATACAACATTTTAGTTATGTTACTGGGACTCATGTTGAATTTTTTTTCTATAATGGGGAAACAAGAAAATTCTCTAACTGTCACTTGAGAACATCAAGAATTGGATAGAGCAAGTGAAAGATAGTTTCATGTAGAAGCATCCAACATGTTAAGGATAGAATCCAAGAGAATGGATGCAATCCAACCTATGTGATGCTATGTATGAGGTGTTATTTTGTGAAATAATGGAGCATGTGTATCAATGGTTGGTTACCTTTACTACCTCTAGAAGATGAATCTATGGCTAGTGCCTCGAGTGGAATAAGGAGTACATAGAGAGGATTGATATCTTTAATGAAATTTAGATGTGCATTATATACAAATGGTAGAATGACGCATTGAATAGATATGTGTTAGAATTTGTAGTGTTAACCTTCTCTTGCCCTAAACAAATAGAGTGTGAATTTTTTCACGAACAAAGGGGCATATTCATAAGAGGGATCTGCACTAAACTAAAGAAATTATTGGTGGATTATGGTATTAAAATTGTAAGGATGGAAGGCTAAAATCCTTGCACGTATAATAAAACATAGAAGGTGAGAAGGGGAAATGGAGTTGAGGCATGATTGAGAGGGATGAACAACCTGACACCCAATAGCTTTGAAGACAAATCTATAAAAAGTGAACGTATAGGTTGATAGAGGATCTGGAACTTTGAAGTGTCGAGAGGACCCATAGTGAGTGGGAAGGGTATGGAAAAGGATCCCTTGAATTGTAGTAGTGCGATGAGAGAGAAGAATTAAGAGACTAATCTTAGTAGTTGGGTGCAGAATGCCTTGAGTTCCTAAAAGATGTGGCAAATGAGGATACACCAAAAGAACCGACCCCCTTTAAACCTGAAGTGCAAGCTCATGCACTAGATTCTCCACCAAAAAATAGAAGAATGATAACTGACCTTGTTATCAACATTAACTTTGATAGACTTAAATATTTGAACCAGGAATTTGTAATCTAACAAGTGATACCTTATGAAGAATTGAACTAGAATACCATGAGACCAATGCTCACCAACCCAATAATCTAGAACATAAGTGTAAGAATTCCCATTTAGAGGATGTCAGTTGTGCCAATTGGGCAATAACTCATAGGAAGTGGCCTAGTACCACAAGTGAACAACACTGTGCAATCAAGTTTGATGGTGAAACCTACACTAATAGAGTCAACACTCAAACCTACACTTAAAATCATTAGAGGACTACCTCCAACATAAATGTCTAGGGGCAAATTCCTTAGACTTCAACACCAACCCCTTAGTAGATTCATTATGAAATGGTGATGCACTATCTTGAATATCATGGCATAGAAAATATTTCAAAGCATGTACTTAAGCATGAACTTTAATGGCATGATTGGGGTATTACCCAATTAGAGTGCAAGGTGACTCATTTTGTGCCCACTTTACTAGATCACACTTAGACCTAGTATTAAAAATTTGATCTAAACCAGGCTATGGTTGATTATGATATACTGAAGGAGGCCTTCTTGAAGTAATTTGATACTCTTGATTTTGAGCAATAGAGCATCACAATGCTAAAAAAAATTAACCAAGGGCTATTCAAGAGTGTGTACCTATATGATGTGCAATTTAAGACCCTCCTTTTTAAGCTTTGATATGATATCCACCTCTTCTAACATGTGCAATGGTTTATTGGGGGACTACTAGTACCTTTCATAAGAATGTTGTCTATGAAGACCTTCATAGTCCCTCACAAAGCACTTGAAGTTTCACTTCGAGTTGAGATAGTATGTATCACCAATACTAGGATCAACCCATTTATGGAGGCACAAATTATGTCAATGACATCCCAATTGCATAATTTGATTGTTGGTTTGGCACATGAAACTCATAGTAGATTATGGTGTAATGATTGTGAGATGGAGGAGAATAACAAGAATAATTTCCCACATAGAAATTTTTGCACCTTACTTCTTAGCTACGAAGTTTTTCATGGGCCACATGACTCTCAAAAGTGTCCCCTATTACAATGTGCTAGTCAAGTAAACACTACCATCTATTGAAAGATGTGTGATGCCCATAATCATTAAATAATGGATTGTCAAGTCATTGATGAGATGCACCAAAATATGGAAAGAGGCATAAGAAAGGAAATGATCACAACCAATAGGCAGGCAAGCCTAGGAAATCAAGGCTATGGTAAGAAAAATACTAGCTATGGGAATCAGTGAGGCACACATAGGCAAGGTGGAGGATGCGGTAGAGGAAGATTTACACTATGATCATGTTACAAGTATAGGTCAACTGTGCATTATCAGCATGACTGCCCCATGCACCTAATGTATAGGTACTATTGAGGACTGCATTGAGTCTAAGAATGCCCAAACTTGTATAAAAAGATAAATTAAGGTCATCTTGGCATAGATAAGGGTGACACAATTATTAGGCACGAATCAAGGGAGGAAAGGTGGGCTCCCAATCCATAATAGACTTGCAAGGAACCATCAAAGGTATAAGCTACAACTTAGAGTGGGTTCACGACTCACCCACACACTACATCAACAAAAAAATTACACTTAGAGTATGATGAGCCATATCACACTAAGTGCATAGCGTAACTTGAGCCAAGAGCTATGACCTATCTTGACCCTACATAGTAGAAGGATGTCCTACAACAAGCTATGAACATGATACAAAACATTCAAGGAGAGCTCTAGCTAGCCAGAGATCTTGAGGCACAAGCCACTGCTTCATGTAGGAAGCAAGATCACTAAGAGGCTGACGTGTAGGAGTTGATCGAGATCATGTGCCTCCTACAAATTAAACGGATATTACCCCTACTGAAAGACTTACTAATGAAACAAGTAGGGAAAAAATTAAGAGTAATATGTTACACCTTAGATGATTAAACTTGTTACACCATATATGGAGTGGGCACGTGAAGTTAGGCATACTCAGAACATAGAGTATAACCAAGATTTATTTATAGATTCCACCATAAATGGATGTTTAGTTTGTGAATTTCTCTTAGACATAGGCACAGAGGTTAGCATTATGACCAAAAACCATCTGGGAGAAGATGGGATAGCCACCCTTGAGGCCCTCACCTCATATGTTGTTCATGGCTATATAAACTTAGCAAAAGCTATCAAGATCTTGAAGGAAACCATTGTAGATATCATGGGCATTGAGTTTTGAGATGACTTTGAGGTCATTGAATTGGTAGAGCAAGACAACTATCTACTGCTCTTGGGTAGGTCATGGTACTACACTAATAATTTAGACATGCACTTCAAGAAGTGCTACATGACTTTTAAGAATTTTAAAGAGAGGGTGGTGATCCCTCTATCAAGTAATCAAGGGACCCCATATGTGGAAAGATTTTATCTCAAGGATGAGATTAACCACATCTATAACATCATGGTGCAGAGCACTGAGAAGCTCAACCCAAGTGACCAGGGCATGCTCAAATGGTATGATGGATAATCAACCTTTGATACAACTAACATAGCCTACAATCGATGGGTCAAAGAAGCTTATGAGGTCATTAGCTGAAGATGTTTCCTAATACAGGCAGTCAATCCAAGGCCAACTAGGACAAGGCTAGTTATGATTAAGTGTAATTGAAAGAAATGGGTTCCCCATACCAGAAAGGTAGAGAAAAGGGTGTTTTGGCTGAGTAAAGGGAAGTTTTCAACACTCCCAAAGTACAAAGGAGGCTAACCTATAGAGAGGTATGTCCATGACATTGAATCTTGCATCCCTAAGGAAATAGATAGAATGGGTGCACTAGTGTGTACCTTAAATAACACTATTTCTCATTGGTGGATAGTGTAAAGACCTAGCTTGTTGACATGGAAAGATAGGAAGGTAGATATATGCACTAGGTTTGGAAAGACTAATGAGGACTTGGACATACCTACTTTCTCAAGTGATTTTGACCCAATCACACATGTGTATGTGTGTGAAGAATCCTGGACTATCTACAGTGAGAATGTGCCAAGAAGCCTTTGTGTACATGCCTTCTACAGGACTTTGAAAACTTGGGTGCAATCATGGTACATTGTCAATGAAACTCATCGTGACACTAAAAAATAGGATATACCTAAGGAGAGGTTTGTGTACACCTCTTTCTTTTCATAGAACTTAGAGCTATTGGTGCCACTATAAGTCATTTTTAGGGTAGTATTCGAGGACACTACCATCTTAGAAGAGCACCTTAGAGACATGTTCAGGTAAAAAGGATTAACATTCCCAAAATTATTTGAAGATAAGGGGCTTAGTAGTGACTCAAGTGAGGAAGATGATGAGACCTGGAAAGAGTGCAATCAGAAGGCTCTAATAGGAAGACAAAAACTTATACACCTTATGGATGACAGTACCCTAGATGAAGAAGATTTGATGCATCTTTGAATTGAAACAACTAAGGGGACAAGGCAATTTGAAGAATCTCATCAAGAGAGGAATTAACCCTACTATGCACCACTCAAGATAACTAAATTAGACATTAGCATAGAAAGGAAGCTAAAGATTTCCACTATAGGTGCTTACTATTCTGAGGTAGAGATGTCACAAATTATAGACCTCTTGAAGGAATTTTAAGACTTGTTCTCATGCAGCTATCTGGACATGAAGGGTACCCACCCTTCCCTTGGAAAAATGAGAATTAAGTTAGCGGATGGTGTGAGGCCTATCAAAAATCACCCATATAGAATGAATACCAACCTATGTGCTAAGGTATAAATAGAGATATATGGAATGTTGGCCATGGGCATCATCTACCCTAACTAAGAGTCTAAATGTGTGAGCTTGATGGTCATAACATCAAGAAGGATGGGTGCATATGGATTTGCATCAACTATCAACTTTTTAACACCACCTATGTCACTAACCCATTACTGACCCCATTCACTAATGAGGTCCTGGATGGCATTACAGGGTATGAAATCTATACTTTCACAGATGGCTTCTTAGGCTACCATCAGGTGCAATTCAAGGAGGAGGATAAACCCAAAACAACTTCTTTAACTGAATGGGGTTATTTTTCCTATAATGTAATTCCCTTTGGACTCAATAATGTACTAGCCATATTCTTTAGAGTGGTGATCATCATTTTCAAGAACTTCATCCATATGTTCCTCTAAGTCTATCTTAATAATTGGACCATAAATGGCTTTGTCAAGATCACTATGAAAATTTGTGCCTCATGTTTGAGAGGTGTAGGCAGATCCAAATATCGTTAAACCTAAATAAGTGCATCTTCATAACCCCTTTTTGGACATTGCTTTGGCAAATCATCTATAAAGATGGTTTGCTCATTGACCCTATGAAGATAGCCATCATAATTCAGCTCCAAACTTCCTTCATGTAGAAAGACATCCCCACTTTTTAGGCCATTATGGCTACTACAAGAAGTTTATATAGAGCTATGCAAAGATCATAACACCTCTGGAGGAACTCTTGCACAAATATGGCCCATTCTAAGAGGGCAAGGCATAAGAGGAGGCTTTTGAAACATTAAAGCTAAAGCTATCTAGTGCACCAATTCTATAATTTATAGACTAGACTACTCCTTTTCATGTCCTTCTAGATGCTTTAGGCTTCATAATTGGTGCCATATTGGTCCAACCAAGTGAGGGAAAAATGGACCACCACATTTCCTTTGCAAGCAAAAAATTGACACAAGTAGAAAAAAATTACACTACCATCAAGCATGAGGTGATGGTAATGGTCTATGCCTTACAAAAGTTTAGGTAATATCTATTGGTGACCCCATTTATCTTTTTTACTAATCATGAGGTGCTCAAGTACCTTGTGAACAAGCCTATTTTACATGGGTACATATGCAGATGGATAGTTCTATTCTAGGAGTTTTAGTTCTCTATTGTTGTTAACCTTGGAAATTAGAACATGAGGCTAGACAATTTGTCCCACATAAATTTTGGTAATGTGGTACTGTTGATTGAGGATGACATACCAAACATGTAACTATATAGAATCTAATGCATCCCTAAAGACTTGGCAAAGATTGTCACTTTCCTAACCTTTGGGTTTGTGCCCCTGACCATATCCAAAAAGGAAAAGAAATAACTTGCAGTTCATGCCACCCCCTTCTATCTCATTAAGGGGGAGCTATATAAATTAGGTAGAGATGAAGTTATAGAACATGAAAGGGATTCCATATTATAGTAATTGAATGAAAAAATTACAAGAGGCCATTACATTGGAGATGCAATAGCATGCAAGATATTGTAGTCAGGCTTGTGGTGGCCAAGCATGTTCTAATATGTAAAGGAGTGAGTCAAGGCATATGACATATGCCAATGTACTAGGAAGCCCAACCATTGGGATGAGATGCCTCTCATCCCCATTCTTTCCTAAGTGCCATTCAAAAAATTGGCCATTGATTTTTTTGGACTAATAACTCCCATAACACAATGCATAGGTGCAAGGTATATCTTGGTGGCCACTGACTATTTCACTAAGTGGGCTAAGGCTATGCCAATAAAAGATTGCATAGCTATGATAGCCACATGCTTCATCTAGGAGAACATAATAAGTCATTATAAGTTCCCATTGAGTCTAATTAGCGATAGGGGCACTCATTTCATTAATGAGATAGTGCACATCCTTCTAATTGAATACATGGTGGCACACCATGAGACCACCCCATATCATCTCCAAGCAAATAACATAGTTGAGGCTGATAGGACCTAGGTTCCCCAAAGCTCTGACACAACTTGTCAGATTTAAGAGCACATATGATTAACTTTGTATAAGCAACTTAAACATGTGGAAATAACCAGAAGAACAAATAACTATCAATGAGAAACAACACAAAATATGAGAGGCAACACACAATTGCATTCAACTTAGTTAGAAGGAAATTAAAAAAAAGAGATCACACTCTTTTTTCCACTTCGTGGGCTTACAATAATCTTCCCTCAAGAGTAATATTCTCTCAATAGGTCACAACACACAGCTAACACAAGCTGTTGTTCACCCCATTGTACTGCCAGTACAACTGAGTACAAACCGGTTCTCTAAGTAGATCTCACCATGATCTTGCTCCTTGATGTATTGCTGTCACCTTAGATCTTGCTCCCCCACCAATCTCCTTTTGACCCTCGCATACACACATCCCTACAGACCAACCCGATCTTACTTATCACATGTAGATCTCCACCATGATCCTGCAACACCCTGCATATCAAACCTGATCTTACATACATGAAGAATCCTACTTGATTCTACCATGGGAAGAACTCTCCTAGTTATACACTTAACAATATATCCCATGAGTCTATTATATAGATATCATGCATACAATAATTAGACTTGCGGCTCAAGACTCGAACTAGTCTTTAACATGCAAACTACCTGTTCACTTAATTGATTGTTTGTCAATAGCATTTCTAGAACCGCACAGGCGATCGACATCGGTCACTGTCTGACTGGAGGTGACCGATGTCGGTCGACTGCTACCGAGGTCAGTTTCCTTCTACACTGTCCACTGACCGACGTCGGTAATCCTGCGACTCGATGACTACATACTCAGCATCCTCCATGTTTGCAACAAGGTGAAGCTTTTAGCTCCACACCCTAACAGAGGCATTCAATAAAATCCTAGGAACATGCTTAACAAAGATATGTGATGTTGGTTATAAGGATTGGGGTGGTCATGTTTCATTGGTACTATGGGCATACTACATAAAATTTAAGTACCTAAACAAGGCTACACCCTTTCAATTGGTGTATGGTGCTAAACTAGTTCTCCTCATAGAATTCATGGTGCCATCCTTATGCATCACATGTGTTGGCCACTTAGATGACCAAGAATATTTGAGCACAAGGTTGGAAGACATGGAGTGATTAGATGAAAAACATGACCAAGCAAGATGGAGTTAGCAAATCAAAAAGGCATGCTAGAAGCTCTAGCATGACAAGCACATCAAGCACAAGGAGCTAATTGAAGGAGAATTGGCACTACTCTATGACTCAAAGTACCTTAAGCACCTAGGCAAACTAAAAATAATGAGGATGGGCCCCTACATCATCCATAACATATTATAAATGTGTGCATGCAAGTTGTGCACATTATCTATCAAAATGTTCTTAGGGCATTTCAATATAAATCAATTAAAGCCGTATCAATAGTAGGATGGTGTTTGAACCCTAAATATGGTAACTTATTGGTCACTAGTTAGTTGGAGTTGAGCTAACCAGAAGATAGTTTGGTGCAAGATGAAATGCTCTCTTTAATTTTGTTTCTATTACTTGTATAGTGTAAAAAGGCAATATGTGGTGTACAGTGGACACAAGGACTATCTACTATCACTTCATGCATAATTCCAATCAGGTGAATTGAGTACTTATGTTTTTTGAGCACATGAGGCCACAACACCTAAGTTATGGGCACATGAATCTAATCCAGCTCTAGCAAATTTGCCTAGCCTCTCACGCATAATTTCAATCAGGTGAGTCGAGCACTTGTGTCATCTCAGTGTATGAGGCAAGACACCTAAGTCATGGGCATGTGATACTTGCCAAATGCAAGTATAAAATGCAAAATATCCATGTGCATAAGGTGAGAATTGTAGGGCTCTTAGAAGCCCAATAATGAACTAATCTAGTGCTTTCATGTATAATACCAATCATGTAGTTGAACCTATCTAATTTTTAAGCACCTAGGGCTAGACACCTAAGTTCATAGGCATAAGGAACCTTCTAGAATTTGAATATGTAAGAATAAAAGGAATAAGGTGAAGACACTCAACATAATTAGGCACAACATAGAAAGAGAAGATGCATAATTTTGTTGTGCACAAGACTATAAGAATAAATGACAAAGCACTGGAGGGATAGTGTAAGAGATTTGTATGGGTTAGGATAGGGCAAGGCAAGATCAAGTGCAAAGAACTGACCAAGATAAATAAGTATGATTAAAATGGAAGCATAGCTAGAGGAGAAAGTAGAACCAAGGAGACTAAATCATGCACATGTGAGGTGATATGCCTAGGTTGCCACAAAGAAGGTGAAGGTCATGCTGAGTGAACAAATGTAGAAGGAAATCATCTAAGACAACTATCATCCACCTAGATTTAAGTGGGAAGTGATCATTTGAATTTAATGGCACTTCACTAAATTATAATTAGGAAGCATATAATAAAGTGGTAATAGAGGCAAGAAGATATGCAATTAATATAATGATGACATACTTTTTGAGGATTTCACAAATTTTTTGTGTTTTCCAAGAAATTGAGGTGCCTATGACATAAAGCTTGCATTAATGATGATAGCTGATAGAGAAGGGTATAAAATGGCAAATGGCAGACTTGATTAGGTTACAAAATTTAAGCTAAATCAAGACTTAGAGTGAACCTAAGCAATTAACTAGAGATCCAAAGGTGAAAACCCTATCACAACATGAATTTGAGCACTTCAAGCACCAAGAATAAAATGGTGGCATACTGAGGAGGATAACATTCATATTAAGGCCAATTTGAAGAGGTGTGGAGATCAAATTATGTAGGAAATAGATAATTGGAATGAGAAGTTATCACCCAATTTGCCATTAATGGCCAATGAAGCTCAAGAGTCAATGATGTAGCTATAGATCCCATGACTGCAAAAGCACCAACCACCATTCAAGGTTTTGGTAACCCATGCCTACTAAGGTTCAACACAAGTAGATTCAGGATGGTGAAGAAACACAAGGCATCAAACTCTATAGAGGTGAAATATATACCCAAGTGGATTAGGATTGTGGAAGAAATGATGGCCACCAAAACAAAGGTACAGTCATTTGAAGCAGTTAATATCACATAATTTGACATTGAGACACTAACGAAGATGTCATATCAGTACATGCAATTTAATAAAGAAGTTGTAGTAGGGGAGAGTTGGCATTTATTTGTGCATGTATGCCAGCTAAATGAATATAACCACTTGATGTCAAGTCACTTGCAAGAATTTGAACAAGATTAGATGGTGGACAGAAGGTGCAAGACACCATAAGTTGATACCTTATTTGATGTCTTAATTTGAGACAAGTTGATTGCTTCTAGTGCAAATCAACTCTTTGAGTTGCCTTGCTTTAGGAAGCCTAAGGAACTTGTATAGTTTCTACTACCACACATCCATGAGGATAGCATATACTTTGTAGGTAGGCACATGAAAATTTTAGTGTAGTTAATTAGGAGAATAATCAGGCTCCCAAATGCCAATAAAGAAATCTATCAAATAATGGATGATGATGAAGAGGTGGAGCATGTAGCTCAGATCCTTAAATATTTCAAGGGGTTTTTGCATTCCCCATCACCAAGTGTGAGGACCTTGGCACGAGGGTGGTAGCGTGCCTCGTAAGTTCCACACTATGCTTAGGTAGTCAATGGACCGATGTATCAAAGGCATACCTATACATCTCATATCATATGGTACAAGGTATGTAATTAAATATTGTAAATTTCATCATCGAAGAGTTGTTAAAAAATGTGCTAGAGTGTTATATCATGAAAGGGAATTTTAGGTGGGGTTCTACCTTTATATTGATTTTCATGGAGGAAATTAAGATCTTGGATGAAAATGAGGATAATCTCTAGGTGTTCCTAGAACATAGTGATTCCCTGACACAAAAATATATAAACTTCAATTTTCACACCTCCTTTAGTTCCAAATACAAAGTGCATGTGATGTGATGGTGTGAGAAATACATAAAAGCCTTCAGACTAGAGTGACACATTTATTAGGAGCTCCCCAAGAGCCTTTATAGAATTATGGCCTTTATCATGATGTATTACTACTATGAAATGCACTTGTTGATGGTTGGTGGCAACATGTCAGGGTGGCTGAAGCTCCCCTATGCCTTCTCAGTGAGATATTTTAGAGACGTGCTATAGTGGATCCCTAATGCATAGAAACTAGACATCCCAATCAAAGAACTAGATATGGAGAGGCACAAATTATGATGCTAATTCATCTATGTTAATGGAAGGGCCACCAAAGATAAAGAAGATGATTTGAAATTCATAGACATCGATCCCATCCTAAAGGTCACCATAGATAGCTTCATCCATATGCTTTACTATAAAATGAAGCCAAAGAAGAAGGCAACCCAGGAATAAATCATAGCATAGAGCACTAATCTTCCTATCTAGATCGATGATGAAGGGACCTTGGTGACACTAGAAATGAAGAAGTCTCCCCAGAGGAAGAGTGGGGAGATTTTGGAATAAATAGAGGTGCATTTGAAGCTAAAAATTGCATTAGGAAAAGGATCCTCTCCTTCATCCCCATCCAAGGAGAACATGAAATTTGTGCCAAAGACTTATCCTAGCATAAAGAAGAATAATGAGAAGGCACATATTTTGGTTCCCATTATAGTTCTTTTTGATATAGAAGAGGAAGGGGAGGAAGAGGAGATGGAAGGATAAATAGAAGAAGGGACCACAGAAGCAACACATTTATACATGCCAACTAAAGAAGAGTTGAAGCGCAAATGGGAGGATATGGGCCTAAGCCAAGAGCACATCGATGTGGTGCTAAAATTGTACCAAAAATGACAGGTCATGAAGGCCAAGGGCATATCCCAAGATGAAATCGATCAAATAGAGGCCAAAGAGATAGAGGCAAGAAAAAGGAAATGTGTAGCACAAACCACATAGAGGAAGGTTGAAAAGGAGAAACCCAAGAAAGAGGAAGCAGAAAGAAAGGCCGCAGAGGAGAGAGATAGGAAGAAGGAAAAAGAGGAAAAGGTGGCCTAGGAGGAAAGGGATAGAATGGTGAAGTAAAGTGAGAAGAAGGCTGTTGCTCGTGTGGAACCTAGAGAGGAAAAAGTTCCAAAAAGGCACCTAGCACCTCCACTAAGATGATAGAAGAAGATGCATAATAGGCACACCCTAGTTTGAAAGGGGTGCCTAAATATAAAGAAGTCAATACTAGTGCCTTATAAAAACAAATAGAAAAACAATTAGAGACCTTGTTATGGAAAGATTAGAGAGAGGTAGACACTAAGGAATCTCACACGAAAGAGTCATAATAAGAAGAAATAGACAAGGGGGAAATAACCACTGAAAAACCCCTATGAGAGGAAGAACATGATGGTGATCTAAGTGCCAAAGAAGAAGAAGTAGACCAGGGGAAAAATCTTGGTGAATAACCCCAAGAAGAAGAAGAAAGAGAGGAAGAAGGCACTGGAGGGAGCACTAGCACCAGTGAAGAAGAGTAGGAACTAGCAGAAGAAGAGGATTATGAGCCAAGCTATATTGAAAAAATGTAATAGGGATTCACTGAAGAAGATGACTTTTACATGATGGAGTTCATGCACCCCAAAAATACCATAATGATAATGCACCATCAAGTCTCTTTTGCTCTTGATTGCTACATGGATGAGCCTCAGTTTAATGTTCTAAAGAAAGTAATCCAAATCATGAAGAGGCCAAAGGAGGGGCATGACTACTAGCTAGTGAATCCTAGGGATATGAACTCCATGAGGTTGGATAATGCCATCCTCAAAATGACTTCCAAAGTGGTGCATAAGAACACTATAAATGATTTTCATGCCACTAGGTGGAAAGGCATTATGCTCAGAATAGAGGAGGAATTAAAGGCAATGAAACTCAAACTCCAGTAGTTGGTCGAGCATGTAGAAGAGGTAAAGCCATCCTTTTTGGATGGTGTGGATACCTTAGAGATGAAATAGGTTGAAAAAGTTTTCACATTGGTAGAACATATGCTTTGCTAGATAAAGCTGGTGCTTTAGGATTAGGAAGACCCTTGTGAGGCCATGAAGAGAGAATTGAACAAAAAGTTGGATGTGGTAGAAGACCTCTTCACCAAACTAGAAGAGAGCATGGAAGAAGCAGATGCCATATTTTAAAACTTTGCCACCCAAGAAATAGTCATTGATGCATGCCTTAAAAAGGCAAAGAAGGAGAAAGATGCCTTGTTCCAAAACTCCTTCACAGTGGGTAGAACTGAGCGCATATAAGTGATGGTGAAGGTCAACACCCTAAGCACCCAAATAAAGACCCAAGATCAAGACCTAGAGGGACTCTTTTATGACTTTCAAATGAAGGAAAGTGAACAAGGGAGAGCCTTCAAACCTTTAAAAAAGAACTAGAAAGCATGGATGTGCTCACCCTTTAAGCTACATCAACTAAAGTAGAAAGCACAATTGAAGAGATCAAGCTCATTATCCAAGGTTTTGAAGACTTTAAGGTGGAACTTGAGTAAGGTGCACCCAAGTTTTACACACCAAAGGTGCTAAAAGACTAGTCTAGGGTGGACTAAAAACTCTATATGGGGTAATGTTGGGGCCCCTTTTTGTAACTTACCTAGTGGAATGTGCCAAATCGACACATCTCGATGTATGGCATTAGTTCAAATGATTACCCTTTTGAAATTGTTAGCACTAGCAAGAAGAATCTTTGATGATCTTGTGTTAGTTGGTAGGCAATTTCTTAGCACTTGGGTTTGAAGGAAAATCCCATTGAGTGATTTCACATGTCAATTAGAGAGCATGGGTGTTAGAGTAGTGGAGCTGATCACACAACAACCCCTAGTGATAGCTTAGCATCTGCCATGCACCCATCCCACCTGGTAAAAAGATGTTCCTCCACCTATTTAAATGATCTTAAACCTGAAGAAGTAAGAGGCAATTATGGTTAGCTAAGATCTGCTAAAATATAGAGCCACTAGAATCTAGAATGTATGGCCCAATCTTGCTTGTAGCCACTAGGCATGAGTAGTTTCAAATATGAGTACATGCTTATTTTCATGTCCTAAACTTTGTGTGTTGAAACTGTGGATCAATGAAGAATGTTATTAAAGCAATGGGGTGTTGATTATTCATATATAGTTAGAATTTTTGTATGTTTTTGAATTTAGTTTTATAGGAATAATGATATAGTTTCTATGCTTTAAATGTATTATGGTATAAAGGTCCATCCTAGGTCGCTAATGGTATTGTTGTACCATATAGTGTCTTTGACATACCTATGAAATAGACTAAGTGTTAAAAGTGACGTGTATCGATCCCCTAAAAGCCATGCCTAGAGTGATAACTTGAAGAATGAGAAATTGAACATAAGCCATCCCCATGACTCAACTAAGTTCCTGAATGACCCCTAACTTGTTATCCCCCTAGCTTGCACCGATAAGAGTTTTGTCTAGCTAGATATGAACCTACACCATAAGACTTGCACTCTTGAATGAGATCATGTCTATTGAGCTTCCCCATATAATAGTGTTAATAGGCCACCTAAGCCATTTTGGAAATGACCAATACCCATTGACCCCATATTTGTGCCATGCTTCAACTAATCCAATGCAAGCTCAATCCCTTCATTGTTACACTTTGGGTAAGTGCACAAGGCTTGTGCCTTGTGTGAAATTGATGCCAAATAAGTAGTGTGTTAAATGTTGTGCACCATAGACCCTAATATGCTCATGCCTAGATATACCAAGTATATAACTAAATTTGTTTGATTGATAAGCGCATGAATAAGCACAAAAGCTAAATAAGAGAATTGTCTACAACAATTACCATGTTTAGATTCTCTGTTAGGGTTTGGTAGAAGGAGACCAATATTTGTATTAAAATTAATAGAAGTAATGAAGGTTTTTAGAGCCCAAGAAAAAATCAAAAAAGTCATCAAGTCAATTTATTAATTGCTATCATTTTCTATGTACAACCTCATGGTTTTGAGAACAACCCTACTCTTCTGAAAGCATCCAAAGGGTTTTTTGGAGCAGTCTATGTTCACTCCAGTAAATATTTTTAAATATTATTTCCAATTTTTTGAAAAATTAGATCTTATTTAAACCCCCCTTTTTCATTCATTACAATATAAATAATTAATTATGCAAATAAGTCTAATTAGATTTATTTGCAATGTCTATGAATAGCTGTAATGTTGTTTGACTTAGATCCATTTATCTATATTACATTTTGGTGAAACCAATGTGAATCTAAGGCACAAAATTTAAATGAAATTTGTCATAAGATTATGACCTAAAAATTCAAACTTTTAAAGGCAAATATGCTTTAAAATGAGGCTAATGATCTAATTAATGAAAAATTCCAAATTAGACCAAGTTTCAAGGCTAAAAGTAATGATCATAAGTTTCAACCTATGAATAATGTTAAGAAGACAATCAATGTTATAGACAAACCATATGAAAACCTTATGTTAGCTCATAAAAATGAATGTACATTACATTGAACATTTCTCCCTCCTACTAAAAAATGTTTATGGTGTTTTTGTGCCAAAGTGTGCCCCATTACAATTAGACCCCAATTTTGTCTAAATAACAAAGCGTACAATTTTTTGTAAAAGATGGCATGGCACAAAGTATGTGCATATTTTTAAAGATAATGTAAGATAATAAGACTAATAGTGTGAAATGTTTTTCAAGGATGTGGTCATGTAGATGTACCTAAAGACCAAAGAGTGTTCTACAGGATATTTACCAAGTCATAGAGTGCACATCTTGTGGCATATTAGTGATATAGGAGCATCTAGAATCAAAACACCGTTCTATGATGTTGAAGTGTTATATACTAAATAAGAGTCATAGTTGGTCTATTTAGGTATGTCAGTGTGTGTGAGGGATCCTTCAAGATCTATTTGTTGTCATAAAGTCATCTGGAGTCATCAAAGGTGTGATTTGTAGGTGTTTAGAGTTTCCCTCCAAAAATGTAATTTGAATTTCAAATGGTGAGACCCAAGCATAAAGGGCTCATATGAGTTAAATGATGAGAGAGGAGGTTAGGTGAGTGTTTATGTATTCATCCAATGTCAAAATAGGTGAAACTATATATCTAAGTCATTAAGGATGTAACATCAAAAAAGTCATGTTAACAAATACAACTACCACCCCTACGTTGGGTTGGCATGTAAGAGATTCTTATCTTTGGTAACTACCACAACCAAAATTGAATTTGGATGAAAATAATTTATAAGTTAGTTTTTTGGTGGATGAGAAAGAAGGAGAGATAGAGGAGAGAGATCTAATAAGGAGAGAAATGGAGCAATAAAGAGAAGATGATATAACTCCTCAAGAAAATTGGTAGTGTCTAGTCATGGACTAAATGTGTAATGTTTGATGATCAAAATGAATAAATAAGGAATGGTTATGTATGTATATGTTTCTTAGAGTAGTATTGGATTGTTATTAATTACATATTGGCTTGGAAGTTCCTTTGAGGCCATGATCATATCATATTTTGTATTACTACAGGTCTGTCATAAGTAATGTATGGTTACAACCAAATAGAAGATGAGTTTGTGAGTTTCTCAAGATTGCAAGGAAGGAAATCTATGGTTTATTAACCCTGAAGATATTGGAATCATTAATACCTCATGGTGGTGATATTTAGTGTTTTTAAATGAGTAGACTTAGAAAAAGATTACTCTCTGCCCTCAGATCCTGTTTCATGCCTGTGAGCATCTAAAGCATGGTGAGTTGACATTTTAAAAGTATTTATTATAAAAATATTATGATTTATATTGTTTATAATGATATAATACCAAAAATTTTGTGTTGGAAGCTAAGATTTAGTTTATAAGGTCAATAAAATTGATAAAAGTACAATCTACAGTTAGTTGACAGGGAACCCTATGCACAAAGACAAAACCCTATTTTAGGATGCTATAGAATGAATGTAAGTTGTGAGAAAGTGAATGGAAATTATTTTTATTGACTATTAATATATTTTGAAAGATAATTTTGTTTTAAAATATAAATTTTTAAGTCTTAGGATTGCTTTGAAAGACAAACAGTAAGTTTAAACACTTTCATACTCTATACTCTGTTTGCATAGTCAAGTGCTAAGAAAGAAACATGTGTGCTTAGTGAAGGTGATGGATTAAGGAATTTGGAGAGTTTTAGTATGAATTAAATGGGATAAAAAATTAAAATTATTACCATTGTGAATTTTTATGACCTTTTTAATGTACACATACCTATTAAACCCTTACACAATCATATTAAAGAACACATTATTTTACAAATTACATTGTTGTGACTATAAAAATATTGTAAAAGGTTTATAATGTATTTGTAAAGGTGGATATTATTAATATATACATAAAACAGGTGTCATATTTAATATAAATTACCTAAAACTAAAGATATGAAATTTTGACTCTTCCTAGCTTGCACAGTCAGGGGTATAAGCCTAACTAGGGTTTCTAAGCAAAATCCCCTACAACTCAAATTCCAACCAATGGAAAATGAATAATTTTTGTAATAAAACATTTTTATCCATGATTAAAATTATTCAAGAGGTTTTAGTTTGCCACTGTACAGTCTAGTATAGATTTGAGGTTTAAGCAAGTGGAATGAGGGCTAATAGGCCTAATTGGGTAGGTGTTTATAAAGGAAGTACTAACTAGACAAAGATTAAAGTATTTAAAATTCATGTATGATTTTAAGGAGATATAGGTTGGGATAATATGGTATTATATATTTAGGTAAGTTTTCAAAGTGGTCAAACAAAGGAAAAAGGTGAAAAAAGGCTATAAGGAGATAGGGTCATCATTGAAGTTGAGGGGTGTAAGTGAGGAATAAAGAGTGAATGAGTAGTTTAAAGAAGTTAAGACAAGTTTTATATGGTCATGCTATATGATCCATGATAATATATTGTGTTCATGATACCAAAGTCATGATTAGGTGTTTTGTTCCTCGAGTTGGGAATCTAGGTGAAACTAGTGAATGAACAAAGTGAAAAAAATGGATTAGGGGATCAGATGTGATAAGTAGTATAATGAAAAATATGATCAGACTATAAAATATGTTGTAACATGATTCAAATATATTTTATAAATCATATAATTGGAGTGAAAGCTATAAATCTTAGAGACAAGTTCTAAGACATGTTTAAAATTGAACCTTGTGATCAAAATAAACATCCTAAGTTGATCAAGAAGCAAGTTTAGAGCCATGGAATAGTGATTATGAGTCTTTTACAATGTATATCTACATAATTATATATAATATCAAGGTAATATCTTTTTTTAATTTTGTATTTAGTTCTTAAAGCTTGTTGATATAAGATAGGTAAAAATTGTTATGAGGATTACATGAGATAACATTGCAGGGTATTGTGGGAGAAGAGTATGGTGAAGGTATGAACTATTGAGGTCAGTATAGAGGAATAGAATATTTGTAAAGAGAATAATATAAATACCCAAATTCCAATGATAATGACTTAAATCTAGTCAAGAGAGGAATAAAGAAGGTAGAGTGTAGAAAGAGCATTGAAATTCAAGTGATAAAGAGAAGAGGAAAGACTCCAAGAGTGTCTCAAGAAGGATAAGAGATATCCTATAAAAGGACTAGAGATATAGAAATAAGATATAAGAGAGGTATAAGAGGTTAATTGGTAATATTTCTAGTGACAGGTCTATACAAGGCCTATAAAGTGAAAGAAAAGATAAGATGGATGTAGAAGAGGAAGTAAAAGATACAAGAAGAGAGTTGGGGTAGAGTTTAGAGAAGATAGAGTTCATGGTGAAGCTCATGAAAGGTCAAGGAAGCAAATGGATTAGATATATCATGAAGAAGAGGGTGAAGTGTCCATTAGAACTACTTAAAAGAGAGAAAAGGCACAAGATGAGTGTCTTGAGAAAAGAGAAGAAAATAGAGAATACATCCCATAGAGGCATGAGAGATGAGGAGTTGCCAAGAGATCAATAAGATAAAGAAGTTGAGAAAAGATTTCTCATTGAGGAGAACAAGGAGAGAGAAGTGTAAGAGGAACACTTAAGGGAGAATATAAGAATAAAAGGTGAATAATTTCTATGCAAGAGGCATTCATAGAGACTATGTGGTCTCTTATTTTATATTATAACATTGCATTTGAGTTTGTGTATGTTGGTGTGAAGAAAATTTTGATGAAGGCTAAACATGCCTTACAAATTGTGAAGGATGGGTATAGTACATCACCCAACAAGATGAAAGAAGAAGATAAGAAAATAAAATAGATTAAAGAAGTCAAGATGGTGAATAATGAAGAACCTCAACATGTTAAAGAGGAATTAAAATAGGAATTTCATGATGCCTTGCCAAGCATTCCAACTGAAGCAAGAGAGGAGGCACACAAAGAAGAAAAGATAGAAAAAATGAAGACATGAATGAATAAATGACCTTTTATCAGTATTATATGGAGTTAAATGAATGTTTGAACATTGATTATTATTATACATATGAATAAGAAGCTAATATGCATATTGGACAAGTAAAGAGTAAGGTACAAACCTCAAAGATGGTACAATAGAATGGATATGCTTACACTAAGTGGATAAAGGCATTATATGTTGTGGAGGAAAAGTTAAACCTCAAGAAATAGGTTATCCAATTCAAGGATTCAAGTGAAATACAAGAACAAACATGGAGGCAAAGAGCAAAAGGCAAGTCATATCATGTTGACATGACAAGTTATCAAACCAAGAAGCATGAAGAAGGAGAGGTAAGAATAAATTTTCAATCCAAGAATGTACAAAGGATAAAATGGTTCATGAAAAATAAGGAAAGAGTGCACAAAGATAATCTTGAAGGTACACTCCAAGATGGCACAAAAAAAGAGGAAAAGGATAAACTCAAGAAGCAAATAGAAATCATGGTGCAATCAAACAAAGATAAAGAGATGATGTTGCAGTAGAATGAGAAAGGTGACAAGTGTGAAGAAGTTAATTATTATCAAGGTTTTAATTCTATTGTTTTTTATGATGTATGTGAAGACATTTCAAATAGTGAAGATATTTTGTATAGAGAAACCATAACGTTGATGGACAAGTTTTTAAAAAGACAAAAGGAAGATGAAGAACCTTATAGAGTGCTTAGAAAACTTGGTATAAATTAGAATGAGATTGATTTGACTTTCATTAATGAGGGATTCTAAGGATAAGTTATGAACCAAGGTGCCCAAGAAGGTGAAGAATAATATGCCACAAAATTTGATGAAGTTTTTGGAGAGATAGATGCTCTCACATTGCAAGAAGAAATGGATATGCTAGAAAATATTCTTAGTTCATTGAAAGGGATACAATCAAGTGAAGGACATAAGGAGAATCTCATGGATTAGCACAAAGAAGAATCAGGTATGAAGCAGCATAGGGAAGCACAAAGAGTTATGCAAACAAAGCCACAAGTAAGCAAATTAGCAAGTAAGAAATGGGAGTATGAGCAAGTTAAAAAGGTAATATATTTATTTGGTGAAGTTAAAATAGAGTTATTAGTTGAATTTCTTGGTAATAAGTCAAAGATATGGAAAACTACATTGTATTGTGTTGAAGATGAATTGGATAAGAGGTTGTTCTTGTAAGATGAACAAGTTTGTGTGAAGCCACATCAAGAAGTGAAGAAGTGTGAAGAAGAGGTAATAAAATAGAGTCTAATTGAGCAAATGATAAATTTTGAGTTGCCTATGATGCCTTAGATCAAGGAAACAAAATTGTCAAGAAGCCAACACATCTATAGATTTAATCACCAAATGAGATCCATGAAGAAGGCATCCATAAAACAAGAGTAATCAAGAAGAGTAAGAACCATTTGTTTTCAAAAGAGGATGATGAAGGATATATTGAATTGGAAAAGATGAAATATGCATCAAACATAAATTTACAATATCTGGGATACCTCATAGAGGTAGAGGATGTATTAACAAGGAAGATAGATAATTCAAAGAAGAATAAATACAATAACCTATTGAAGAGAAAGGAGCAAGAGAGGAGTAATAGTATATTAAGCATGGAAGATCATCAAAGACTACATTTAAAGGCAAGAAAGAATATGGTACTCAATTTTGTCCCTCCTGGGGAGTATGATACAGGAACATCTAGAAGTAAAACACTATTTTCTGATGTTGAAGTGTTATGTACTAGATATAAGTCATAGTTAGTCTATTTAGTGTGTCAGTGTGTGTGAGGGATCGTTCAAGATACATTTGTTGTCATAAAGTAATTTGGAGTCATCAAATGTGTGATTTTTAGGTGTTTGGAGTTTCCCTCTAAAATTGTAATTTGAATTTAAAATAGTGAGACCTAAGCATAAAGGGGTCATATGAGTTTAATGATGAGAGAGGAGGTTAGGTGAGTGTTTATGTAGTCATGAAATGTCAAAATATATGATAGTATATGTCTAAGTCATTAATGATGTAACATAAAAAAATTCATGTTAACAAATACAACTACCACCCATATATTGGGTTGGCATGTAAGAGATTTTTATCTTGGAAACTACCACAACCAATGTTGAAGTTAGATGAAAATAAGTTGTAAGTCAATTTTGTGGTGGATGAGAAAGTATGAGAGAGAGGATAGAGCTCCAAGAAGGAGAGAAAGGGATCAATGAAGTGAATATGGTATAACTCCACAACAAAGGTGGTAGAGTCTAGTCATGGACTAAATGTGTAATGTTTGATGATAAAAATGAATAAATAAGGAATGGTTCTATATGTCTATGTTTCCTGGAATAGTATTGTATTTTTATTAATTACATATTGTCTTTGAAAGGCCCTTGAGACTATGATCATATCATATTTTGTATTGCTACAGGTCTATCATAAGTAGTGTATGGTTACAACAAAATAGAAGATGTTTTGGTGAGTTTATCAAGCTTGACAAGGAAGTAACTCTATGGGTTTAATTCTGAATATATTGGCATCATTTAGACCTCATGGTGGTGATATTTACCATTTTTATATTATTAGACATAGAAAAAGATTATTCTTTACCCTCAGACCCTCTTTCATGCCTATTATCATCTAAAGTGTGATGAGTTTACATTTATATACTAGTTATTATCAAAATATTATGGTTTATGTTGTTTATAATGATCTATATATAAAAAAATTTGTTGTTGAATCTAAGAGTTAGGTTAAAAATTCAATCAAATTGACAAAATTACAATCTACAGTCAGTTGAAGGGGAACCCTGTGCACAAAGACAAAACCCTATTTTAGGATGTTATAGAATGAATGTAAGTTGTGAGAAAATGAATGGAAGTTATGTTTATTGACTCTTGATAGAGGTTGAAAGATAATTTTGTTTGAAAATATATCTTTTTAAGTCTGAGGATTGCTTTAAAAGATAAACAGTAAGATTAAACCCTTTCACAGTCTATACTCTGTTTGCACAGTCAAGTGCTAAGAAAGAAGCATGTATGCTTAGTGAAAGTGATGGATTACGGATTTTGGTGAGATTAAATATGAATTAAATGGGAGAACAAATTAAAATAATGACCATTGTGAAGTTTTGTGACCTTTTGAATGTACATAGATCTATGAAACCCTTACACGATCATACTAAAGAACACAATATTCTATAAATTACATTGTTATGAGTATAAAAATATTGTCAAATGTTTCTAAGGTATTTGTAAAGGTGTATATGATTAACATAGACTTGTAATAGGTCTCAAATTGATTATAAATGACCTACAACTAAAGATATGGAATTTTGATTATTCTCGGCTTGCACAGTCAGGTGTCTAAGCCTAATTAGGGTTTCCAAGCAAAATCCCCTATAAGTCAAATTCCAATTGGCAAAAAATGACCAAATTTTGTAATAAACATATTTATCCATGAGGAAACTGATTCAAGAGGTTTGAGTTTGCCACTATGCAGTCTAATATAGATTTGAGGTTTGAGCAAGTGGAATGAGGGATAATAGGCCTAATTGGGTAGTTGTTTACAAAGGAAGTACTAACTAGACAAAGATTAAAGTCTTGAAAATTTGTGGAGGCTTGTAATGAGAGAGAGGGTGGACTAATATGATTTTATATATTTAGGGAAGTTTGTCAAGTGGTCAAACAAAGGAAAAAGGTGAAAAAATGCTTTAAGGAGATAGGGTCATCATTGAAGTTGAGGGGTGTAAGTGAGGAATGAAGAGTGAATGAGTAGTTTAAAGGAATAAAGACAAGTTTGATATGGTCATGAGGGATCCTTCATGATAACATATTGTGTTCATGATACCAAAGTCATGATTAGGTGTTTTGTGCCTTGAGTTGGGAATCTAGGTGAAACTAGTGAATGAACAAAGTGAAAAGAATGTATTAGTGGATAAGATGTGATAAGTAGTAGAATGTGTGATATAAGAAAAGTATAAAAGACATTGTAACATGATTCAAAGATATTTGATAAACCATATCATTGGAGTGAGGACTATAAATCCTAGAGACAAGTTCTAAGACATATGTTTAAAAGGGAACCTTGTGATCAAAGCAAGCATCCTAAGTTGGTTGAGAAGAAAATTTATATCTAGGGAATTAGTGATTATGAGGTTTTTACCATGTAAATTTTCATCAATTTTTCATCACTAAACAAGGAGCATCAAGATTAGAGATGAAATTGTGTAGACCATGGATCACAAGAAAAATAATTACAAGCCAACCTAGTGGATCGAGTACAACAAAGAAGAGAATTAAGACACATCATTTTTGGTGTGAATATAACATAAAGGCATAAATATAAGGAGTTTATATTACTTGTTTAGTACTTTCACATTCAACATAAGTAATTACAATTTTTAAATATGAAAATTTATTATGTGTTTTCCATGTAGACATTTATGTATAATAATTAAAATAAGGCACTTAAGTTCTATAAAAGTCCCCTTGATTTAATCTTTATATAATAGAATTGAGTTTTGAATGTTGAATTTTTGAAATTACCAACTATTTTTACTTAGTGAAATTACATGAACTTATGTATTATTCTAAAAAACTTGAATAAAGGAATATACAATCTTTGTCCAATGATTGCATATTTTCATAATATGTTTGTGTAATGTTTCTTATTCTATTATATAAAATGGTTCATGAATATTCATATGTGTGGAAGCATTATGATTCCATATTATGATTGATTTATATTATACATATGTACTAGGAATAATTTAAGTAGTGGTCTACACTCACATTATACTAAGTAATAGAGATTATGTGATTGATATCTCTATACAACTAACCCAATTATGATTTGACATATCTCTTTAAACCCTAGGTGAGTAGGATATCCTTTAGCATGATATACAAGTGCATTGAAGTATCTAATGTTTATATAAGTTCTAGTGGTGAAAAACTCATGGAGGGAAAAACATTGTCCAACATTTTGGTTCCATTGTTGTGAATAGTTAAATGAGTTTTTGAGATGGTTAGTACATATGAACTATAGAATCTCATTGGAGAATATTGAATCATGGCTAGAAGGTATAGAATGAAACTTAAATTTACATCATATTAGCCTTAGAAATCAATCCTCTAAAGGAGTGGGTTGAAGAGAATCTGTACGACCCTCTTTATGAAGTCTTCTTCTATGAACCTTTCAGATAATTACATTCACGTTGAGCTAAAAATGTACTAGGAAAGAATATAAACTACGTCTATACATGAATTTGGAAAAACATGCATATTGAACAATTATAATGAATTAACACTATGTAGATGAGATCAGTTGATGTTTGGTGGCAAAGTACCTTGAATAGTTACATATTGGAGTTTGCATTATCTACTTGTTCATATGTAGAATAAGTTAAATATCAGTTTTTGCTCAATCAATGGGTTCATACATAGACCAATTACTGTTGGAGATAAAATATTAATGGTAGACTATGAGATTGATAATTTATCCTTATCTAACTAATTTTATTCCATGCATGGTTTATGTGGAGGATAGAAGGAAAAAGGTGGGTACAGTTCATATGTATTAGTAAGGAGGGAGCTAGAAAAATTCAGAATGGACAACACAGATGATGATGAACTTAAATGATGAAAGTATGACAAGGTTTGGAAGATTATTATCAAGGACCCCATGGAGAGGGAAGAACTGAGTCTAGGAGATGCCATGAGGACTAGCACATAATAAGGATAGTTTATAAATGGGTTATGTGCTAATGAGATGCACTCCATTGAAAGTGAATCATGAATCAATGAAATTTTAGACATTTGGGAAAAAGCAACTGAAGAAGGTAGGCATTCTAAGATTTTTTAGCATAGATTAGGAGAGGAAGTACCCACCCAAAATCTACCTAAAGTGCAAGCCCATGTGTTTCTTGAATAAATAAAAATAAGTGAAGATTGTGTTGATTTGTATCTAATTGGTGAGTTCAGGTGACAAGAGGAAGAAAATATTTTTTTGCAACATATAATACCTTATATACAATTGGGACCAATTTTATCAAAACCTATGAAAATTAATATCCTAGCTATGTTTGGAATGCCACCATCATGGGGTGGAAATCCACCTACCCATACAAGTAGTAATTTTTTAGGTAGAAAAAGGGTTGTTGGAGTTGTTACAAAAAAAAAGGTGTTTATAAAGCTATGTCACAATTTAGTGCTAGCATAGGTGTTGTAGTACATATTGAAAGTGGAAATTTGACAATACAAAAGGAGGAAAACTAGGTAGTGACCAAGTCACAAGTTCTCAAGAAACGTTGAGTATGTTAGTCAAACTAGTAACACAACCAATATATCCTCAATAAGTTATTTATGAGATGTTTTTGAGCATTCTATAATATAGGGACTAGAGAACATTGCATATGTGTGACTTCATATAGGGATCTTAGAGGGTTACTACACTAGAGATAAAAGTGATATAGTTTAATATAACATTATTAAATCACACACATACTTGATACCACAAGTATGACCCAAATAAGGCCATCATAGACTATGACCAATTGAAGGAATTTTTTTTTAAGGAGTTTGATATTTTAGAATTTGAATATAAGATTATCTCTACCCTAATGGATATTAAGTAGGAGTTGATTTATATACTTAATACCTTTGATGTATTCAAGACATCAATTTCAAAATTATATTATGAGATTTACCCCATACAACATGGGAAGACTACTATTTCCTTTTAGGTGTGTATTTTCAAAGAAGAACTTTTAAGATCCATGAAAAGCATTATAATAAGAATTGATGTTAGAGGCTATGCTAAGTGGGGTCACTTTCATTAGCATATTTATAGAAACATAAATTGCTTTGATAATCTCAAAATTATAAAAGTTCACCACCAATGGGGCACTTGAAATGTGAAGTGGCTTATAATGCATCTATTGTGACATAGAAGGGCATAATAAGAATCATTTACATATGTGTAAGGTCTAGGAACTTCTTACGGCTTGTGAGTTTTTTCATGAAGGCCATGATGTGTGCATTTGTCCACAACTTCAATAGGAAATCCAAAAAAAGGTCTCCATGTGGTGTAACATATGTGATGCCTCCACCCAAAATTAAAAATATTGAAGGGTGATAGTTGAAATCCATGACGAATTTGAAAGGGGAGTGTTTTATAAAAAATTGGTCCTTCCAACTATAACCAATGGTAATATGGTGGTTAGAGATCTTATCTTGGAATAAGTGTTAGTTTCTACGATGCACTTTTTATAAGTTTAGTTCTCTATAACATTATCAAAGAGATTTCACAAAGTTTTGTAGATTTAATTATTTCACAAGTGATCATAAAACCAAATATTTGGTTGATATTTATGCCAAGATAATTAAAAAAATAAGTCAAAGAACTAAGCATGGATGATAAACATCATATGACCATTGAGTAAATATATTCCAAAGGAGGAAGATAAAAAACACAAGGATAAAATGTGATTATTACATGTAGTGGTGCCATTACCCAACCTTAAAATATACCAAATGAGAAGATTTGACTAAGATATGAGCTTAGGGCAGAATAGAAATTTCACCTCATACAGTCTTTCACCACTTACATTTACAAATTAAGATAAAAAGAAATCTTTCAGGAGGTCATGGATGTTATAAAAAACCTTTAATGTGAGCTACAACACGTTCAATAATTGGAAGAAAATGTTGAGGAAGTGCTTCATCAAAAGTCTTGATAAATAGATGATGAAAATGAGTTTCTGATATTTTTCCCTATTACATTTTGAGGGAGTAATCCCAAAGATTAAGAATTGATTGGTCTAGCAAGTTATAAGAACAACTAAAGAACCTACAATAGATATGTCAAGAGAGTATGAGGTTAAGAATGACCAAAATACTAGGCATGATTAAGAATTGTTTATTGATGAAATCATTAATGGGTGGTAAGGGTGTGATATTATAGTTGACATAATCACTATAATAACCATTATAACATAAGAAGCGTAGTGAAAGATGGGGAGCATTTCATTTTTGTCTTCACCTCATGTTTTACTTAGAATCATATTTATTTTACTCAATCTCAAAATATATATGCACCAAATATCAGTTGGGGGTATGTGTGTGACACATTTTTTCCTCATTGCTTAGTTTTATAGATGGAAGGGGAATCCATGTCATTATCCATGATTTATACACCAGATCTAGATTATACTTAGTATTTTCACTATTTTTACACTATTTTTGTGTTATTTTTCACTAGAATCAAGCCTTGATTCATTTGAAGTGGTTTTTTTGTTATTTACACCATTATCTACACTAGTATTTACACTAATATCTACATGAGGTTTTGCACCAAAAATATATATTGGAATTCATACAAGGATTACAAATTAATTCATTACTCTAGTTAAGTTATGATGGATTTAATCACACCTTTAGTTCTTAAACACACCCAATTTTTAATTAGGATTGGGGCATAAATAGTCCAATCCAGGATATTCAATGTTAACACACAACCCACCATAGTCACCCATTTTTGCACTAGAAAAACACAATGGTTCACTTCCTAATTAGGTGTATTCATTCCTTGTCACTCTCTTGTTTCTTATCTTTTAGTTTTTGATTATCCATATTAATTAAATACTAATATTACATATGTTTCATTGTGGGTGTATGTGGATCATAGTTCAACATTTTTGCCTAAAACCACGACCCCTTGCCATAGGTAAGTTTAGGTACGCACTCATTTTAATTTTAATCTAGTACTTTTGTTTTTATTACATTAATATAATAAAAGGGGGGAAATGTAGACATGTAAAATTAACATTTAACTAAAATTGTGCACTTGTGACCACTCTTTTACACACTTAGATCTAGACCTACCTTAGGGATCATTTTGATCATTTTCAACCACCTTGCACACTCTTTTAAGCTGATAGACGACCCCCAAATGTACTCATACCCATTCTTATCAACCTTAGACATCCTTTAGGTCATTCATAACCAAAAACATGATCAAAACACCTATAGGACAAGGGTGCCTTAGGGGATAAGAGTGCATTGCTCTAGTGTCCTTCACCCCTCTCCTGTCTTCCTACCAAATAATGGCAAATTTTCCAAATTCAACTCTATAGGAAGGTCAACCTATGTCCCTAATGATCCCCATTAGAAGTATTTTCAATGATATGACAATATAAACACTTTTAAAACCATTTTTTAAGGGGAGGTTTTCACATCAAAAAGCACCAAAATCACACTTGCACATTGAGAGAATATACTTATTTCTCCCAATTATAATTGCATACATCGCTAGTAGCCTAGAGCTCATGTTTGAATAAATTGTAAAGGTTACAAGTAATGGGTAAGGCACCTAATCTCATCAATATTTCACCAACATCTAGCATATCTCACTAGTTATTCACATACCATCGTAGCATGGGATAACTACATGAATTTTGATCCCTATTCAGAGTAATGGTATGTAAGCAACACTCAACACATGAGGTGTTGAGGTCTTACCCAACCTCAAACTTTGACCCCTTTTCCACATTGATATGCAGTAATATTCACATGTCAAGTAGCTAGGGTTTTTGAAGGGAAATTAGTCACACAATGGTTATAAGTGGTTGTGAGCTCCTGCACTAGATGCAATATCTACAAGTGAAGGCACAAAGAACCTAGAAACCATTATTTCATCACTACAAGTGGATATAAGTGCCCTACGTTGGATCGAGTGCTACCCATCTAGTTTACTCTTCCTAATGTTATTGTCCAGGCCTAGATCCAGTTCTAGATTCCTAATTCTAGTCACCAAACCTCTCTACACAACAAGTTTTAGACCCTAGTTCCTCTTAAAGACACAATTTCTAGCTGTCTTTGTTTTCTACTCAAAATTTTCTATTTTAGTAAGTTTATAGAATACAATAGTTCCAAATCACTGAATTTTAGTATTGTTATATTATTCTCTTATTTTTTCATATTAGTGTTTTCATCTAGGGTTTTCACTTTGAATCCCAAATTTGATCAAGTATGATTTTAGATCAGTTATGTGGCATTTATAGTAATGTTTTAGAGGATTATACTAGCATGATTAATCCAATATTTAGCCTTTTTTTTTCACATTTATCCCATGTTTTAGGATCAAATATCATGATTCTTGAAGGCATATTTTACAAATTGACAACATTATGGAGTTCTTTGCGTCATTTGGTGGGTTTGTTTGTTATGGGATCATTTTGAAGTCACACTAAGTTATAAAGTGCCATGGGAAGTTTTTTGCTTCAACCTTGTCTACCTTCACGTGTGTGTGCTCTATTCTATACACATTTTCTCTATTTCAATTGATTGACTCTCCCATCACCACTAGGGCCATCTTTTGAGCCATATTTTACCTATATTATTGACATGTAATAGTCTCTTGCATCTTGAAGTGTAGCTATTATGGTGAGTCCCAATGTCATATTGAATTCTTCAATAATTCAATTGTCTCCTTCAACTTGTTGTAGAGCTATTCTAGTGCATACAATGTCATATTGTCTATTTTCAAGTAGTTGTATTTGTCTAGTCATATTTTTTTTTTTTGTCACTCCACCCACTCAACATCATTTTTTTTGGGAGGGTAAACATACTGATTTAGGTGTCATGTCCCTTGCTAACCCTTGGTGCACCACATCTTTTATTTTTTGTAATTAATCATATTTAGTTTGGTTAACCTTTTTACACTTTTGATAACTTTGATAATCTCCTTTTCATTAGGAGTTATTCTAGTGAATATAGTGTCATTTATATTTGTGTGATCAAGTAGTGGACCCAAACACTCATGCATAATTGAGTTCCTAAGTGAATTTCCATCCACTAAAAACCTTCTTTAACATTATTTTACTATTGTAACTAGTTTTTTATAGACCCTTGTGGCATATCTCATTTTTAATAGTGTGTAATTATTATACATGGGTACCTCATTAGGCCTAGTTGTCATGACAATTCTAATAGGACTATCAATTTTCTTAGTTTGTATACACTTTCCTAAGTTTAACTTAAGGGGGTGGTGTTCGTGCATTATTATAAATACACTAATAATAATTTAATTTATGAAGTTAGTTTTTACACTAAGTATAATTAGTGAGTGCACATGTATAGAGAAGCTTGCATTTAATGCTTACTCACCTCACATGTGATACCATCATTTTTGGAAGCCACATTTGGTGGAATAAATATGAAAAGGAGGATATATCTTATTTATAACTTATTATTCTTTATAACTATATATACCCTCTCCTCTATGTACATTGCAATAATAATAAGATACTTCTGTAATTCTATTTTGGAGACATTATGTATTGTTATTTATTTGTATATTGTTCCAAGTTAGAGTGAGTCGTAACTATGGAGATATAATCTTGAGATCTTCTTGTTTTTTTTAATTATCACAAGTTCATAAAAAAATTATTCAAAACATTATGAACCATTGGAAGAGCTAGTGTGAAAAGAGGGCCCATTTATATGGAATTATAGGCAATAGGAGGAATTTTACACTCTCAATGAGAAGCTCACAAGTGCACCAAATTTATAATTTTTGGACTAGAACATCTTGTTCCATGTCCATGTTGACACATCAGGAACAACTACTGGCACCATTTTGGCACAACTGGGGGATGATAAATTTTATCATCCTATATATTTTTGCAATCAGAGGCTCACTTCAACCAATTATAACTACACAATAACTAAGTACGAAGTGCTTGCAATGGTTTTTGAACTTAAATGTTTTCACTACTAATTTATAGCTACACCATTTTTATTCTTCATGGACCATGAATCCATCCAAAATATTATTAACAAACCAATATTTAACAAAGAAAATTTCTTAGTGGATCATTTTAGTCTAATAATTTCATTTGTTAATAGTTGTTAAACCAAATAAATAAAATTATATCTCAAATCATCTATCCTGAATTACCAAAAAAGAAGATTCACAAAATATATAGGATGGCATATCATATGACCAATTGTAAAAAATATAGTGCATTCCTAAGGAAATAACTTATATTTTTGCATTCATCACTTCATGTGTTGTTGCAAGTTATTGGAAAGAAAAAGAAAAGAAACAATTGGCTATCTATGTAGCACCATAACAATTAATTGTTGGAGAGCTTGAAAAACTGGGATGTGATGAGGTTTTATGGCATGACATTTTGGATCATGAATTTGATAAGGTTTTGCATGAAGGGAATGAATGGGTTTTAGATGGCCATTATATCGGTGAGTCCACTGCAAGTAATATTATTTTTTTTTCCCCACGATGGTAAACATTATACAAGGGCACCAAAGGATATGCAAAAAAATGTGATGTATGTTAATGAGTTTGTAATCCCAAGACTCAAATGACTTCTATCACTTCTCAAGATCTATTCAAGAATTGGACATTTGATTTTGTGGGACTCATCTCTCTAACTGTGCATAGAACTAATGCATGTTATATTATCACCATAAAAAAATACTATAAAATATGGTGGAAGCGGTGCCAACCAAAATTTTTATTGCAATGACAACAAAATGCTTATTTTGTAAAAATATTATTAGCCATGTTTGATGACCCCTGAGATTAACTGCAGTGATCATGATACATGCTTTATGAATGAAAATGCGAACATTTTATTAGTCAAGTTCATGGTTTTGCACCATAGAAACTACCCTGATTATTTCTAGGCACATACAAATATTAAAGATTTTAATAAGATCCTTGGTCAAACATATACAAATATTTTTAATGTGTGTTTTTAATAGTATTATGGATATATCATACCACTTATAAATGCTTAAAAAAATCTACACCTTTATAGCTAGTCTCTCAAATAGAAGTATTTTTTCCCATGGAAATTTTAATACCCTCTCTATGTATTGTGCACAATGATCGACTAGATGACAAGGATTATGTTGATGCACACATTAAAGAGCTCGTGATCAATGAAAAGTACATTGTAGAAAGTTGACTTTAATTAGTATAGAAGGCTAGATAGAAGGTCAGGCATTACAAGCACATTAAAAGGAAAATCTTGTAAAATGGTACACATGTTCTATTATATGATTCCAAATATGATAAGTATACATGAAAGCTCTAAATTCACTAGATGGGACCATATAATATTCATGATATTTTGGGCATCCAAGTTGCACACACTGAATGATGAAATAATCTTTAGGCATTTCAATGGAAGTAGGCCTAAGCCTTATAATATGTAACTGGTAACTGTGCCACTCATAAATAAGATATATACCATATTATATTTTTGTGTTAGCGTTAATCTATACCTTTGTGTTAGTTTTCACTTTTTTTAAATAAGTACATAATGTTTTTTTATGCCATTATAATAGTAATAAATTAGGAAACCTTATAAGGCCAGTAAGATTAGTCAATCTAGGGATTTCATTGAGATCCGTACACTAACATATAAGTGATTTTGGAGAGTGTTGTCATGTCATTTTTTTAAATAAATATTGTACCTCTTCACTTTATCTTTTAGAGTTGTATGTTAATATTTTTTATAATTTCAAGTTTTTAAGCACAATTCTCATGTGCATAGGTAGCATTTAGTCTCATAATATTAACACCATTAAGCATTAGGTATGATTTCCCACAAATCATTTTATTTAAATCTTCTTATTGTACAAAGCACTCATTTCACACATATAGACAAATAAAATGGATATTTTTAGCTCGATATAGGCCCATCATGGATGAGTTTGAAGTGCTAAAGGACCTAACACATATCTAGTGTGGGGTAAATTACATAGGGTGAAATAAAGCTCAATGAGTAAGGAAATAAATAAAATATTTTTTGACACGCATGAATATCGACCAATTATCTAGACATGTGAGGTATGTGGTGCATGGGAGCAAGAAGTAAAAAAGAGATGCATTACACCCAAAAAATAAGGAAGAGTAAAATGTGCAGGTCATGCCTAAAAGGATTTTTGAAAGAGATGATAAGGCTTGACATCACTAGTATTAAATTCAAGGGTATAAAATCATTAATAATGACTATCTAATAGTATGACTTATGTCATTATGGGAATTCAAATGTTGACAGGTGTTATAAAATACTTATTGCACATAATTTTTAAGCCATAGGCTTATACAGAGGGGGAACCCCTTGAGATTCATCTCATAAGAGACAAAAATAGCATATGTTGTTTCCCCCAATCTAATGTTGCCATGTGTTTTCAGACTAGGAGATGATATACAGTTTTGATTACACCAATTTTTAGGGAAAAGCAGTTTTGAGTAGTGCTTAAAAGGTTGTCACCAATCAAACATGAAAAAATAATTAGAGATAATGTCAGAGGCACATATGAAACCCTAGGGCTGGTTCATGTCTTCCATGGACTGAATTACATCCAAGGCATTATAGTCAAAGCAACATATAAAATTGGAATAATAGTGGGCTGACTTACCGAGGTCATACAGGAAGCGTACTGTAATGTTAGCTAGGGCATCTAGGGTGGTTTTTTGGGTGGATTGAAACCCTACACTCTTGTATATTTTGGTCACAATGATGCAGGCAATAATGCATCTGAACACATCTCCACCAGCTTCATAGGGTTTTGTCTCATTGTTTTCTGTTGTTATCTCCGCTAGTGTTGCACCATTGTTCATAATTTGATGTTATGATATTTTATCATAGAAGACTACAATTTTTTTTATAGAGTTTCATGGGGATTTCATTTATATTTCCTTAAGAATAAGTTTAAATTTTTAAGCACTCATGGGGTTTGAAACTGTGACCCCACTGAGATAACTATCTGAGGAAGAAATGCGGCACTCTAGTTTTATATGGGCTTGGGCCCACTGAAATGAAAAAGGTTGTCATTGGATTTATCTTCATGGTGACTTATATCATTTATTTAAACCATCTCGTGTCTTAGTTAAATAAATAATACAAAACCATCTATTTACAATTACACTTGGGGCAAAAGAAATGCATACCTAATCCCAATCTTACAAGCAATGTTATCAATATTACATTTGAACCAGCCCTTACAAGTAGATAAATTAGAATGAAATATATAAAAAATCTTTATTTATGTAAGTTTATAGTGCATGGTGGTGACATGAACACATGAATATCTAGGACTACGAGCCCATTAACAACAAATTTGATGACAACAATTCCTCCACCTTGGAGCCATCATCGTAATGTTGAGTAAAGCCACATTTATAATTGCTACAGGTGGGATTGTAGAGTGTTCAACACACATTTGAATCACAACCTAGGTACTTAAAAAAGGAGATTGGGAAGGTTGGAACACTTGACTTGAGCAATTAGAGTAGGTACTACAGGGAATCTAGGTGATATAATTGCTAGTGTCCATGATCATGTAGATGCCTTGTGCGGGCATGCCGAATCCCTCTTGTGGATTAAGCATAGTATTTTCCACCCCTCTACCAAATACCAAATTCTTCCTTTCATTATTGGTTGGTAGAGATCAGTGTCGCTCCTGATTGAATCTGATATCGAACTCCACCACATTGAATTAGGAAGGTAAAAAGTAGAGCACTTGCATTGAATGTGTATAAGAAGAAAATTTAAATCTTCCAATTGAGCCACAGAGCATTTATTTTCATCCTTCCATATGAATGATGAATGATTTAGTCTAATAATCTTACTATCTTTTGCTAAGTTGTGAAGGAGCAGAAAAAGTGCGACCATGGGAAATAGGGAATTTGCTAACGTTGTCATTCTCATTGTAGACAAGCATTTAGAGATGGTAATATGTACATGTTTAATTTTATTAGAGGAGTGCATGAGATTGGGTCAAAGTATAAAATTAACAGGGTCCCATAAAGGCCATGTTGTTCCAAATGTTAATGAGCAATAGACTCGTGAACAATGAAAGTCATGAAAATTCCGAATTTGAGAATCTCTTTTTAAAATGGGTTGGAAAGTTCTTATTTTTTTAAAGAAGATATTCTTAATATGGAACTAACTACATTGAGACCAAGGGGGTGCTAACCAATTGCATTATGTCTCTCTATTTCCCTTTTATGAAATATTTATTTAAAAAATTGAGCCTCTTATGTATGTTTAAATGCATATTATAAAAGAGTTCCTAATGCAAGCACACAAATTAACTATTGCATTATATTGTGGTCATTCAATAGTAAACCAAACCAAAAAACCAAAAAGGTTGAGGCCTGGACGTATTATTATTTAATGCATCAACACATAAAATAAATGGAATATTTTAAAAAATACTACAACAAAGTTTAAAACACATATTCAGAGAAGCCAAACCAAACCTAACCAAAATACAAAAAATAGTTGAAGTTGTGGCTTTGTGGTAGGTTAGTTGGAAAAAAGGGATATATAAAAAATTCATTGCAAAGATTAAACATTGTGTCAGGAGACATGTTTATAATTAGTAGAGCTATATAAACTACACTTTTTCTAATTAACTATATCTGCCAATGGGTTTGAGTCAGTGATAAAAGACAAAGCTATGTGATTTGCAATGATATGGTGCATGCCCATTAAATTATAGACTACAAATTAATATTTTTGGAATCTACATCCGACCATGTAGATACGTTCGATTACATTATTATATTATTTAACTACAACCACTCTTTTTACATATATGATGTTGTCTGAGATCATGGTAAATTTTCATGTTTTTTTATGGTGAGCAAGGAGATGAAATGAAATAAGTTTAAATAACTTCCTTTTATTCTCATCTTCAAACATGTATTGCAATCTTTGTAACATGGGTTGAAGTTATCCACAATAACTCGAACAATCTAAGTAGCGGGGCAAGGCAAGATAAATGCTATAGAAATTATTGTTCTGAATATGCATTTACTGAAAGAATGTTGAAGCTGTAAAAGAGTCAGGTTGAATATCTATGGTCTAATTTTGTATGTTGTATACAGGGCAACTTAAAAGTCTTTGGAATTATTGATTTGAATAGGGTCTGTATTATTTCTAATTTTTGTAGTGTTTCTAATTTTTATTTATTTTATTTTGTGTCATGATTACCCTTTCATTTCCTTCATTTTGCTATGTTTTTTTCCTTTTTTCCTTGCCCAGATGTTTTGTTTTTAATTATTACTATAACGAAATAAGCAAAAGATGAATCACTTTATTTTGTTTTTTAAATTAATAATTAAGAATTGTCAAGCATAAGTGAGTTAGAAAATTGTGTAGAGAAAAAACATATGCAACCTCGTAGGCCAAGAATATATATAACCTTAGTGTATAACAAAATATTTTTGATGTTTCTATTTCTTTATCCCACAAACAACATGTCTTGATGGAACACCTAATGAGACCTATGATTTCTCTGTTTGACCCGTATTCTACAACTTGTTAACCAACTAAAATCAACATATATGATATATCTACTATGTGAGAAAAAAAATATTACACTGAGATAAGAAATAATAGATTATGTAATAAGAAGGTACCAACATTGTATAAGAAATACTATGGTGGATCCTATTTATGGGGTCACCCATGAGATATGTTCATCTCCACAAGGAGTGGGAGCAACTCGACACATGTTTATGATGTAGTATTTGGGAATTAATCTATTTCTACATGGCCATTATGATTCTCAGTACATAGGTGTATGGTTCACCTTCCTTTTTACTATAATTACATGGCCTCACATGCCCGACATCTATTTTTGGTATTTTATATATATATATATATATATATATATATATATATATATATATAGTAATTAATGTTTACAATATATTGAAATAAATATTGTAATATACTATAATATGTTGCAATTAAAAAATATAATATTAAAATAAAAATATATAATATAATATAATATATTAAAATAAAACACTTTTTAGATATGATTACGAAAAAAATAATTCCTCCAATTCCTATGGCTTCCTTTGCCCCTTCGGGGAAATTGCTAGTGATTATTTGTTTCTATAAAAATATTTGGAGTTGAATAAGTGGGGAGTAAGCAAAAATTTCTAAAACAATTGAATTCACTTTAGGTTTGGAAAAATTAAGGTTCCTAAGACTAAAATTCAATTCCATAGGATGTCATGTAGCATTTACAAGTCGAATTCAGGGACAAGCAACAAGAAAGAGGATAATTTGAAAGAAAAGAGGGTTACAAAGTAGGGAGTTCTCCATTAAAGCACAATGAAGCTCAGAGTTGAGTTGGGAATCTAAGGTTATGGCATAAAGATTTCAATAGTATGAAGTGATTTGGGGGGTCGCTAGGATAAATAGGCCAAGGGTGTGTTAGAGAGGATTTTGAACTACAATAATGGTGAAGAATAAGGCCATGGGGTCCATAGGACCAAAATTCAAGTAACCATAAAAGAACACATTTTTTAGACCCATTAAAAGGAAAATTGATCATTGTTAAAAAATGACTGAAGTAGAATTACAAGGGAATGTTGAAGAAGTGCAAATAGAATTTGTAAGGATGCAATATCTAGACTCCTATTTGTGTTGAGAGGTGTGGGAGTCAAAAGTTTCATAATGAAACATAGACACCTAAACTATCAAGGAAGGGAAAATGAAATAGATTTGAAGAATGATTGCATAGTGGAGAGTGGGAAGCTAGTCAAAAATGGGATGATGATATATGATGCCCACATCAAAGTAGCACTTGAGAAAAAGAGGTTATTAAAATTATTTGAGATACCCTACTATGGCCAACCTAATAAGTTGGTTCCTGGTGTCATGCATTCATAAGGACATATTTTATTTCACCTAGAACCAAATGTAATTGTCTCTAAACCATATAAACAAGTCCACAAGAATACCATGCTCCAACAAAGACATGTAAAAGTTTTGTTGGTTGATCACCAGGAAGTGGAAAGAGTGGCCAATTCATTGAAGTATAAAATGATAAATTTACCTTATTGGCTAAGAATATTGAAGACCATTGGTCAATTTTATTTCAAAAGTATAATTATGTGTTTGAAGCAAAGGGAAGGAAAATAGAGGCTCATATGTAGTACTGAAGGCAAATATACACATAATATATATCTATAAATGCAAGCATAGGGATATGAAATGGAAAATATTGGGATAATAATGACAGGGTTTGGGCATTATCGATCACCACATGTCTCTAGACATTTTTGGTAGTGTCAACATAGGTTTTGAGGTCTTGTTTCCTAATCTAGAGCATGACATACCCATACAAAGCATTTTCAGAGACTGTGGTGAACATAAAGAGTAATAGAAATAATAAACAATCTAAGTGCATCTCTTTCCTCTTTAATTTTTCAATTAAAAATATAGTAAGTGAAATATCAATCTACCTTTTACATTCATATTTGTATGGTTAATGCCCTATTTTAAAAAATCAGAGTATTTATAATTTTATCTTATCTAGATCGCATTAATCAAAAAATAAGTAAAACACTACTAAATATCATTTTTTCATTAATTGGTTGAAACAAAATTTGAGAGAAAATACTTTACAATTCAATATAAAGTAATTGTGAGTCATCTTCATAAGCATTGTTTTTAATTCAAGCATATACTCACTAGTAGACTCATTAGGTCTTTTTTTAATTTTCACTAGCTTTGAAAACATGACCTTTTGGCTAATTTGAATATTAAAATGAGCTAAGCAACTAAATCATATAAAGAGTTTAAGTAACATACAAAGTTTAATTGTAGGGCATAAAAATAGTCCAAGACATAATCCTTACAACTTATAGGAAAGAACGTAGTCAATAATATATAATTTTACACCAAAACAAGACATGAAGAATATAAAGCTTTGATATGATGGAAAAAATCATCTTTTCCATTGATTAACTCAACTTATGTGCAATAAAATTGATAGGAATAAGGTAGACAAAGATCTTGTAAGCTAACAAATTTAGTAATATATGATGAGAAGTAATTGTATGACAAGATTTTTAAGATCCCTGGTGAAGTATTTAAATTATTTGTTGCATTGATTGCATGGTTTGAATAATTTTTTGAATGAGTACATATTGAGGAGTAGAAACCCAAGTAGAATTAACATATGAAGGAATAAAACCCTTATTGTTTTCAGAAATACCATGATAAAAAGATGTACATTGAAAAATTGGTCTATAAATAGGAGGCACAAAAGAAGCATTAAGACCAAGCTGTGAAGGAATAAACATAGTAACCTGAGTACAAGCAATCGGTAGAGGCACAATAGTAGAATCAATATTAATAATAGTCTCATTAAAAAATGTAAATGGAGAACCTAAAGTAAGTGGAATAAAAAATTCAGAGGTTAACTATTACTTTCATAATGTACTTCCTCATATACATATTATTTAGCTATATTTGTCATCTCATTTTCTGCCATCTCTAGTAACATATATCATTGCATCAATTACTTTAGGAAATAAATAAAGATAACATTCAAAGAAAGTTCTCTCATGTGCACTTATAGTAGTCATATTTGTAGTATTATCACTCATAACACTTTCCTTCACAATATTGGCATCAAAAACATCTACATTTATGTTTTTTATCATTCATATTTGTACCATTTATATTATCATCTACATGTATCAATAAAAGGAGCATGAATTTATTCAACAATTTCTAATTTCCTTTTTAAATCAACATGAGTAGCAAGATAAGGAATTTAAGCAAAATCAATGTGTCTACCATTCAATTTATTACTTCACCTAGAAGGTGTCTTAGATATAACATTCTTGATTGACATTAGAGAGAAACATATAAAACATGTAAGAAGTTAAGGCTAATGATATCATAATAAGAAATCACAACCCTAGAGAAATCAAATCTGAACTAACAACAATATCATCAAACTCTAAATAAAAAGAGGTCATGAAACCCTAAGGTTGGATTGTCAAAAGGATTGGGTTCACAAAAATGTTTTATTGTGGAGGGCACACAAGTGTTAAAAACACTACACCAACCATGATATAAGGGTCCCTAGGAAAATATGACCTAAATACAATAAAAAATTGTAAATAAAATCTTCCTAGGATGATAAAAGGGCATAGAATGAAAGTACCTTGGACAATTGATAATTGACAAGGAGGTTTATTGATACATATCTATTTCTTGACTTACCCCTACATTGGCAAAGGTTGAAAAATGCTAAGAACTTTTAGAAGCAATGCAAAAGAGAATCTAGAAATATGATCTTGATCTATTGAAGTGACCAAAATTAAACTATCTTGATAGTAACTAAACATAATTAAATTGTTTTGATTATGATAGTTTGCCCTATTTTTGGTAGTCTTGTTAAGATAGTGGCTATGTAGCTATGATTAACATGAAACTTCACAAATCACTTACACTACGTATATTCGAAATAAATCTCTCATGGATCAATGAATTGGTTCTTAAAACTGATTATGGCTTCTCATTTTCTCAAACCCAAATCCATGTATAGAAGACCACCTTAGAACAAAAGAAAATTGTTTTTGTTTCAAGAGGCCTAAACTCAGTTAGTTGGCTTCCTACATGAGGACATGTTTTGTTTGAAAGATTGGGAATCAACACTCTTCCATATCAACAATCACTTTCATGTATATTATAATCCCATCCCTTATCCCTATGATATGAGATGTAAAATGCAATTAAAACAAGTATTATATGCTCTTTAATTAATGCAAATATCCTTCTTTTATTACAAGTGTGCAACAACAATTCTTCAATGTAGTCAACGGAAAGTTAAGGATGTAATATCTAATTGTCTTCTTTATAATAACAATAAGATGTGATCAATATCTAAGATATGAAATGTATTAATGTGCATGTGTATATATAAACTTCCCAAATTCAAATTACGGACTTATTCACATGTATGTTGTCATTATAGAAGTGAAAAATCCAACAATCATGATACCTAATGTTTGTCAGCAATGAAAGAAGGGACTACAGATTGTTGTACAATAGGAGGGAAGGAATGCAGGCCATTTTGCACTTACCTTTGACAGAGCTGCTCTGTTTCTACAATGTCATGCTCAAAGAAAGGGATGATCATCTATTATTCCTTCTTTTGTACACCTCGGACCTAACAGCTTTCGGATGTGCAGTTTTAAGTTGAAATAGTTGAGATGTAATACAATGTCATTCTTTTTAATAGAAATCATTTGAGACGATCAATGCTCTGCTCTATGGTCTAGTTCAGTAGAATCATGCGAATTTACATCATAAATATATGTTACAAGCACTTTATTAATCTGTTCACAGCAATAGTAAAGAATATTGGCTGTGTTCTGAAACCATGAAAAGACTTAGGTCGAAATTATCATTGATTGTCTAATTAAAATCAACAAATTTGAAAGTACCGGATAAATTTATCCATTAACATGCACTTATCTGATCAATACTCGATTTCACATGGACACCCATACTTTTCAATACCTTGCTGCTACTTCATTTTTAACCAACCCTAAAACTTGAAAATCCCACCAAGAATATGCTTTCTGTTTTCCTGCCCTGCCCTGACACTCTCCAACCTTGAATTTTCTATGGCATGCCCTTGTAGAAAAAACGGATCAAAAACAGGGCAAGAAGTTTTTATTTTGAATTTTCAACGCCGACAACAGGGGTCGGTTGTTTTGGGCAAAGTAGAATTCTTTCACATCAGAATGTGGTTGTCAACACAAGCATCCAATGTTCAATATGAACAAACAATGTGTCATTGTTAAACATTAATTATTTGGCTTGTTGATAGATCGTAGATAATCATCAAAGTTCTTAACATATCCTTCTCCAAGAGTATCACCAACACTGTCCACAAAGAAAAGAGCAGCATAAATTATCCAGATGAGAAATTTCGTCTCCATGATACGCATCCACTACGCCCCGAGAAAGGAAATCCATTGTGATCGGTGCCAATATTGTGAGGAAAATATGGAAAATCCTCTTAACTCCCACATCTGACATGTAAATATAATCAAAATAAAAGGCAATGATACAAATTCCCACAGAATATGGATTATGTTTAGATCGAATATGAGTTGGATATCTTTCATCGTAGGGTAATTATAATTCTTTCTTTATTAGTCATGAAGAGATGTTTTAGCATCATTTTCCTTTAACCTTTTATTAAACAACGACTTTTTAATTAATCAAATGTTAAATTTGACATGTTATTGTTGTTTTCAGTGAATCAAAGCAATCAAAGTCGATCAAAAAAAAAAAAAAAATGATATGTATGTATATGTCGTTAGAAACTATATATTTATTGATTTTGCATCCATATTTGATTAGTGTTGGTTGGCATAATTTTAATTCTGTTAATCTCAACCATTTTGCAATTAATATTCATCTTACTGCACATTAATGATGTGTATCCTTTGCTATAATGAAAATCAATCTTTGTGTATCTTACAGTGGTTGCATCATCTGTCTCTTTTCCCCAATAAACAAATTAGGCTTCCCTTAGAGTTTATGCATCTTCGTGGTAATTCATACCTACCACTTTGCACCTTCGTCCTTGTCACTTTACATATACATTGTTGTTGAAGGGAAGAACAGATGTAAAGTGAATTTAAATATCTCCAAAATAATTAAATTGAAAAAAAGAAAGGATGTTATGACGCTAAGAAAAGTAGAATCTGATTCTACGATTCCAACCCCCCTCGTTATTCCCCTTCCCCCTTTCTTTGTGACACCAAACCCTCTCCTACTTAGTAAGTGCTATTTACTTCTTCTTTTTATAAAAAATCAACATTTTTAGATAATATAAGAACCTAAATTTATATTTGAGTTTTTAATAGAAAAAATTATTAAAATTAAAAAATACATTTTTATTATTTAATTGAAAGATAAATATTTTCTATTCTTTTTAAAAATCAAATATATTATTAATCAATTTTATTCAACTAGAATAAACAATTTAACCATAATTTTATTTAATATCTAAAAATTTATATTTTAATATAATATATCTTAAAATTTATATATTAATAGATAGATTAACAATATACTTTACCATTATTTTCCTCAAATTAACTAATTCTTTTAATAGTTAATAATCCTTCAACATGTTAAACAACCAATATTTTCCCTTTCATGATATGATTTTGAAAACAAATCTACTATTTTTTTTAATTAAAAAAAATATACTATCTTTTAAAATTAAAAACTACATGACCAATTTAAATTGGCATGAGCATGAAGACTATATAAGCTATATGAAGGTACAAATCCATAGAGAAATAGAGTATAAAGCCCCACACCCTCCCCAAAAAAGCCACAAAACCAATTATCAAACTAAAAATTTATTCTTAAATTTTATTGTATTTTAAATAATATTGATTATTTAAAAGAGTTCAAATGCCCATGTTATCGCTATAATTAATGTAGACAGATAATAAGAAAATAAAAGAATTCTATTTTTATTTTTTTAATTATCAATAAATAAAGTTGAAATTCAAGATTAAGTTGTTCAATTGAGATTTCTTCATATAGATTTTTATTTCTTCTTCATCCTTCTTTTTATTTGGAAGAGGCTTCTTTCAAGATACTTTGAGATATTTTAAAGATTGCAAGTTTGTTAAGATGTTTGGCCCTTGATTTTGGGGCATTTATGGCTTCTTCTTTTACTCTTAATCCCCTTTCTTCGATGTAGATAAAATAAACATTTTTGCTATTCCCTTTTAGTTTATATTTTACAACTTCTCACCTATTTTTTGTAATGATGATCATATCAAACAACTTACCAATTTGGTAGGCACCTTCGTTTAGATATATGATAAATTTAGGGAATGCAAAACTGTGAGTGTTTGTGCCCTCGTTGACTTTTCCAAGCCCTTTTCTCACTCTATCAAGGTAAAATCTTCTCATGGCTCTTAAACTTCATTTGTCAACTTTGAAGGCCTTCCTTTCTGGGATTTTCGCTGCAATCATTTTGGACACCATGTTACTTCATATTCTGCTTAGGTATTTTCAGGGCATAAAAGGCTCTGGAAAAAGAAGGGCTTATTAGATGATGACTTCTTCTAACACAACCATAGTGTTTTCTTTTCCCATCATGTTGTTCTTCTCCTCCTCTATATTTTGATCCTCTAGGTGCTCCTTATAAAAAGGTGTTGACAAAAGAGAAATCTAACCCTAAGGTGGGGAGGGGGGAAATCTTCCCTCCTTTAGATTTTGGTGGTCATAATGGAGGGCCTCTCGATGGCAGTTTCATGGAGGATCAAATGGCCTCTCCAAGGCCCCATTTTAATACTAAATCTAGAGGTGGGATACTTAAGATTAATGTAGGCGTGTCTTTAAATAGACAGGACAATGATCAAAGGCAAAAATGTTAAGAGACTGAAGAATTAATCAAAGATGGGTGTTATATGAGGTTGGAAGATTTCCTTTCCAGGAGAAGGTAGAGGCCTACAAGTGATTATTTATGTCATGGTTTCATCTCCTTTCCTTCACGTTTTGTGATGTCCTTCATTGTTTGGAAGGTGCTCCCTTGTTTAGTTGCACTTTTTCTAATTAGTTTCAATACGTTTGTCGATTTATCGTCTTTTATATTTTCAATTCTATGTATTTTTACTTATATCTATCATGGTTGGCCTTTGATTATATGTTGTGTTAGTATATTTTTGTATCATGTTGATGTTGTAGGAGATTGAGGCCCTTGTTATGTCCTAACACTAATTTGGAGCTCTGAACTCTGTAAAAACTCCCCCTTACAATTTATTACTTCAATTTTAAAATGATTTAGTTTTATCTAAAAAAAAGTTCAAAATTATTTATTTAATTTTTTATCATTTCAAATATAATTATTCTAAAATAAATTTTAATTTAAATAAAATTATATAACACTCCAATTTTTATGTTTTATTATAAATTAATTAATCACATAATTCATAACAAATTCTACATGAATCAAAATAAATATTTTATAAATTTTGATTTCACCTAAAAGTATGCCTTCCATTTTCTCCCTAAGTGTTTATCATCGCTGAATCTTCCCAAAAACATATGATTACAATAGAGAATGCAAAGATTACCATCTTAAATTACATGGACCGGTATGCTCTTTACAAAAAAGGAAAGGAGGTGATTGAGGGACAACCAATTTGTTTATAAAACATGCTAGCTTGTGCAACTCATAATCATATAATAGTATGATTTTTTTAAAAGTTATATGTATATATATTTTCGATATATTAAATTTTTCTTTTCATATATATATAATTGATATTTTAATGAATAAATTAATATAATAATTAAAAATAATTTTATACGATTTTATTTTATTTGTTGAGAGTGATCTTCAATAATTTTTTAAATTTATAATTATGATTAAGACATAGTTTTAATATCCAATTATATTAGAAACGTAATTAATATAAATAAGAGCAGTGAAACAGCTTTAGTACCTATTAATAGTTAAGAAAAAAATTATGTTTGTTGTTTTGTGGAATTCAGGTTTTGTTCTGTTTCATGTAAAAAATAAAAGTAATAGTTTGAAGGAGAAAGTTGTGTTGATAGGTATTTAATTATATTAGATATTAAATATGATATTTTTATATAATTGATTTCAGGGTTAGTAGGACCACTGTCCAATGTAAGCAAAAAAATAGAAAAAAAAGCTGGTTGTCTTAAGGCAAAAAAACTAAATGCATGTGGCCAAAAACATTGCATACACATTTCATTACAATACGTACAATTGTGGTATTTGCTTTCTCATGCTATATATTAGTTATGATTAACATGAGATCAGTTATTGGCTACGTCATCAATTGGATTAGATGTTATTGGATTGCTTGTCACAATCACAATTTAAGTATTTACAATCAAACCAAAGTTTTAAATTGTGTGTTTTACGTATTACTACATATTGAATAATTAATTTTATTATATTATTATAGCAATTTTAATGCTTGTATTTTTCCTATTACTAGATTTGGAATAATTAATTAAGTTATATTTTTTTATAGGTACCGGATTTATGGGACCTGTGCCCGATAAAAAATAAGAATATATACTAGAAAAATAGTAATGAAAATATTTTTCTTTGTTAGCCGTAACATCGACTGAGTTACAAAAAAACAAAATACTACCAGCAGGGAACAAAAAATAAAAGACAACTCTCAGATAAAAAAGGCATTTACAAAACTAATCAATTTGGATAATTTCAATAAACTTGTCAATAGACCCAGGGTTGTGACAATCCCCAGCCAACAAAGGACGCTTCACATGAGCTGAACTAATAGCCACTACACTAGAACTAGGAACCAGTGAGCCACACAGAGAGTCCACTTACTTGGACTTGCATTTATCTACATGCAAATGTTTGTCCACAGTCTTAGTAACTATCATCAGAGGTTGTTTGACTAGCCATGGAGGAGAAGTAGTAATGCTGCAAAACACCAACATGGTCAACAATTTGACCGCCTAAATTCTCTTACGAGAATGGTGAATAGAGTGCATGTATCCCAGAGTAGGCAAAGGTGATAAAGCCTCATCTATAGGTGGAGGGGGAAATCATGAGCCAAACAATCTATTCGACTTCACCTCAAAAACTAGAGAATGAATGTATTTATGTAGATGAGATAATTCACTTTCCAAGTCCCTAAACACAGTCATTGACACAAACCCAAATTGTCTATTCCAAAGAAGGGTAGGGGTTCTCCCTATTTACCATCAAGAGCCTCCATAGCTTCATCTAGGCCAACCTTAAAGAAGACTAGATTAACAAGGAATTCAACCAAGTATTTCACGTTCTCTTTGTCAGAGACAAGGAACATGATGTTTCTAGCAAAGACAAAAGCAACCATCGAATTAACTTTGACCATCTTACCAACACAAATGAATTCCTCCCCAATAATTTAAAGGTTAGTAGTGAAAGCTTCTTCCAAAGAATCCAAAAAATATTTTGTAAATGACCCGTGAGACTCTACCAATATAAGCCATTTGTGGTTTTTTTACAAGATCCCAAAACTAAAGGATATGCCAAAGCTTCTTACACAGTAGAATCCATGAAATTATGACTAAAACATGATGACAAGAATAAAGAGTTAAAATCTAGCTTATTGAAAAAAAGCCACCTTCAGAAGGAAATAAATAGACATGAAGCAATTATAGTAAAAATATGGTGGTGATAGAGGGAAAGAAAGAGAAAATTAAAGAAGGTTATCAATATCAATGCCCAATCATGTCACCGAAGCATCACTATGATTATCAATGATAAGATCTATAGGTTGGTCGATTGCAATATTCGCCAAGGCATCAACAATCTTATTGGCTTATTAAGTTATGTTATTATAACATGTGTGATGATATTTATAACATACTTGATGACATTTTTATATTAATGTGATTGATTTTAAGGCAATGAATTTAGTTATTGTCAACTTATTAGTACTTAATGTTCTAACATAGGGGTTTTGTGACATAAATTGAACTTGAAGAATTTAGTTATAATGCATTAATTCACAATACACGAATGCAGGCATTTGTTGACCCATTTTATATGAAGTTCCGTACACTACACAAAATTGTGAAATAAACATGGTTTAACTATTAAAAAATTTAAACTATGTGCTTTGTACAAGTACAAGATATTTAAAAAATAAATTGTGCAATTATAAATTAAAAAGTTATGATGAGAAAGAGGTGGATAGTGATAAACAAGTCAAATCTATAACTAGATCTCTAAATGCAAAAAAAAAACTTTGCAACAATCAATACATTAGGCTGATCAAATTTTTGGTAAGTCATTAACAATTAACAAACTGTGGAAACTAAATCACTAAAATAGTTCAAAGATTCGAACCAATCACTAAATTTCCATAATAAGTATGTGGTGCATTCAATATACCTATTGTGTCCAATATACCTTAGTTTCAAAAAAATTATAGAAGTCCATTTCAACCTGAAAGGAATGAGTTATGGTAAATGAATCATTTATTGATGTTTATCATGTGCTTAACAATGATAGGTTTTTCCAAGAATTATTATATCTTTGTTTTTGGTTAAAAATAGTTGATTTGATACTAATAAGATTTTGTCATTATTCTAGATATCTAGGTTTTTATTGTTTATTATATTGAGGCTAAGCTATTAATGGTTTTTAGAAGTTTGCTAAGTGTGCACATTCTTCAATATTGCATCAAGATATTCCTATGTTCAACTATTTGATTCAACACTTATGTGTAGCATGCAAGTTCCTTAAGACTTTTATCCATTGGATGTTCTATGCAAATTCAGACATCCTAGACATTTATAATCATTTTTTAAGTTGGCAAAAACATGCCACATGGCAATAACTCACTATCCTATGTTACAATCTTACAGATGCGTGATCATAAAAGCATTTGAAGAAGTTTTTAACTCTTATGTGAAAGTAGAGCATCAAGATGATGTCTCGTTTCATCATCCAGAGTTTAAAACTATGGGGATGGTGAGCAAAGGTAAAGAGCATGATATTTTTGGCCAAGATGATCTCCATGATGATGGAAAACATCATCATTCTTCTATATTAGAGTGCTCATAGTGAAAGTGATGAGCATGACACTTCTAGGCAAATAGAACACCAAGATGATGACATGTGTCATCATCCCGCTAAACCATAGACTGCAAAAAAAAAGTCAAGAAAATGTCACTTGTGAGTAGGTAGAATGCTAAGATGATGACACATGGCATCATCTTGATGACTCAGATTCCTTGTAAAAAAAGTGAGGCGTACAATAGTTCTATGTGAGCAAAGCACCGTGATGATGACATGTGTCATAATCTTGCTCATGTAGAGTCCACATAGCAAAATTGAGAAGCATGACACTTCTATGCAAGTGAAAGGATGGGATGATGACAAACATCGTCATGCCACTCATCCAAAGTCCTTTTAGAAAAAAAGAGTAGAATGACACTTATGAGTAAGCAGAGCATCATGATGATGATGTGTGTCATCATCCTGGGAGGAAAACTAAATAGTAGACTCACTAGCATCTACAATGAAAAACCTAACTCCCTTGGATGACATTGAGTTACAATAATTATGTGTGGAACTCATCCCATGTCCTTCTATCTCAAATAATGTGACAAATTTCTAGGTCTTCAAGGATGACCAATAGATAATCTAGTTCCTTAGCAATGAGGGCATATTCAAAATAGGGGACCCCTCTAAAAAAATATCATGAACCAGAGCTTTAGGGTCCCTTATTTTGTTCTTATCCATATCACCTCCTTAAATCATTGGAATATTCATCACCCTAATTTCCCCAAGCCATAAAAAGCCTCTTTTATTTTATGACTAAGGAGTGTTTATTCTTTTATGAATCATGGCATTAATCTTGTAGGTCAGCTTTCACCAAAATTTCCCAAGATCTCATTCTTTTTTTGAAGTAGTAGATTCATCAACCTTCGTGGTGAATCAAAATCTCAGTAACTAGAAATTAAGTGTTCAATGTATTGTATTCCTTTTCATTTCTTACTTAATCTTTTTTTTGTAAATTTCATAAATCTTGGGAGAGCCTAGCCGAATGAGGAGGCACCATGTTACTATATGTCAAAATGTCTAGCCCCCAAACCTATCAAAGATGTCAGAGCTTGGGAGATTCTAGCCAAATGGGAAGGTGCCCTGTTGATGAGTGTTAGAATGGCTAGTCCCTAGACCTGTCAGAGATGTGAGGGCTCAATTGAATGGGAAGGTGCCATGTCACCATGTGTTAAAATGGCCAGTCCTTAGACCTATTAGAAATGTTAGAGCCCAAGAGAGCCCAAATGAATGAGAAGGTTACATGTCACCATGTGTTAAAATGACCAATCCTTGTATTTGTTATAAATGTTAGAGCCCAAGAGAGCCCAAACAAATGAGAAGGTCCCAAATCACTGTGTGTCAAAATGGTTGGTCCCTAGACCTATCATAAATGTTAGATCATCGGAGATCCTAAATGAATGAGAAGGTGCCACATAATTATGCATTAGAATGGCCAATCCCCAAACCTGTTAGAGATGTTAGATCCCATGAGAGTTAGGTTGAATGGGAAGGTGCCACATCATCAAGTGTTAGAATGGCTAGTCCTTAGACCTGTCATAGCCTAAGAAAGCCTATCCAAATGGGAAGGTGCCATGTGGTAAAGTGTCAGAGTGGCCAATCTTTAGACTTGTCAAAGAGGTCAGAGCCTGGGAGAACCTGACTGAATGAGAATGCGCTATATCTCCTAGTAGGTGGATGAATTAGCAAGCCACCTAAGGTTATGAGAACCTCAAAAAAAGGTATAGATGAGGTTGAAGAACTAATAAGGATGTGCCACATGTCCTTAGGTAACACATCACCTTTCTTAAGAGAATGAGTAGAGCATAGAGTTATTCTTAGGTGCCAACTATTAGTATGAGGACCAATGAGAAATGACACATGTTAGCAAGTGGGAGTTAATTGAGAAGCCTCTAAGAGATGTGACCACTTGCATATCATGTGTTGTCCATTAACAAAATAGGATGGTGGGCCCGATTGGATAGTTTTAAAACATCCCATCACCATTTCTATATTTGGCTAGTGGTGGAAGATCATCAACTCTAAATTCTACTATGGATTAATAAGTAAAGAGAGAAAATCTAGCCCCAAATCAAATTTGAATTCATAGTAAGTGAGCCTCCAAATGTCACTAATAAAATGGGGTTGTATGCATGCATTTATAAAAACCTAAAGGAAGCTCACTGATGGTTACCACTTCTACCTTTAAAAAATCTCTAACTCCTGGCTTTCCTCTCATAGAGCAACCCTACATTTTGTGCTTTTTGCACTCAAAACTTCCCTATTACCCCTTCATCCTACTAAAATGGCCAAACCTGAGTATCAGGATACCACACTACTGACTAGCTTGACCAAATTTAAGCACTACAATGACTAATTCAAAGTAGTTGAGTAATTATTCTAGGATTCAGGCCTAGATGATGACCAATAAGTAGAGTATGAGGATGCCCTTTGATCCTAAAAGAAGAGCAGACTTCACAAAGCCACTTCCAAGCCAGAGGCATTCCCATGCACCGACTTATTAATCAACCTACTTCAAAATTCTTTCTGTGTACATGATGGATTCCATGACTAGGTATGCTCACCCAACTCTCAATACTAGGTTGCCAATATCTCTGAGAATGACTTTAAGGCATATTATTCCCTCATAGACTACACCTCCTCCTATAGTGCAACAATGATAATGGTTTGGATGGAGACCTAACTAATAATTGACATCCTCCACAACTGGGTTGAGAACCTAGACACTAAATGGGTTAATAATGAGGATATAAATGCATACATTGTCCACACTTTTTGGGAGGAAGTTCATATATGCATGATCCTATTAAATCGATTGTTTGGGGCCTAGGATGACTTGGATGCCAATGAACTATGGGTGCCTCTCCTGCACATGATCCTCACACACTCTAAAGTCCAAGACATTGGAATATTGATCAACTTCAAGTTGGCCAATGCCATCATATATGCCTGAGTTAGGATCAATTTATACATAATGAGCTACCTATTAGATGTAGTCTATGGGACACTTTCTTTCAAGACTTTAGCTTTTCCTACCTGGGTTCCTAGGGGCTCAACGATTCATGTGGTTTTTTAAAAGTTGTATGGCCACCAGTTACACAATCACATATGGAACATATGAAAGATTTTATACCTAGTGGTCTACCAAGCCATTAATAAATCCCTGATGCCCCAACTCTCGAAGGTAATCAGTGTTAGGAATAAATACAAAATTCAATGTAGAATAATTTCACAAAATTTTAATAATATAAATAAAAATGCATAAAAGAAGACCATATTTAACATGGTTCACCCAATGTGGGCTACATCCACCAAGAAACACTTTCTCAGATTTTATTACAAACCAAAAGAGTAAAAACCACTCTTAGATTAGTCTTCTCACAATTACAATGCACAAATATTGTTTGGAGCCCCACTCAATAAACCCTCATAAATTCATGAACTTTGTTATTCATTCTCAAACCATTGTTATCATGATGTATTACCTAAAAAATATCTATCTATACATAATACATAAAAAAATGGTATTATAAAACAATAGGTACCAAAACCATGGGCCAAGTTAACCCAAAAAAAGGTTTCCCATCAAAGGGGGTCTTGAGTGTACAATACATTTTAAATGTATAGTATTTAAAATACACTATAATTTAGAAATAGGCTCCACAACACAACAATCTCCCACTTGGAGACTGATTTCCTCTGAGTAGGCTTCTCAACCCTTCACTATCAACTATGAAGGCCAACTAAAACTTAACATAGCTTTAGTTTCTCCCTTGTGACCTTGGTCATCATGTATGTAGGATTCTGATTGGTATGAATTTTCTCTAGATTTAACTTCTCTTCCTTCAAAGTTGTCTTAATGAAATATTAACTTAACTATATATGCTTCATCCTAGAGTGGAAAGCAGAGTTCTTTGCTAGATGTATAACACTCTGACTATCATTGTATAGCTTCCCTTCCTGTTTCGTATGCCCCAAATCTTAAAGCAACTACTATAACCAAATCATTTTTTTGCTTGCCTCTATGTCACCAACATACTCAACCTCTATGGTTGACAAAGCCACAAGTTTTTGTAGTCATGAAATCCAGTTCACCATTGTGTCACCTACAGTAAATACATATTCTATTATACTCCTCCTGCTATCTAAATCCCCAACCATGCCTGAATCTACATAACCACACAAAGTGGTGTCCAATCCACCATAACTTAAAACTATCCCCATGGTCCCTCTTAAATACTAAAGGATCCACTTCACTGCCTTCTAGTGTTCTCTACCTGGATCAGTCATGTACCTACTTATTGCTCCCACTATATGGGCAATATCTAGCCTAGTGCACACCATGGAATACATCAAGCTACCAAAAACTTATGAGTAAGGTACATATGACATATGAATTCTCTCCTCCTCTATCTTGGGACACTACTCCTTTGATAAGTTGAAATGACCTACCAAAGGAGTCCCAACCAGTTTAGCATCCTACATTCTAAACCTCTCCAAGACCTTTTTGATGTACTCTTCCTAGGATAAATTCAACTTTCATTCCTTCCTATCCTGAGTTATTCTCATACCAAGGATTTGTTTTGTTACTACTCCCAAATCCTTCATAGGAAAGGAATTACTAAGTTGTTCCTTGAGTATCTTTATTTCTTGCATGTTCTTACTTGCAACCAACTTGTCATCCACATACAAAAAAAGGATAATGTAATCACCATCATCAAACTTCTTGATATATATGCAATGGTCTGAATGACACTTGGAGTATCCCTGTTCCATCATAAAACTATCAAATTTGTTGTACCACTATCATGGAGCTTGTTTCAGACCATACAAGCTCTTCTTCAATTTTCACACCATTTTCTTCTTTATTATGACCTCATATCCATGTGGTTGCTCCACATACAAGTCCTCTAAATCACCATGAAAGAACACAGTCTTCATATCTAGTTGCTTCAAGTGCAAGTCTTTCATTGCCACTATCCCAATAATAGTCCTAATAGAAGTCATCTTTACCACTGGGGAAAAATTCTCATCAAAATCAATTCCCTTCTTCTATGCAAACCCCTTTACCACCAACCATGACTTATACCTTTTTTTTCCTCCATCATCTTATTTAAATATATACACCCACTTGTTCCGCAATACTCTCTTACCTTCAGGTGGCTTTACCAAATCCCAAGTCTGATTTTCCATGAGAGACTGATGCTCCTCATCCATATCTTGCTCCCACTTCTTGCTGACATCTATTTGCATTGCTTCTTCAAATCACTCTGGCTCTTCCTTGTCAGTGAGTAATAAATAATTTAGAGATGGAGAAAAATGTTTAGGTTCCCTTCTTACCCTAGAATACCTTCTCACCCTAGAAGACCTTCTCACCATAAGAGTTTGGGGTTTTTGTGTATTAGGTGTTTGAACTAGTTGCTTGGACACTTTATCATCTGCAATGTCCTCCAATACTATGTACTCTTTTTTGGAATCCTCTTTCTAATCCTAAAACTATTTTTTATACATGACTTTTTCATTAAAGACAACATCCCTAGACCTAAATATTTTCTTATCCTTAAGACTCCAAATCCAGAAACCAAAGTCATCCTCACCATAACCAATAAAGGTGCATTTTTCATATTTATCCTCTAACTTGGTCCTATAATCCTTATCAATATGAATGAAGGATTCACATCCAACTATTCTAAGAAATGAATAATCAATATTCTTACTAGACCAAGCTTCCTCAAGTATGCCTCCATCTAAAGCAGATGAAGGACCTATATTTATCAGATATACTACTGTGTTTACTGTTTCTACCCAAAACTAAAGAGGTTATCCTGTATGCAACCTCTTTTTCCTAGCACGCTCCATGATAGTCATGTTCATAATTTATGACATTCCATTCTACTATGGAGTTCTTGGAACCATCCTCTATCTATGAATTCCATTCCTTGAACAATAATAAAAAAATGCATTGTTATAATATTCCTCACCATTATTTGACCTAAGACATTTTAACTTGAGACCTATTTTATTCTCAACCAAGGCTTTACATCTTTTAAATGTATCAAACGCATCATATTTTCTCCTAATTCCATACACCCAAAATTACTTAGTTGCATCATCAATAAAAGTGACATAATAACATGACCCACCAATAAAAGATACCTGATCCAGCCCCCATGCATTTTAATGAACTAGCTCCAACTTATTCTCCTTCCTCATAAGTCCAACCTTGAGAAACTTTACCCTTGTATATTTTCCATATAAATAGTCTTCACATAAATATAAATTATATCCTTTTAATCTAGACAGTCGATCTTTCAAAATTTGTATACACTTTTAGCTAATATGACCAGGCCTATTGTGCCATAAAGTTAGATCTACATCTGCAACAACTAAATTACAATAATCAGCACTACTTGATAAATACAGGGTACCAACCTTCTTACCTCTTTCTAACACAAGAGTACCCTTCGTCACCTTCCAATAATCCACTATAAATATCACCATATAACCTTCACTACCTAGCTATCCTGTGGATACCAAATTCCTTCTCAACTTAGGCACATGTCTGACATCCTTCGGTAGCCAAGTGTTCCCATTCTACATCTTGATATGAACACTTCATTTTCCTACTACACTACAAGGCTCATCATCACCAAGGTAAACATGTTCAAAATCCCCTTGAACATAATCAATAAAATAATGCCTATATGGTGGATAGCATGAAAAGAAGCCCCTAATTCTAAAACCCAAGACTTTACAATATTGTCAATGGAGAGAATTAATGCATCTTAACAAACATTACCTGTTTCCACATTCACCTCCTTGGTGTCTTCTTATTTTTTTTCTTGTTCTAAAGAAACCAATAATCCATCTTCGCATGCCAAGTCTTTCCATAGTGCCAACATACCATCCCGACCCTTGATTTTGACCTTCCAAGACCATTTGAATTACACACTTTCCTTTTCCTCTTATCTTTGGTCTCCATCTACTCTCCACCACCAAAGCATCACCTAAAGTAGAAGTCTTCCCAGACCTTTTCCATTGCATTTCCTCACTAAGGATTACTCTTATGACATCCTAAAAATTCAACTTGGCATTATTAGAGACAAAGTTGCTCATAGCCATAACCATACTATTCCAACTCTCTGGTAAGGAACACAAAATAAGCAAAGCCCTAACTTCATCATCAAAATCTATTTTTACAAAATTAAACATACTCACAACCATATTAAATTCATTTAGATGATCATTAACTGAACCATTTTCATACATCTTCATATTAAATAATTTTTTTATTAAAAATAATTTATTAGAAGTAGAGGGTTTCTCATATAACTTCCTTAATGCATTCATGAGACCTTCTATGGTCTTATCCTATGATATATTAAATGCAACCAAAAATGCAAGGCATAACCTAATGGCCCTAAGTTCTTTCCTATCAAGCAGCTCCCACACCTCATCTGTCATACTCATTGGTTGTTTTACTTTTCCTCCTAGTGAAGCATGAAGATCCTTTTGATAGAGATAATCCTCTATCTGCATCTTCCATAGACCAAAGTTATGTCCATTTAAATTTTTAACCTTTGATCTATGATCATCAGCCATAGCTCCCACTTGAACTAATAACCCTTCCTATGATTCAACACTTCAATAAATACAACCTGAAGTTTTGATACCAGTTGTTAGGAATAAATACAAAAATTGACGGGGAATAATTTCACAGAATCATAATAATAGATATAAACAAATATGTAGAAGTAACATAAATAAAATGCACAACAAGAAGACCAAATTTAATTTGGTTCACCCAATGTGGGCTACATCCACCAAGAAACACTTGCTTAGATTTTATTATAAGCCATGAGATTAAAAACCACTCTCAGATTAGTCTTCTCGTAATTACATTGCACAAATATTGTTTGGAGTTGCATTCAACAAACCCTCCTAAATTTGCATATGAATTCACACACTCTATTCTTCCTTCTCAAACCCTTGTTCTCATGATGTATCACCAACAAAATATCTATCTATATATAATACATTAATAAAGCGATATTATAAAATAATAGGTACCAAAACCATGGGCCAAGTCAACCCAAAAAATGGTTTCTCATTAAAGAGGGTCTTGAACCCCAATGAGAATACATATAGAGTGTACAATACATTTTAAATGTACATTATTTGAAATACATTGTAATTTGGAAATAGGTTCCACAACACAATAATCAAAGATTCCATCAGGGACTACTGGCTTAACAAAGATGACACTGTGATCCAAATTAAGGGTTTCTTCAAGGATCCCCTCTGCCTACTGTATTTCATTTTAGACCATCTAGTAGAGTAGGATATTGCCTATCAACTAGAGTATGGCATCTTTAGGTACTAAATCTAATGTCAACAGAATGTATGCTCACTAATTTTGATCATAATCAAGCACCACATCTACAAGGCCTTCACTCTAATTCAAAAGATGGAGACTAGGTGAGTCTCCTTTGACCTTGTAAAATTTAAGCTCTATCACTGGGACTCCAAGGGGATAACTATATCTCACTTGGCATGGTATTTAACCCACATTAATATTAACTATGGTCATCATGTCGAAGATGATTATGAAATCTATCTAGATTTCACTAACAACTAGGAGGTGTTGTCATGAATCATGCCAAAAAATAATAAGAAGGGAAAGAAGGTCTAGACAAGATCTTATGTGCCTCTTCTATATCTTTCTTAGTCTAATGAGGACCCAACTCTGATAGTTCCTTCCAACTCTTAGAGGATATTTTAAGGCATTTTACCACCTTCTTCTCTTCATGCTCCGAGTCCAGCTCCACTTCCTCTAGTAGCTCCCTCTCCTTACATCCTACCTCCTCCACCTCCTCTAGTAGATTTAGTAGTCCATTTATAGTAAATCTAGACCTATGGTAATTGATGTTAGGTAACCTAGGTGTAGCCATCTCAACCATCACCACTTCAATCCCAAGCCCCATAAACCCTAACATTTGATGTGGTTGGTAACTTGAGAGTGAGCCTAGAGTGAGAATCCTAAAAGGAACCTCTAGGTTCCCCCACTCACACCTTTAACTTCTACCATTTTCCTTCCACCCCTTACTTTTTTTTCTTTCCAACTTTGAGTCCCAATACCCACTAGTTCCACTCTGCTCCCATAAGTTCCCCAAGTGGTGCCTCCTCTTTTCCCATTATAATGCCTCCATCATTTGCCCAAGTACCTTTGGCCTTGTTCTTCCAAGGCATCCTTGCCTATTCATTCCCATCTGATCCTTCCATGTCATAACTTGGAGTCCTCCCAGTGCATTCCTTGGGTGTGCCTTTATCCACATGCATAACTAAAACTATCATGAGCACACCACTTATAATAGGGACCCTCCCAATGCCCATTTTAATCAGAATGATGTTTCACTCCATAACTCTGAGTCCTCCAACATTATCCCTCATGGCTCTTATCATCCCAGTCAGACCATCTATTAGAGCATCTGAAGTTGACTTGAGTAAGAGGCCAAAGAAGAAGCATAATGTAACTCCCACTTTGGCTTCAACTAGAAAGCTTTTTTATTTGATTCAATCTCCTCCATAGGCCTCAATAGTTCCTTCAACCCCAATTATACAACCTAAATGCCTAGCTCCCCAGCCCCTTCTTTCCATCACCCAAGGTACTACAGTACTTGCCTTCAACCAACCCATCTGTTCCCTACTTTTTAATGACCCTTTCCCAATGGTAATTCCCCCTCAGTTGAACTTAACCCAAGAATAGTGGAGGGCAAAAATGTTCCCTTAGGTCTCCCCTTTCATTCTCCCTACTTTCACTTTCATGACCCCTCCACCTCCACTACTTTCCTCATTCACTCCCCCCACTTCCTCCATCTCCCCTTGATCTGAGCAATATTTCAGGCGACAATTCGGGTGATGGTTCCACCCCAATTGGTGGTAGAACTTTCAAGAGCCATAAATTTTGCACCATAGCTCTGTTTGACTCCCCATTTGAACCGTTGGAAAGCTAAGAATTAGGGGAAAATATTGAAATGGAATGAGCTTTATTAAATGGGTTTTGACCCTCTAAAAATAAATGGAAGTTCCCCAAATTTTAATTTTAGTAGTGTAGTCTAAAAATAGTAAGTTTTTAAAAATAGTAATTCCTCAAATTTGGTATTATTGTAAATTATGGAAGTCAAACCACTTAATCTCCCTCAATATTGGTGACCTTCCACATCCTCCTCATACCTTTGAAACATGTATAAATGAATATTTAACCCAAAATGGAAATCATACATCTCTTCTCAGAGATAGGCATATATTTGGGTCTGCAAATTTGATGAATAAAAACATCTCTTTTTAGAGATAACATTATTGTTACTATGTTGTTCATGTTTCATAAATTATCTTTCAACCAAACATTTTGAGTTTTGGATCACCCCTCTACCTCATCCTTCATCCTTCACTACCATTTCATCCACCCCTCCTATGCCTCCCACAACATGAGGAATGGTCCCAAGGTCATAGGCACTAGAGATGACTACCTAGGATGACTCAGATGTGTAATGGATATTTGATCAAGCTTATAAAAGAATGAAGAGGACACTGATGCAGAAGTTTGTCTAGGAAGGGAACTGAGTGGTTTGGTAGAACCATCAAGATCTTTTCTCCCTCACTAAGGTGAGGTCTTACATTGGGGAAGATAGGATGGCTAAGGACCCACTATCCACTCTTCAAGGGACCCACTATCCATTCTTCAAGTGACCCACAATATGTTTGATAAACTCTTAGAGGACATGCTGAGCTAGGTTTGAAATTTATGAGCCCAAGTGAAGAGTACATTTCTCATTGAGATAATTGGGCAGGTCAAGGATGCCCTCTTACTACTTTTCTTAGTTCTTGGGAAAGTAGTGGAGACTTTAGTTGAGACCAACATACTTATCTAGTGGACCCATGCCTATATGGAGAGGATTATAGAGATTGATGGGAAATGTTAGAAGTTTTAAGTGGTGGTCAATAAAGGAATGTCCCTAGAGCTGAAACTTGTGCCAAACTCAGACTTGGGGTTGTACCAAATATATATTGAGAATATAAGGGCTATTATGGAATAATGGTTGGCCATAGCTCACACTAAAGAGGTCAAGAATAAGATATTGACATACTTCAAAGAGTTCAATGTATCTATATTATTCCACCTAGATGGTACTTTACTCAATTGAGGGGAATTTAGAGTCCACCTTGGTCAATTTGACCAAGTCATGAGGGAGAAGGTTGCCAAAGCAAACCAAGAGGAGCCCAAGTGATGCTAGATCTATCAATTTAATCCATGACAAGTATCAACCAAGTCTCTGGGGTCTAGCCATTAATGGAAGCACCCTTCCAAGTCTACCAAAGATTGGTGACTCAGGCCAAGGTAATCTTCAAGGAGCTTTCAATGGACCTTGCCAAGCTAGATAAGGAGTTTGGCCTCATGGCAACCACATTGGAAGCTAGGGACACCAAGTCAAAGTAGTTAGGAGTTGTACCTCCTTAGATACCTCCTCATGTCAATTAAGTGGTACCCTATAGATTTGTTACAAGTTTGAAGGGATTATCTTGTTTAAAATTTGAGATAAGGTTGTAACTATAATGAGTGACCATCATGTCCCAGGATGGGATCCTCATGATATTTAGAGGTGATCCACATCCTTATCTATATAATGAAGAACCGTATTGTAATATAAGGTTGACCAAAAATTCCTTGAAGGTGTTGTTGGATTATAGCCATGATTTCACCTACTTTTCCTTCATCATTCCAGACGATAAAATTGGCCTAGATCAATTATTATAACATCACTTATTTATTTTAATGAATACAATCTCCATTTTTTGCAAGATGGTTTGTTTTGTGTTTCAATTCCATTTCATATTTAGGTTTGGATGATTATCAATGCTGGGTTAATTGGATCAATATTTTATTATTTTATGTGTGCCATGGTTATGATGTGCTTAGGTATTATACTCACTGTGTGAGTTCTTTCATTTCCCCTTTTATAGTTCTCATAATTTGTGTGTTAATCTAAAAATTCTCATATGGTGTTTATGTATATTCTAGTATAAACTCCTAATACTCATCATTAGTTAGAGCTCATATTGAAGGCATACTCCTAGTTCCCTTAGACTATCCCACTATATGTTCTTAGAGGTAGAACTTTAGTAAAACTTAGTCTACATTGATATAAATGTGGGAGAGTCACTTGGTTTAATGATCAATACATTGAGTTTATTCTAGACTTGGAGGTTCCCTTTTCTACCTTAACCTTCCCTCTCCTTTGTGTTTGTTATTTAAAATTTAACTAACCTTTCCTCTTGTGCTTAGAAATAGGAAGCATAATACTCAAATTCTCATAACAATCTTTGACCTATGTGTATGAACTTTAGATTGAACTTTTAGTGGTGATAGTGCATCTCTTAAAGACTATTCATGTATTTTCTATTTTTGAAGTCAAATACTTACAGTTGTGCTCTAGACTGATCCTAGATCATTCCTAAAATAAAGGATGAAAGTCTTTAGTTGTCTCCACCTTCCCTTTTTATGGAATTCCTAATTTCATGGGCATTTCATGAGAAGGAACAAAGTGATTGGAAATCCTTTGATATAGCTTTGGCATTTATTTTCATTTCCCACATCATTAATATCTAATTTCTATAACATTGATTTGCTTGTCTAATTCAAAAGAAAACTTTAAAAGTCCTAAAAATATGAATCTCAAATAGATATTTTGAACAAATCCTTCAAAGGAAAATGTCAAAGGGTAAGTTGCTTAGGAGAAGTGTAAAATATGTGAAGCACCAAAAATTGAAACACATCTAAAGAAAGTTCTAAATGAAATCACCAAAAACCAAAAATATGTCAGAAGACTTGGCCAAATGAAATTTGTGAACATAATCACTGAAGACTCAAAATATGTCAAAAAAATTTTCCCAATAAATTATGTCGAGTCCTATATATATACAACTTCAAAATATCATTAGTAAGTTAGTTCAAAAGCAAAGTATGTCATAGGTCTGAAACCTTCATGACTTTGAACATCTATCATAGTGCCACATGGAAGGTTTTTGGGGTGTCAAGCTCTGAGTGGTTTGATGTGTATGATCTAGATTGTTAATCCTTCAAGTAGCCAAGATTGTGCCACATGTCATGATCATGGTGACTCTATGGATCAAGTATTTTGGCTAGTCTAGGGTACACCATAGCCTCTACCATTTGGAGATATGAAGGACAAGTATAGGCCAACTAAACTATGCAACATTATGAGTCTTCAACAATCAACCACCTAGCATTATTTCACCACTAGATAGCCTCCTGGAAGCTACACATTTCTATTTCAATCCAATCAAGACATATATATCAAGAGGACTAATGTAGAGTTTAGTCACAAGTATATCATTCTTAAATCTATGAGTAGTTTATAGCAATGGATTTTTTCTGAAATCTATTTTGGTTCTATGTTGGGATGTTGTTTCAAATAGCTTGTCAGTGCTTATATTGAACTTATTTAACCTATTGTCAACTATTTATTTAGAAAGGGTTTATCTCTTTTCAAAAAGGCTAGAAAAATTATTGGATCTTGTTTCACCAAATGTTATTTTCAAGATGGTATTATATATTCTACTATAAGAGCTTAGAACTTCATTTTCAGATGAAAATTTTATAATTTGTTTTTATGAGTTGGCCAAACTATGTTGTATAGTTGATTATAATTGCATGTCAGTGCATTGTATTCAATTTTTGTGTTGAATTTTTCTCTACATGCATGCTTCTATATCAAAACCATAAAATCCATGAAAATTAGTCTAGAAAAGGCTTTTTTTGCTCTTTTTACATATGAAATCCATGAACATTAGCTTATATTAACTCCTTTTTTCATGTTTTTAGATATTATTCCTTGATTATTTGATGTTTTTCAGTGGTTTTTATTTTTCATAAATCTTACTAGCAATATGGATTTAGTTTTTTTGAGAATATTGAATGAACATATATACCAATCACTTTATGCAAAACATTTTACTACTTGGTTTTGATGTATTTTAATAACATGATTGACTTATTGAGCCTTGACACATGCATCCCATTATCATAATATTAAAATCAAGAGTGTATTGTATGCAACATACCCTCATTCCTTTTTTAACAGATTAGGGACACACCATCTTTTGGAATTGGTTTATATCCCTATCCTGAAAGTCCTCTAAAAATAAAGGCCTTATGTATTTGCACTAATTATATTATTTGACAAACATATGAACGTACCATTTTGTATTTTTAGACTAACATACTAATGAATTTCAAAAGTTATATATATACATATTTTGGCTCGTCTTGTTTAATAAAATTCCTTAGTATAACTACTTATCAAAAAATAGTCTTCAACAATTTTGTTCAAAACTTATGTTCAACAAACTCTTTTGACATAATTTTGGTCTTCAACAATTTTTTTTGGCAATTTTGCTTGACCATTTCTTGTGATATATTTTAGGTCTTTGACACTTTGCATTTTTACGTACCCCACAGTAATTTACTTTTCAACATGCTAAATTTTTTATTCAGGATGCTCGCCTGCCTTGCAAACATTATTATAACTTGACTCTCGACTTCTGACTACCAAAAGGCTCATTGCTTGGTAAACCAAAGTCAAACAAAAAATGAAATGACACTTGGAAATGGGAAATTATGTGGTACTCTTACTAAATGTCAACAGGTGCCTACATGGCATAATTGCCAAATGAAGTGGCAAATTTCAAATTGAAGAAAGAAATCAAAGTTATAAACGTTCAACATTAATGATGCACAAACTAGAAATCAATGCCAAAGCTACATCAAATAAGTTTGAATAATGAGCTTCCCATTGACCTCAACCTGAGTTATGAACTCAATTAATCTCTTGCAATAAATCCCTAGTCACTAGTGTTTCCAACTTAATAGCATACTTAGGAGAGGCGAGTGATTGAATTGAAAACTAGACCAATATCATCTCAATTAAATAATAATGGCATCCTAATCTAGATCATTTCAAAGAACTCTCCCCCTTCAAGATTGTCCTTAAAATATTCCATGAAGTACATTGATATGGTCTTAAAACCTACAATACTCAACAATGATTATACCAACTACTCAGCACTATGGGAAGCGATTCACTAGGATGATGCACATATGTATGAGGAGAATTTGACTCCGAATCAATGATAATTAGACATAGACCTTATCCTACACAAGCATCAAGGGTTAAACTTCACAATAACAAAGTTAGAAGTCCTTCCTTGTATTGACCTCCTACAAGATTTATTCTTTGCTAGGAAGATATTTGGAGGGATGTTCTTGCATCGTGTTGAACGCAAAATGGTCATGGCATATATCTTTGGTGATTAATTTTAGAGGTAACTCTCCTTTCTTGTTACAAATTCCAATTATGATTTAAATATATTAGTGGTGTGGAAGAAATAAAAATTGATTGATAAGACACTGAGCAATTGGATACTCCCTAGATAAACAATCAATTTGATAATAAGCAACAACACTAGTGACTAAATTTAAAATGGGAATATGAATTAGGATGGACCTATTTAATAGGTTGTTTATCTATCCAATCATCAAATTTATCCACCTATAATGGGATTCATTTATTGATTTTTTGAGGACATCAGAGTTGATATTTCCCCTAGGTGAAAGTGATCGAAGCGAGGCTACAAGAGTAGATATTGCACAAGGACAAGAGGCCTCCAAGAGGTTATTTCTATATGATGTTTTACCTACTTGATATAATCCTTGACACACTTTACATTCATAATGGATTACTCTAGATCACTCCTCCAGACTGTATAAATAATTAGATATGTAATTATTACTCCTTCATGCACATATATGCATACACTCGCAACATTATACGCATATCTGAGGAAGTGTACCCCTAGGTATAGATGGCCATCCATGAGTACCCCCTACCTAGGATATCAAAGAACATTTTAGATATATTATTGATTAGGGGAGACTACTAGTTATATCCTGATTACATGGTCATCATAGTTATAGGCCATAAGGTTACACCTTTGTGCCTTCCCAACTATGTCCTAAATAATTTGGTGAAGCAAAAAATAGCCTACCCATTATTGTGGGATATCAATGAGGACATGTACAAGATAATTAAATCTTACTTTCATAGCTCTCACTTGATGATTAGAAAGATGTGCTACACCAATAGAAAGCACTTCTATGAGGCAGGGAAGTACAAAGAATATTATTCCTTGGCTAAATTGCCACATAAGGACTTGGATCCCCATGGATAGGTACAAAAACATATCAAGGGACTTGGAACCATATATCAACATTATCCCTATGATTATGATTTTTTTTCCCTCAATGCTCAAAATGATGACCAAGTTAGGGAGAGGGCCCAATCAATTCCCTTCAAAGAAGATTTTTTGAAACTTATTTAAGGGGAACCCTCACATTCTATAAAGGAGGCATGGACTAGACTTCCACCTATTGATGGATGGATTACATTAGACTTATAGACTAGTAGACCTAATCAGCCAGTATAAAATCAAAGGAAACCCTCCAAGACACCCCCATGACACTTAAGGTAGTGAAGATGGAACCAGGGATGTCATATACCTCACTTGGGGAAAAACAAGATAAATTGATTTGTCTTGATTCTTTAGATTTTGATAACCTTGTCTAAGGTGATGTTCAATTAGTTTCAAAGGTTGTTACTATGGTTACCTCAACCATATAATAGGCTCTTTACATAAATTTTAAGACAACTATTTGTTATATAATAAAACCAAGGGCTCAGCCCCCTTCACAGAGCCCAACCATGGATGCACCATCATAAGAGCCAACCATAAAAGATCCATTTAGATGGGAGTCCTCTGATAAGGAGGCATAATTATAGAGAGATAAAATCTTGAGCCTCTAGGACTCAAAGGGAAAGGAACCATTACATAAGCAATCATCATGTGAGCCAACACCTCCAATTTACATTATCATTGTTGTTTATTATGTTTCTCTTTCCACTGTTAGTTTATTTAATCTTGTTTCATTCAGTCTGCCTAGCCTTACCTCTCTCTTGGTCCCTAAGATGGAGGTTTCTTCTTTCAACCCATTTTTTAACCAAACCTTATAATTTTAAAGGTAGAAGATCTCTCCTCTACCTTGTACTTCCTACTTCCTTAGTTGGTATTCCTCTAATTGCTCCTTCTACATTCATTTCTACTATTTTTGTTACATCTTGAGTGCACCTATGATTTATAACCTTTGAATCCATAGATTAGTATAGTTATTATCTGATTATTATTGCTTTGATTTGAGATTTATAACATATACTATTATGGGACATTGATATTATTGATTAGTATTCATGATGTCTCAGTTATACTTTCTTATTTTATACATTGTGGATGTGTATTTGTTAATTTTACATCATTGGTTGATAAATATGGTGACTCAGACTAACTACCTACTTGTTTCGAGGTGGATGCAAGATATATCATACCTTCAAATATTGAAGAGGGAGAGCATCATCGAAGATGATTGAATAGATAGAATGATTGGGGGAACGACAGAGGAAATTGCTAGTGACCCTACACACACATAGAGTAGCTTTAAAAATGTTATATGTATAACATGTTTTAAATGTTAGTATGTGGTTATGGAAATCTTATTTGTGATTATATTTGTATGTTAGATTTAGTTCTTGATATGCATAAGACTACATAAGATTTCTTTACTTATAATTGTTTAGATTTTCATGAGTAAATCAAGAAAATAGATATTTAATTGCTATATATGAATAATAATCAATTGTAAAATTGAAAATAATTAAAACCCTATCTATCTATTATTTAAATAAATAACTACCTTTATTTTAATTGTTTTCAAGGAGTTTGAACTATCCTAGAATGCTAACCTTGAGTTAAGAGAAACTAAACTTAGTCTTTTTAAAACATGCATGAAATTACATTGAAGTTAGAAAATAGATATCATTATTTAATTGGTCAACTTAGCCTTATGTTTAGATAACATGGAAAATATGGTGTAGTGATTTAAATAAATAAATTAAAATGTTTTAAATAGTAATTATGAAAGTTGAGTTAAGGAAGAGTATGAATTTTAATAAAGAGACAACATCAGTTAATGAAATCAAAAGGAGAGTGGGATGCAATGCATGGAGGGGAAACCAAGAGAATAATAACATGCAAAGAAAAGGGTGTGATAGAGTAAAAAGGGAATAACTTTATAAATTAAGTCAGATAAAAATCAAAAGATACATAGAGACATGGATATAGAGGAAGCAAAGGATTTTGTGAGAGAGTTTGGGGAGAACAAAAAGAAAGGCATATTTCACATTCAAACAACTATCTTAAGAGGTAGGTTTTACAAATTATATTTCTATGTGTAATATTTTTATATTATATGTGATATCTTTATTAATAGAGACTGAGTGTTAATATAGATATGAATTTAGGCAATATCCTTTTCAATTAAATACTAGGAGAATTAGGAATGCATCATATTTTGAGCAACACCATAATATACCTTTGCCAGTGTCATATTTTGAAGACTGTGGGCAATGTTTTATATATATTGGTTGTTATATAAACTGTGAACTATGAATAGCTTATAGAGGTTTACATATAACTTTTAATGGTTAGCATATTACATTTATACGTCTACATATTTCCTCTTTAGACTGCCTATTTCCTCTCTTTATTATGTGTTGTTGATAATATAGACTGTGTTTTAAATAATAATAATGGACTACATGTTTCTCAATGGATTGCATTTTATTCAGATGTAGACAACATGTAAAGATTTTAGATTACATCTAGGTTAAATGGAATTCTGCCCCTTTCAATTTAAGTCAATCCACTTATAAATATAATTCTACCCTTTCAATATAATAGATCCATACAAACATAGTAAAATGATAAAATCTTTATGGTGGCATCATAATATCTTTTACCAGTTTCATGTTTAGACGACTTAGGCATCATCTAGTTGGAAAAAGTGTTGATAGATATAATAGAATATTTCCTTTTAAATTCAAGAAATCCATTTAGAGATTAGAAGTCTGATGGAAACTATAGGAACAACATCTTATTTTCAATGGCTGCATATTACTACTTGTAGTCAATATTTAACATAGCAGACTAAGGTTTATTAAACATGTAGTCAGTGTCCTATATTTATATTAGCAAGTGTTTAAGCTACCAATGTCTAAATCTATATATATTTGCCAGTGTTATAGGAGCATGGGTAATGTCATAATAAAATAAGTTTTGTGATCCTTTTAGAATTTTTAAATGAACTGAGGTAACATGTAGAGACTACATTTAACTTATATAGGATAATGTTTTAATTATTATATTGGACTTCATCCCTATTTATAATCATCCTCTTATTTATATATATGAATAGACAATGCCCTTGTTCAAAATATAACTCAGTCAATATCTTAGCAATGGAGAAATATTTAAAGCATTATTGAGTATTAAGTTATACATATGAAGTATGTTTAAGACAATATATATATATATATATATATATATATATATATATATATATATATATATATATATATATATATATATATATATATATATATATATATATAAGTATGTAGGGGTAATAATTTAAGATTATTTGATGAAAATTTTGTTTTGTATTATGACTTTATATATTTCTAAGACAAACTTGCAAACCGATTTAAAATTAAATGCTTTGATCTGTTGTTCAACTTAGAAAAGATAGATTATTATTATTTGGGCATACTTATTCCATAGTAAAAGAATACAAAATATAAAGTTGGTTGTGAATAGAACCAAAATGGTAATTTGTGTAAAACAAGTATGTTACCTGTATTAAAAGAGGAATTATGATCCTTGTTTAAAGCATACCTAGATGGTATGAATATTGACTGGACTGTGTTTTTTTATATATTGTTAAATATGTAATATTAGCATATTTTTAGATTAATTTTATGCATTCAATGGATAAAATGCATGGATATGATTGTTCCATTCCTAACATAGGGAAAATCTACATGAATCTTTAAGTTTTATATTATGCTATATATGTTTATATTATAATCTGCATTAATGATGTTAATTAGGTAGTAATGTGGACTTTAATATCCTAGGTAGCACCACCAATGTTGAATGTAGATAATCCAATCAATTGATGTGTTATGAAATTGACCAATCTAAATGACCATATGTTATTTGAAAACTTTGGTTAAACTAATGTTAGATAGACATTGTCATTTCAAATGTTTGATTTGCATATTGTGAGATATCATGTTAGAAACATATTTTATTTATGATACACGTCATGTAGTATAAATATTACTAGCACATGGGGTACTAACATGTCTCTCTAGATTCCTACACCATTCTATCTACCTATCTATGGAGGGTCATTCTCTAATAGGATATTGTATGGGAGATTGATGGTCCATGATTGGTATGGAAAAGTGCTCGTATGATGTTCTCTTGACTCAATTTATTACTTTCTTGGAGACTATACTTGAGATTATCAATAATACACGAGTTGCTTCGACTTGAGATCCTAAGAGCTTGGTATATATTTATTGTATTAAGGATGAATGACTAAAGGAAATATAATTGTAATATATTTTTATACACTTGAACAATAGTTGATGTATTAATGGACTAGCCATGGTTGAATCCTAATATATTTACTATTCTAGGTAGCACCACTAATACTGGATGTAGATAATCTAATCAATTGATGTGTTATGAAATTGACCAATCTAAATGATCGTATGTTATTTGAAAACTTTGGTTAAACTGATGTTAAATAGACATTGTCATTTCATATGTTTGATTTACATGTTGTGTGATATCATGTTAGAAACATATTTTCTTTGTGATACATGTCATGTAGTAGAAATCTTACTAGCACATGGGGTACTAACATGTCTCTCTAGATTCCTACACCATTTTATCTACCTTTCTATGAAGAGAGGGTCATTCCCTAATAGGGTATTGTATGGGGGATCAATGGTCCTTGATTGGTATGGAAAAGTGATCGTATGATGTTCTCTTTACCCACTTTAGTACTTTCTTGGAGACTATACTTGAGATTATCAATAATATATGAGTTAGTTCGACTCGAGCTCCAGAGAGCTTGGTATTTAATTATTGTATTAAGGATGAATGACTAAAGAACATATAATTGTAATATATTTATATATACTTGAACAATATTTGATGTATTGATGGACTAGCCATGGTTGAATACTAATATATTTACTATCCTAGGTAGCACCACCAATGCTGGATGTAGATAATCCAATCAATTGATGTGTTATGAAATTGACCAATCTAAATGATCATATGTTATTTGAAAACTTTGATTAAACTGATGTTAGATAGACATTGTCATTTCATATGTTTGATTTACATGTTGTGCGATATCATGTTAGAAACATATTTTCTTTATGATACACGTCATGTAGTAGAAATTTTACTAGCACATGGGGTAATAACATGTCTCTCTAGATTCCTACACTGTTCTATCTACCTATCTATGAAGGGAGGGTCATTCCCTAATATGGTATTGTATGGGGGATCGATGGTTCATGATTGGTATGTAAAAGTGATCGTATGATGTTCTCTTTACCCACTTTAGTACTTTCTTGGAGACTATACTTGAGATTATCAATAATACATGAGTTGGTTCGAATCGAGCTCTAGAGAGCTTGGTATCTATTTATTTTATTAAGGATGAATGAATAAAGGAAATATAATTGTAATAGATTTATATATACTTGAACAATAGCTGATGTATTAATGGACTAGCTATAGTTGAATCCTAATATATTTACTATCCTAGGTAGCACCACCAATTCTAGATGTAGATAATCCAATTAATTGATGTGTTATGAAATTGACCAATATAAATGATCGTATGTTATTTGAAAAATTTGGCTAAACTGATGTTAGATAGACATTGTCATTTCATATGTTTGATTTACATGTTGTGTGATATCATGTTAGAAACATATTTTCTTTATGATACATGTCATGTAGTAGAAATCTTACTAGCACATGGGGTACTAACATGTCTCTCTAGATTCCTACACCGTTCTATCTACCTATCTATGAAGGGAGAGTCATTCCCTAATAAGGTATTTCATGGGGGATCGATGGTCCATGATTGGTATGGAAAAGTTCTCATATGATGTTCTCTTTACCCACTTTAGTACTTTTTTGGAGACTATACTTGAGATTATTAATAATACACGAGTTGGTTCGACTCGAGCTCCAGAGAACTTGGTATCTATTTATTGTATTAAAGATGAATGACTAAAGGAAATATAATTGTAATATATTTATATATACTTGAACAATAGTTGATGTATTAATGGACTAGCCATGGTTGAATCCGAATATATTTACTATCCTAGGTAGCACCACCAATGTTGGATGTAGATAATCCAATCAATTGATGTGTTATGAAATTGACCAATCTAAATGATCATATATTATTTGAAAACTTTGGTTAAACTGATGTTAGATAGACATTGTCATTTCATATGTTTGATTTACATGTTGTGTGATATCATGTTAGAAACATATTTTCTTTATGATACATGTCATGTAGTAGAAATCTTACTAGCACATGGGGTACTAAAATGTCTCTCTAGATTTCTACACCATTATATCTACCTATATATGAAGGGAGGGTCATTCCCTAATAGGGTATTGTGTGGGGGATCAATGATCCATGATTGGTATGGAAAAGTGCTCGTATGATGTTCTCTTTACCCACTTTAGTACTTTCTTGGAGACTATACTTGAGATTATCAATAATACACGAGTTGGTTCAACTCAAGCTCCAGAGAACTTGGTATCTATTTATTGTATTAAGGATGAATGACTAAAGGAAATATAATTGTAATATATTTATATATACTTGAACAATAGTTGATGTATTAATGGACTAGTCATGGTTGAATCCTAATATATTTACTTTCTTTATAGTTGTAATAAGTTATATTGCATTTCAGTATTTAAAATAAGAACTGTTATTATTCTAATTTATTTTTTGGATAAGTTGTTGAGTATTTTTTTGGGAATGAATGTTAATTAATTATTTTATTATTTAAAAAAATCACTGCATTATTCTAAATACAACTTAAAGGGTTGTAATATGTGGTATCAGAGCTTAGGCTCAAACTCTAGGACTTAATGAGTCCATTACAATTTTTATATTCTTTATTTTAATGATAAATAAGAATGGTGTAAACTAGAGTATTGAGTGAGGATTATTTAAATGTCAATGATAACAACCCTCTCAATGATCATAATCTGATTACTACCTAGAATTTAGCAAAATTAGATTAGATTCTTGTAGCCATGAATGATACTAGGGATAAAATCATAGCCCTATAACAAGAAGTTCATAGCGAAGGTGAGGAATAACATTAGGAAGTACCTATTGGGCTCCTCATTGAGTAGGAAAACTAGCAAGATGCAAGAGCTCAGGTGGCTACAGAGTTGTTTAGGGGCATGAAAAAAATGAGTCCACCTAATTTCAATGGAACTATTATAGGTGATGGAGCTAAATCATGGTTGACTAAGATGGAGAAGCATTTTAAGATTCAAAAATATTCTAAAGTCACCAAAGCAATTTGGGGAGCTTACTAGTTCACTGGTGAGGTAATGACTTGGTGGACTAAAAAAAAGATGGAAATGAACCTTAACTCAACCACCATAACTTAAGAGTAGTTTGTGATGTTGTTCAGGTTATGGTGGATACCAAAACTTTATTTTGATCAAAAGATCATAGATTTCTAGAATATAAAGTAGGGAGACTCATCAATGAATGAGTACTAGGAGCAATTCACTAAACTTCTAAAGTTTGTACCTCAGTACCACGCTGATGAGAGGTTTAGAATTAGGAAGTTTATCATGGGATTAAAACACCAAATTAGTGGTGAGGTATATGTTCATGGACTTTATACCATGGACCAGGTCTTTGAGAAGATAGTGAAGTAGCAACAAAAGTTGAAATCTCTTACTCAGGTCAAGGAAACGTTCAATAAAAGTTTTGGAAGTTCTAAACCAAATTTCAATAAGAATTGGAAGTAAGGGAGTGGAGACTCCAAGGGGTAGTCTAATAACCAGAATGCCAAATTCAATAGTGGATTTGGTAACAAGAAACCAGACAATGGCTCCAAAGGTAATTTCTAGGGAAAATCACAAACTGATAGGAAAGGTCCACCTAGTGGTTATTTTGATTGTGGAGGAAACCATTATGTTCGTGAATGCACTCAGGATAAGTCAAAGAACAAAGGTCCTAATTCTCAACAAGGTAATTTTCAACAATGTATTTATGTAGCAATTGATAATCAGTAAGCCAAATTTCAAACATCACCCATAAAGCTATCAGGTATTTTGTTTCAACATTCAATTTCTATTTTCATAGATATAGGGGCTACTTGAATATTTTATACCTCCTAGAATGCTTATCAAGTTTCTTAGAAAAGCTAGATATATGGAAAATGCATGGTCAATACAACATGGAAATGACTCAAAACTCATGGTTTATGAGTGTCTAGTAGTAGTGATTGAGCTACCTAAATTTTCAACTATCATATGGATATATATGTAGCACACTAGGGTTATATGATGTGATCCTAGGAGTCAATTGGCTTACAAAATACAAGGCTAAGGTTGATTGATGATTAAATAAGGTTACATGTTTTGATGATTCTGGAAATTAGACACAAATTTAGGGTGAGAAGAGAGAGTTGAAGCTCAAGTATATTTCTAGAATGCAACTCATGAGGGCTCAAGTAAAAGGGTGCTAAGCATTTATCATCAAGATAAATGAAATGGAGTAACCTAAGGAACCATATCTTGAATATTATCTATTTATTAGAGATTTTTATGATGTATTTCTATAAGAATTACCAGGTTTGCCTCCTAAATGTGAGTTTGATTTCTCTATCAACACCATACATGGATCAAAACCATAGTCTAAAGCACTGAATAGGATGACAACCACTAAGTTAGCTGAATTGAAGGAACAACTCCATGAATTGTTGTCAAAGGGATTGATTAGGTCTAGTGTGCCACCATGGGGTGTACCAATTTTTTTTGTGAAGAAGGATGGTACTCTTCAACTTTGCATTGATTACAGAATGTTGAATAAGGAAACCATCAAAAATAGGTATCCACTACCTCGTATAGATGATATTTTTGATCAAATGTGGGGAATAATGGTCTTTTATAAGATAGATCTTAAATATGGATATCATTAGTTGAGGATTCAAGATGAGGATATTCTGAAAATATCTTTCAAAATTCATTATGGGCATTATGAGTTCACGGTGTTACCCTTTTGAATTGACAAACATACCAACAGTGTGTTCAGATATTATTTAGATCATTTTATTTTGATCTTTTTAGATGACATTCTTATATATTCTAAGAATGAAGAGGAACACCTATAACATCTTGAACTGATTTTACAAAGGTTACAGAAGCACAAGTTGTATGTCAAGTTGTCTAAATGTTCATTTTTCCAAGAGAGAGTGTAATATCTAGGAGATATTATATCTATAAATGGTATTTATGTAGATATGGCTAAGATAAGAGCTATTATGGAGTGGCCAGGGCATTAAAATGTGCATGAGGTAAGGAGTTTTATGGGGTTAGAAAGCTATTATGGGAAGTTCATTCTAAACTTTTTAAAGATAGATAATCCAATTACATCTTTGTAATGGAAGAACCAAAATCTTGTGTAGCTAGAGAAGTGTGAAGTAGCTTTTTAGGAATTGAAAAGAAGACTTATATCAGCACTAGTGTTGAGAGTTATTGATCCCAGTGGTCAATTTTTAGGGATAAAAAATGTGTCAAGAGTGGGTCTAGGTGGTGTCCTTATGCACGATGGTGTAGTAATGGCTTTTAAATCAAGGAAGTTAAAAACTCATGAGATGAATTATGCTCGTCATGATCTTGAACTTGTAGTAATTATTCATGATTTGAAAGTTTGGCGACATTATTTTTTGGGAAAACCATTTGAGCTCAAGATTGATAACTTGGGACTCAAATATATCTTCACCCAACTAAATTTGATTGCTCATCAGAGACGTTGGTTAGGGTTTCTTTCTGACTATGACTTTGATATCAATTACATCAAAGGTAAAGAGAATAGAGTATCTGACACTTTGAGTCATATAAGGTACATAACAACTATATCTATTATCAAGAGTACTTTCAAGGATTCTATAGTTAAGTTCTCACTAGGAGACAAATACTATGATTAGGTCAAAAAAGCATTGACTGATAATTCTCAAAATCCTTGATATAAAGGATTTAGTTTTGAGAATGATGGTCTTTTGCATTTCAATAGGAGGATGTATGTGTCAGATCAAGAGAATCTATAAAGCATAGTGTTGAAAGAGCTACACAATGCCCCATATTTGAGACATCTAGGAGTAACCAAGCTCATGGTAGAGCCTAGACCTCTATATTTCTAAAAGGGAATAATGAAAGATGTGGCATATTTTGTGTCTTGTAGTCTGAAATGTCATCGAGTGAAAGTTGAAAATGTGCACCCAACTGGATTTTTATATCCACATGATTTAATAAAGTGTAAGTGGTAGGTGATTAGTATGGACTTTGTCCAAGGTTTATCAATGTCACGAAGCAATCATAATATGATCTTGGTAGTTGTTGATAAACTAACCAAAATGGCTCATTTCATACTAGGTAAATTGACATATGATGCACCTAACCTTGCGAAGAGGTTCGTAAAGGAAGTGTATAGGTTATATGGATTTACAAAAAAGATCATTTCATTTTGTGATCCAATGATGAATTCTAGGTTTTGGGTAACTCTAAACTCAGCGTTGGGTACACAGCTTAATTTTAGCACTGCGTATCACCAAGAGACTAATGGTCAAACTGAGTGAGTAAATTAGGTTTTAGAGGATATTCTATGTATGTATTACATGGATCAATAATACAAATGAGAATATTATCTTCCATTGGTTGAGTTTGCATACAATAACTCATACCAGTCATCATTAAAGATGGGATCATTTGAGGCACTATATGGAAAGAGGTGTAGGGAAACAATCAGCTGGGATAGGCTAGAGGACAAGGTAGTATTTGGGCCTAAGATGATTTTTGAAATGGAGGATCAAGTTAGATTAATGAAATAGAGATTGGTCTTGGCCAATGATAGACAAAAGAGTTACATTGATATGAAGAGGATATATAGGTGATTTTTTGTTGGTGGTAAAGTGTTCTTATAGGTTATGTTGTAGAAGAGATCAGTTAAATTTGGAAAATTAGTGAAACTGTAACCAATATTTTTGGAACCCTTCAAATTGTTAGAAATACGAAATCTTATAGTGTATAATCTGGTATTTCCACTAGCCCTAACTCTATTACGTAATGTTTTCCATGTGTCTTATCTCAAGAAGTATATAGCTTATCCTTCACATGTTTTGGATTAGAATACTTTTCAGGGTTTGGATCCCAGAGTGGTCATGGTAGAACCAATCAGAGTAATTGAAACTTGTAAACTTCATTTACATAATAGAGAGGTGTCACAGTGTAAGGTCTTGTGGAATCAATACTCTAAAGATAATGCTATTTGGGAAGATTATGATGAGTTTTACATGGTATTTATACATTTGTTTGCATGATTTGATACTTGAAACTATGTTTTTAAACTCTTTTAAACTCTATTGATATTCAAAACTATTGTTTTAATAAGAGTCATCGAAAAAGACAACTAGCTGTAGGGGGGAGGAATTTATATCCTAGTTTTACCCTATGATTTATAACCTTTGGATTCATGTATTAGTATGGTTATTATCTGATTATTATTGTTTAGATTTGAGATTTATGACATAAACTATTATGGGACAATGATATTGTTGATTAGTACTAATGATGTGTTAGTTGTACTTTTTTATTATGTATATTGTGAATGTATATTTATTAGTTTTGCATCATTAGTTTATATATATGATGATTCAGACTAACTACCTACTTGTTGTGAGGTGGATGCAGGATAGATCCTACCCTTAGATCTTGATAAAGGAGACCATCATTGAAGAGGATGGAATATATGGGACTATTGGAGAAATAATAGAGGAAATTGATAGTGACCCTATACACACAGAGTATATTTAAAAATGTTATATGTGTAACATGTTTTAAATATTAGTACATGGTTATGGAAATCTTGTTTGTGATTATATTTGTATGTTAAATTAAATTTTTGATATGCATAAGACTACATAATATTTATTTACTAATAATTGTTTAGATTTTCGTGAGTAAATTAAGAAAATAGATATTTAATTGCTATATATGAGTAATAATCCATTATACATTTATAAACAATTACCTTTATTTTAATTGTTTTCAAGGAGTTTGAACTATCTTAGAATGCTAACCTTGAGTTAAGAAAAACTAAACTTAGTCTTTTTAAAGCATGCAGGAAATTACATTGAAGTTAGGAAATAGATATCATTATTTAATTGGTCAACTTAGCCTTATGTTGAGATAACATAGAAAATATGGCATAGTGATTTAAATAAACAAATTAAAATATTTTAAATAGTAATTATGAAAGTTGAGTTAAGAAAGAGTACAAATTTAGTTAAAGAGATAACTTCAGTTAATGAAATCAAAAGGAGAGTGGGATTCAATGCATGGAAGGGGAACCAAAAGAATAATAACATGCAAAGAGAAGGGTGAGATAGAGTAAGAAGGGAATATTTTTATAAATTAAGCCAGATAAAAATTAAAAGATACATAGTGACACATATATAGAGGAAGCGAAGGATTTTGTGAGAGAGTTTGGGGAGAACGAGAAGAAAGGCGTATTCCACATTTAAGCAATTATATTAAGAGGTAGGTTTTACAAATTATTTTTTTGTGTGTAATATTTTTATATTATCTATGATATCTTTATCACTAGAGATTGAGTGCTAATATAGATATGAATTTAGGAAGTATCCTTTTCAATTAAGTAACAGGAGAATTAGGAATGCATCATATTTTGAGTAGCATCATGATATATCTTTGCTAGCATCATATTTTGAGGACTATGGGCAATGCTTTATATATCTTGGTTGTTATACAAACTAGGAGCTATGAATATCTTATAGAGGTCTATGTATAACTTTTAATGGTAATCGTATTACCTTTCGAGGTCTTTGTATTTCCTCTTTGGACTATGTATTTCTTCTCTATAATGTGTATTTCCTCTCTTTACTGCATATTGCTAATAATATAGATCGAATATTAAATAATATTAATGGATTGCATGTTTTTCAATGGACTACATTTTATTTAAATGCCAACAACATGCAAAGTTTTAAGATTGCATCTATCTTATACCCCTTTCAATTTAAGTGATCTGATTATAAAGAGAATTATTCTATTTCAATATAATAGATCCAAGAAAACATAACAAACTAATAAAATCTTTGTGGTGGCATCATAATCTCTTTTGCTAGTGTCATGTTTAGAGGACTTGAGCAGCATCTAGTTGGAAAAAAGTGTTGATAGATATAATAAAATGCTACCTTTTAAATTCAAGAGATTCATTTAGATGTTAGTGATTTGAGGAAACCTATAGGAACAATGTCTTATTTTCAATGGCTACGGATTACTACTTATGGTCGACATTTAACATATCAGACTGAGGTTTATTAAACATGCAGGTAACATTCTATATTTATATTAGAAAGTGTTTAAGATGTCATCATATAAATCTATATATATTTGCCATCGTTATAAGAACATGGGAAACATCATATTAAAATAAGTGTTGTGATCCTTTCATAAAAATTAAACAAATTGAGGTAACATGTAGAGACTATGTTTTGCTTATGTAGGACAACATTTTAATTATTATATTGGATTGCATCCCTATGGAAAAGCATCCTTTTATTTATATATATGAATAGACAATGTCCTTGTTCAAAATATAACTCAATCAATATCTTAGAAATGGAGAATATTCAAAGCATTATTGAGTATTAAGTTATATATATGAAGTATATTTAGGATGATATATTTGTGTGTGTGTGTGTGTGTGTGTGTGTGTGTGTGTGTGTGTGTGTAAAGATAAGTATGTAGGGGTAATACTTTAAGATCATTTGAGGAAAACTTTGCTTTGCATTATGACTTTATATATGTATAAGAGAAACTTGCAAACCAATTTACAATTAAATGCTTTGATCTATTGTTTAACTTAGAAAAGATAGATTATTATTATTTGGGCATTCTTGTTCCAAATTAAAAGAATACAAATTATAAACTTGGTTGTAAATAGAACCAAAATGCTAATTTGTGTAAAATAGGTATGTTACCTGTATTAAAAAAGGAACTGTGATCCTTGTTTAAAGCATACCTAGATGGTATGAATATTGACTGGACTTTAATTTGTTATATATTGTTAAGTATGTAATATTAACATGTTTTTAGATTCATTATATACACTTGATGGATAAAATGCATGGATATGATTTTTCTATTTACAGGACAAGGAAAATATGAATGAATCTTTAAGTTTTATACTATTCTATATATGTTTATATTATAATCCACATTGATTTTATTAATTACATAGTGAAACATAATTCACTAGCCTAGGTAGCACCACCAATGTTGGATGTTGTGTTATGAAATTGATTGATCAGGGTCATCATATATTAGTTGAAAAATTTGGCCAAAGTAATGTTAGATAGACATTGTCATTTCATATGTTTGATTTTCATGTTGTGTGATATCATGTTAGAAACCTATTTTCTTTATGATAAACGTCATGTAGTAGAAATCTTACAACACATGTGGTACTAGCATGTCTCTCTATATTTTCACACCGTTCAATCTACCTATCCATGAAGGAAGGGATATTCAATGATAGGGGATTGTGTAGGAGATATATGGTTTATGGTTGGTGTGGAAAAGTGATCAAATGATGTTCTTCATCCCCACTACAATACTTTTTTGTAAACTACACTTGAGATAATTAGTGATACACGAGTTGGTTTAACTCAAGCTCCTGAGAGCTTGGTATCTATTTATTGTATTAAAGATGAATGCCTAAATAAAATGTAATTGTAATATATTTATAAATACTTGAACAATAATTTTTGAATCCTTTGACCAGTTGTGGCTGAATCCTAATGTGTTTACTTTCCTTAGAGTTGTAATAAGTTATATTGCATTTTAGTATTTAAAACTAAAACTGTTATTTTTCTAAGGTATTAGTTGGATAAGTTGTTGAGTATTTTTTTCTAAATGAATGCTAATTAATTATTTTATTGTTAAAAAAAATTACTGCATTATTCCAAATACAACTTGAAGGGTTATAACAATTTTTATTATTGTTCCTTCCACTACTGTTCTACCCCTATAAAAACCAATAAAAAGGCTACAAAAAAATTAAGGGGAGTAGTAGCAACTCCCCAGTTACATGTGTCATGTGCATAGTTAAGTCTACCAGTTCCCCCTCCTAGTCCTTCTCAAGATACCACAATATGGTGGAGCGGACTGGTCCAAAATACTTTAGCCTTGTCCCTAATCCCTTTCTAAAGGAAAGTTTGAAGCATACATCAGGAGAGATATTGGGTGAGACTACAACCTTAGACACTCAACCCAAGGATCTAGCCCAATTAGTCCTCCCATAATGGGCAACAAACATGCAATTAGAGGCTTCCAAAAGGCCTAACCTAGTAAATATAGAATTACCTATTATTAATTCAATATTTATAAAATCTAAAAGGAGTGTATAGAGAGTTAAAAAGAGGAAGATGGAAGATGAGACTAGAAGAGTAATCATAGTGAAGGAGAGGCAAGAAATGTTTACCTTATCTAAGAGGAAAGGCAAAAAATTAGGGCAATCCTCATAAATAGAGGATATTAAATCCTATCTTGAAACATAAAAGGATACTTTAATAGAGATACACAAAGGAAGTGAAACGACAAGAAGATAACTAGATAAGGAACTAGAACAACTAAGAGAACCACAAAAAAATTTCCATGTTCCATTCGAAATAGAGATGGATGTCCAGAGTACTACATCCAAGTTATATAATATTATTTAAGCTATCAATGCAATGAGGTCATAATTGGCCCCTCATATAGTAAAGACTACCAAATTATTTAATTCTTTAAAATAGATGAGAATAAACTAAAATTCCTTTTTCTTTTTAAAACTGCCAAAACATATGCACAAACCTAATGGCACCATTAGAGACTACCAATGCCCTTAACCTGGTGGTCATCAAGACACAAGAGGCTAGGGAGTGGATTGATGTAACTAAGGCAACAATACCTAAATACTTAGAACATGAAACTCTCTCCTAAATTTTTTGGATGAACTAAAGCTTTCATAGTCCAAGGATTCCATAGGAAGACTTATCAATAGGGCCAATTTTGACTAACTCTTAGAGAAAGATTTAGTAAACTTAAAAAATAATATACAAGAGAAGTCCTTATAGGAAATAGAAGCCGAGCTCAATTTTTATAGGAAGAATGTCACTGAATTTGAGATCTTCAAATCTAACTTCAAGAATACAATGGTTGAACATGCAAGGCTCCTAGAGTAGGTAAACAAGGTGCATAGGCCTTCACTCCTTAACATGAACATAATCAGATACTAATATGACATCAAACATAAGTACTATCAATATTTAGAAGTGAAGAATAATGATGGCACTTCAAACCCCATTTCAATAGAAGCATATACTTTAGTGGCTCGAACAACCTCCCCCATCATGTAAACACCTAGTCAACCTTGAGTTGAAGCTAATTTTGTATGTATACATGCAAATAATACTTGTTTTTACACATACACTTTACTTACACTCAGAGCATACATGTAAATTTTCTTGAACTATTTATAAGGATACACATGTTGCATCACTTTACACATGACAACTAATTTTAACCTAATTGTAATTAGAGATGAGCATGCAAAGCATGCATTTTTAAGGCTAAAATAAAAATTGAGGTCCTAAATAGGTCATGTAACCATGAGTTCATATACACTTGGAGGATGAGGCGTCTCCTCCTACAGTCTATATATTTATGTCATTTCACATTCCAAAGTGTTGGAAGATTCTATCAATACAAGAATAAATCAATTTTGATTGTCACACAATTGCATTGGTGTTATCTCCCTCCATTCCTGTGATATTAAGTTTTTGGTTTTCTAGTTATAAGTGTGCAAAAGTTATGGATAAATTTTGATTATTTTATTAATGTATGTTAACCGTAGATGTGAAAATGTTATTGAAAGTTAATAGATCTTATTAAGCAATTAGTTCTTTGTTAATATTATTGTTTTGTATGAGTGTTTTCTTTTGGTATATTTTTCTAATGTGTGAAAAAACTACCTTTGGCACCTTCTTATTCCAAGTTGTAACCTCCTAATTAAGGGTGTGCAAGAGTAACCATAAGTCAAAAAACCTTTAGTTGAGACCATAAAGTTACCTATATCAATCCTCTTTAGATTTCATAACTATGTTTACTTGTGAGTGTGCAACATCTATGAGTAGTAAGAACTATTTTTGAAAGCACTTGTCCACTAAGAAATCATCCTATAAAGTGACCCTTTGAGATCATAGAACCTTCTTTTCTTCCCTACTCTTCCTTTATTTTGAAGTTTATTTCATTAGGATCTATACACTCTATATTAGGTATCACCCATCCATCCCACTCACTTAGGTTTGATTTCTCTACTAGGATTCATTTCACTACAAGCAAATTGGGTTAACAATCTGCATGATCTTCTTGTTATTCCAACCCATATCTTCAATTCATACCCTGGAGTGGAGTTTACCTCCATTGAGATCCTAAAATGTTAGAGGATATTTTGTTTAAATTTTGGATTGTGTACAAGACCCACATCAACAGAACAAATTATAAAAAATACTCATACCTATAAAACTAGGAGCATAAAGATCTATCAATATAATATCATGCATTTATGATAATATTTATCTCTAGAAAATACAACTTTACCTAAGTAAAAGTTGTAACTATATAACTTTAATCTAATATCTTAATTCATGTGAAGGCTTGCATTGTATATGAGTGTTTTTTACTAAAATATGATATGTACATTAATCGGTCTAATTTTTCTTCTAATAGTATGTGTATTTTGATTTCAAAAGTAATAGCTAAGGACTATCATTTTCCTCTAAATTAGACCCATAACAAAGATCTCACATAGTTATGACACATTCCACTCTTGAATTATTTGTAATTTTGGACATTTAGAAAAGATTAAGTCTTTTAAAGTCTTACAAGTCTCTAAAGTTATGAAAACATGCCAATCATCATATCCATGTTATAGCAAAACTGTGAGATTTCAGCTAGGAACTTGATAAACCTAATATCTCCATGTTTTTCTAGTCTTTGGTCACTAGAGTTATTGAGTGTGGCAGTTTGTGGGATCATTGCATGAATTTCAATGCCCTAGACTAGACACCTTAGGAAGCATAAAAAGTTCTTTGATGTACAAGCTAATGTTTAAAACTTTCAGAGTTATGAGGTTCCCATCAGATAACATGTGGCACATTCACGTTAATACACATGTTCAAGAAGTTAAACGGTCTATTGGTTGCCTTCCTAATGTTCCAACTTCTTGAGTCTCTAAAGTTCCAGAGATCATGCCACATGGCTTAATCAACTCAAGTCTTCACTACAAGATGTTCTGAACACAACAAAAAAATCCAAAGGACTTAGTTAATGAGGGAATGACATGTGTCATTACCCAATGAAATAAAATCCAAAGTATAAGAACAAAACTATAATAACATGGAAAAGAATCAAATTAATGAATGTTTGACAACTATGTCAAAGTGATGTTTGGACATGAGTAATTAATGAGAGACTGCTATTTGGTAAACAAGGGGTATTTTCCAAAGCTAACTATTGTATTCAAATCAAAATAGGTTTTAAAATCCATAATTATTTATCGAAATTTAAAGTGCATGAGTTTAATTAATACATGATCTTATAAATGATTTATAATAAATATGTGAGAATTGCATTCCCATTTCTATTGCTATGACCATTAACCGTTTGCATTTTTGAGTTTTCTAAATGTACAATGAGTCCTAGGTTTATACATTTGCAAAGCACTAAATGAACTAGTTTTTAACTTTGAAGCAATCATAGTAATCATTGCTTATCAATGGCCTTAACATCAATAAAGGTAAGAGCTTAGTTTCATCTCCATTTTATTTGTAGGATCAACATAATATAGGGACAAATTTTGAAAGGAGTGCTTTGAATTTTAAATTCCTACACTACTTGGCACTCTGGGAAGATATCGAGTTTGTTCAGTCTTATTTTGAGGAGGATAAACTTTCCCTTAAAGTAAAACAACACATAGATTAATTTCTCCCCATCAAGGTACAAGCTCTTTACTAGGTTGCAACCAAGCCACAGGTAATGCCATGTATTGATCACCTAGATTTGTTTCATAAATGGGACCATTATGGGTGATATTGCTCATGCAAGGAAATTTAAAACCGCCTCTACCTATATCTCACGTAGGGTGTTTAAATGTTATCTTATGATTTTACTGCTTGAATGACATACAATCAGGTCTCATCCAATGTGTGGTTTGAGTAAAACATTGTGGATAGAAAAATGAAATAGTGGCTAGCAAAGGGGAAAATATTGAATCCAAAAAGAGTAATTCCTACCAAATTTATCATTAAGTTTAAACCTATAATTTATATTACAATGGCATTATTGAACATATTATATGGATTTATAAGCATCACATATGTCTAGGTTGAATGGGTACCTCTATTATACATTATGTTAACTAAAGATAAATTGGTAACCTTGGGGGAGATTATAAGCACAAGATTGAGATCTCAAATTCTCTACCTCGATAGGAGACCTGAAGATGGGAAATTTTATATGATGTCTTATCTAATGGATGTAGTCATGAAAGCTATGTACAATCCTTATAGTCAAGAATGAGATCCATCTACCAAGTATCTAGCTAACAGAGTTGAATAAGACTTCTCATTTATGTTTTTTTATAGATACATAAATTATATCAAGAGAATAAATGATGAGGTATACCCTCATATTTACCAAATATCTAGGGTATAACAATGCCTAGATTGTTTGAGAACATCACAAGGATACTCACCAAGATGGGTGACTACTGGATCTACCCCAATGTGACTCTCATCCAAGTAGATGAAACAAGGACTACCTCTTTAGTGCTACCTCATCATGTCCCTGACCACATTTTTGAGCAAGAAATAGCTTATCAAGTTATTTATAGTATCGATGAGGAACTTGGTCAGAAACACCTGGCTTATTATTTTAAAACACCTTAAAACATTGGCCAACACCAATATCTAACTAGGTCATATTTTATAATAGTCAATAAGGCCAGGATAACCTACAATTTATAGGTATCACTATTCAGGGAATGGGACCCTAATAAAAGGATAAGGGGTTATTTGAATATAATTCTTGAGAAGAAGAAGGTTCATATTTCTTATGGTCATCAAGCCTATGACCATGATCAGGTTTTCTTAAATGCCTCAGATGACTTGGAGGTATGGATTAAGATGAGGGATAATAAAATATAAATGATATTAGCTTAAGATGTGTAATACAATCCTAATGATATTGAAGATTAAACACAAAGGGCATGAAGTGAACAATGGCCTCCATCTGCATCTAAAGGCTCTCAACAATCAGACCAGTTCCCATCACAAGAAGCTCAAGCCACAAAAAAAGGAATATCAACCTATAAATCAAGGGGAGTCAAATCCTAAGCTAAGAAAGGAAATGTTGAGAGGACTTCTTGGTCCTTGCATTCCTTCTAAAATTCTAGATGAACAAGTCTTACACTTAGGTACCACTGTGGAAAAGCCAATAGATACTACATTCAACCAAAGTAAAAGCACATTTGTAATTACTCCTTTGCCTCCACTTATGAATATCACACAAGTTTACTTGAATTCTTACATTCTTCTTTTGCCTCAATTCTATTTTATCTAGATTATCCTAAATCCTCCAACTCTCTGCAATAAACTACTATAGTCTCCATACCCTTCACGCCATCACATACTTTTTTACCTCCTACTATAGTTGACACCATAACTACTAAACCATCTAATCCACCTTCCACTCCACTTATCTTGACCTACCATAGGAATTCAAAGGATTTACCTACCTATTCCCAAGGTAAAAAACTAGAATAAAGGCCATTTCTTGGTCTCCCTATTATTGAAGAAGTAACTAAGGAAGAAGAACAGGTGATGGGAGATGCAATGGATCTAGAAAAAGAGGAGAAACTAGATCAATTTATATCTCTAGTTGATTACACGTTAGAAGAAGAAGACACATATACAAGATAATTTCAAGAAAATGATGAGGTAGAACTTGAGAAAGCAAAGGATTTGAGTCTAGTCACATCATAAAAAGGATAAAATTTCATTGGTCTTACCTTAGAACAAACACAAAGTCTTTCATAAGGTAGTTTCTTCAATTGTTTCTTCTGTATGTAGTGCAAAAAGTCCAATTGTAAGTTTACGCCCAATAATGCCCTCTATCACATCTTCTTGTTTATAAGCTACTAGTATGGATCCAAACATTTATTTAATAAGGGCACCCAAAATGGCCCATTTTGAGAATTTGGTTACTATTTCTCTTTTCAATAAGCCCCCAGTTGTTAGAATAAAGTTGACTCAGTTTGAGCTTCTCATGATGGATTCATAGGATTTGACAAAGGTAATTATGACTATGGAAATAAAACCTAGATTGACCAAATTCTTTGTTGAAGTCACACCAATAAAGAAATCCTCTTCATGGCAAGAAGTGAGCCAAAAAATTGCACAAGTGCCCATATAAACACCTGATTCAATGTCAATAATATCTTTGACATTAAACACTTCCCTTTCTATGAATCTTTATAAATTACTTAAAAACAAGTTACAGGACAATCGACAATTCCTCAATGAGTAAAGGAAATGCAAAATCTATAGGATCAAAGGCAAAATCTAGTCATGGTTGACCTCCTGAAAATTTATACAAGGTTTTATAAAGAGATTGGGACCATACAATGAGTGAGAAAGAGGGAAATGATAAATAGAGTTTGAACAAAGAGATAATGTGTTGCAATTAGCCAAAAGACCCAAGAGCAACCCCAATGAGCCTATAAAGTACATTGAGGAATTTAATACTCTTGTTGACTCTACTAGGTCAATATTGAAGGAAATAATCAAAGAATTGAGGAGGCCTTGAAGATATAGAAACATATATACACCATACAAGCTCCTTAAAAAGTTATAACTAAGGTATAGTGTGCAACTACAAAGCTCTATGATATCTTGTTTAAGATTAGAATATCCAGGGTGGATAGTTAGGTCCATTCAACAAACGTATTCACACTATGGAAAAAAATGAAAGATAAAGAAATAAGGTCTAACTTTTTGGTCTAGTGTTCTAGAATAAGTAATTTTGATTAGCTAAGCTTGATGACCAACATGGAAACTTCATGTTACCTCAACTATGTAATTTCCAAAAGGGACACCTACATGAAATGGCATAAAACAATAAATAAACTGCTCACTATTTTTGTAAGTCACGAAATAGAAGAATTATAAATTTTGTTTGATATGAGAGTAACCAGGGTAATCACCTAGACAGGGGAGCTGGTGTATCAACCCAATTTCAACAACCTACTCCACCTAGCCATAAAAGACTTCAAAAAATAACTACAAGGCATAGTATGTAAGACCAATAATGAAATAATATAGTTGGTAAGTTTTGATAAAGATAGGATCACAAAATTTGAAGTCTTAGCAGCCGATTTTAAAAGCTTAGCTGTAGAGAAATATAGAATGATGACATAAGCTATCAAGATTTTAAAACCTTCAATTTTGAATTTTGAAACAATTGATAAAGAGTTTGATAATGCATATTTTTGAGTGAATAATTGAAGGCAAAAGAGGCAAATTCCAAATCTAGAGCATATGCAAGTGACGATTAACACTATCAGCCTCATAGAACTTTTTGTTGGGGATCAACCAACAATGTTGATTACACTTATGAAAGCAATAAAATGCGAAATTAAATCAGAATGATAAGTAACTAGAATCAGAAATATAGAAAGAAGAAGAGATACAAGAAACCACCCTGAAAACTTGTATTAAACTCTTTACAGAAGGAATACAATTGAAGAAACTTCTTTCTTCCACACCTCTCTCAGATGTACAGATCTCTCTCTAGATCTCTTTCCCTCAAGAGCTCTCTCTCTCAATTACAATCAACTCCAACACCCTGGAATGATTCACATATACAATTCTGTACTGATCAACACTACAATAAGCTATGAAGAATTATCCTATTATATAATAATTAGGAAACTTGAGCATGCATTTACAACCAATAGTTATGCCTACAAGGGCTCTAAAACAGTATTACTAATAATAGAGATGCGGACTTAAGACTATCACTTAATCCTATCATGTAAACACTCAGTTCTATCCACGAAAATAGCTTTCTGGACGCATAGGTAACCGACGTCAATTCCTGCCTGTTTGCTTGTGACCGACGTCGGTCAATCCCTGCCGATGCTGACATCTCTTGAACTGCTCCTGACCGACGTCAATTGCTCTTGACTGACATTAGTGACTGCGTAGACCTACAACTTCAGCAATGTGCTCCTTTGGTGAAGCTTTTAGCTCCACACCTTAACAATCTCCCACTTGGAGATAAACAACTGCACTAGTACCTGTACAACAACATCTTCTAGCTCCTCCATCTTCAACTCAATCATGAAGACCAACAGAAGTTGAATGAAGATTCAACTTCTCCTTTATAACTGGCTTGGTTAACATATCTATAGGATTCTTATCTGTATGGATCTTCTCCAGATTCAACTCACCATCCTCCAATACCTGTCTTATGAAGTGGTACCTAAGCTGTATATGCTTTGTTCTTGAATGAAAGGCTGAATTCTTAGCCAAATGAATTACACTCTGACTGTCACTATACAATCTGCAACTCTCTTGCTCCTTTCCAAGCTCTTCCATGAACTGTGTCATCCATATCATCTCTTTGCTAGCCTCTATGACTGCAATATATTCTGCTTCTGTAGTTGACAAGGCAACAACCTTCTGTAACTTTGATATCCAGCTAACCGCCATTCCACCAACAGTGAAAACATATCCTGTGGTGCTTCTCCTGCCATCCAAATCACCTGCCATATCTAAATCTACATAACCATGTAGAGAAGTATCTGAACCTCCATAGCACAAATGCCTACTACTGGTTCCTCTCAGATATCTAAGGATCCACTGAACTGCTTTCCAGTGTTCCTTCCCTGGATTGGCCATATACTTACTTACAATTCCCACTGCTTGGGCAATATTCGGTCTAGTACAAACCATTACATATATCAAACTCCCTACTGTGGGAGAATATGGAACTCTACTCATGTACTCTACCTCATCATGTGAATTAGGACATTGTTCTTTACTCAACTTAAAATGTCTAGCCAAAGGTGTGCTTACTGGTTTTGCATCCTGCATATTGAACCGTTTCAACACCTTGTTCACATAATCCTCTTGAGACAAAGTCAACCTATGATTTTTCTTGTCTCTCTTAATGCTCATGCCAAGGATTTTCTTTGCTGCTCCCAAATCCTTCATGGCAAACATGTGAGCTAATTTCACCTTAAGCTCAGAGATATCTTGCATGTGTGATCCTGCAACCAGCATATCATCTACATACAACAATAGAATAATATATCTACCATTATTCAATCTCTTAAAATACACACAATGGTCAGATTGACACCTACTGTAGCCATGCTCAGTCATAAACTTGTCAAATCTCAAATACCACTGTCTAGGAGCTTGCTTGAGGCCATACAAGCTTTTCTTCAATTTGCACACTAACTTCTCCTTACCTTTGACCTCAAATCCTTTCGGCTGTTCCATATATATTTCTTCATCCAAATCTCCATGAAGAAACGTTGTCTTAACATTAAGCTGCTCAAGATGCAAATCCTCAATATCAACTAAAGACAATACAATCTGTATAGAAGTCATTTTAACAACAAGAGAAAAAATCTCACCAAAATCAATACCTAGTTTTTGTGCAAATCCTTTCACTACTGATCTGGCCTTATATCTCATCTGTCCGTTCTCACCTTCTTTCAATTTGTAGGTCCATCTATTCTTTAGTGTCCTCTTTCCTGCTGGCAACTCAACCAAATCCCATGTTTGGTTCTCTTTCAAGGACTCCATTTCCTAAACCATGCCACGCTCCCACTGATTCTTAGATTCTACCTATATTGCTTCTTCAAAACTCTCTGGTTCTCCACCATCAGTTAGCAATAAATAGAATAATGAAGGGAAATATCAAATTGGAGGTTTACTTACCCTTTCTGACCTCCTGATGGGCGTCTGAGACTCATCCACAACACGTTGTCCGCCCAAATTCTCTGAGAGTGATCAACCTCGGTCACTTCCAGGCCTGTAACTGGCTGACGTAGGTTCTGCCTGACCGACGTTGGTTCTTTCTTGGCCGACATCGATCACTATATGACTGACATCGGTTTCTGTCCTGCCGATGTCGGTTCCTGCTTAGCCGATGTTGGTCTCTATGTTTTTCTGCAAGTGATTATTTCTTCTTCTTGCGAGCTCATTTTGGACCGTCACCTCGTCCAATTCTCTATTGCTCTGCCCAGATTGATTCAGCTTCTTTAGCTGATCACTATACATCACTTTTTCATTAAAAACAACATCATGACTCCTAATTATCTTGTTAGTTCCTAGATTCCAAAACCTGAATCCAAAATCATCAGAGCCATAGCCAATAAATGTGCACCTCATAGACTTAGCATCCAGCTTCTTTTTATTTTCCTTTTCAACGCGCATAAAGGCTTCACAACCAAAAACTTTGAGAAATGAGAGATCTACCTGTTTACCTGTCCATGCCTCTTCTGGAATTCCACCATCCAGAGCTGTAGAGGGTCCTCTGTTAATTAGGTACACTTCAATATCAATAGCTTCTACCCAAAACTCTAAGGGCAAACCAGCATGCAATCTCATACACCTTACATGCTCCATTATTGTTTTGTTCATCCTTTCAGCAACTCCATTTTGCTGAGGTGTCCTTGGAACCATCCTTTGCCTACGGATTCCATGCATATAACAATACCAATTGAACTTATAGCTGCAGAACTCACCACCATTATCAGATCTCAGGCACTTCAATCTTCTGCCTGTTTCATTCTCAACCATAGCTTTCCAAATCTTAAAAGTCTCAAATACATCAAATTTCTTCTTAATACAATAAACCCATACCTTTCTTGTAGCATCATCTATGAACGAAACATAGTACTGTGATCTTCCAATAGAAGCAACCTGAGCCTATCCCCACATGTCTGTGTGAACAAGATGCAACTTATGCTTCTTCTTTGTTGACCTAGTCTTGAGGAAACTCACTCTCTTCTGTTTCCCAAAAACACAGTGCTCACAAAAATCCAAATCTATGCTTTTCAAATCTGAAAGCTTACCTTTTGACTTAAGAATGGACATTCCCTTCTCACTCATGTGGCCTAGCCTAGAGTGCCACAATTTTGCATCCACATCTGAAGTAGATAATACAGAAGGAGAATTGTTAGTAACACAATTACATAAATAGAGAGTACCTACTCTCTTACCTTTGGCCATTACAAGTGCACCCTTGGTCACCTTCCAAGATTCAGCTATGAGAGTTACTGTACAACCCTCATCCCCTAATTTTCTTGCAGAAATCAAATTCCTCTTCAAGCTAGGAACATGCATAACATCTCTCAACACTCATGTGTTGCCATTCTACATTTTCAGCTGCACTTTTCCTTTGCCAATAATTTTACAAGGCTCATCATCCCCTAAATACACTATTCCAAAATCTCCATGGACATAGTCACTAAAATATTCTCTATTAGGGGTTGCATGAAAAGATGCACCAGAATATAAAACCCAAGATTCTATATTATTATGCAAAGAGAATATTAAAGCATCTTGTGCAATACCTGCAACCTTTGCTTCTTCTTTTCCTTCGTGCTGATTGTCCTCCTTAGGCTTTGACCAGCAATCTCTACTTATGTGCCCTATCTTTCCACAATTTCAACATTGTGGCTTCTTGCCATTCCTGGATTTGGATCTACCTCTCACCTTTGACTTAGATCTTGATCTCCTCTTGCTCTTCTCTTTTTGCCTTCCCCTGCTCTCAAAACTTAAAGCATTCCCTGATGTTTCCTCTGTGCTTTTCCTGCAAATTTCCTCATTCAAGATAACACTAACAACATCCTCTACTTTTAAAATATTTGAAGCAGATGCAATATTACTAACTGCCATTACTAAGCTATGCCAGCTTTCAGGCAAAGAACATAATATTAAAAGAGCTTTAATTTCATAATCAAACACAATATTGACTAAACTTAATTGATTTACAATTCCATGGAAATCATTTAGATGATTAGATACAGATCCACCTTCTTGCATACGCAAATTAAATAACTGCTTCATAAGATATACCTTATTAGAAGCTGAGGGTTTTTCATACAAATTTGCTAAAGTAGTCATTAACTCTACCATAGACTTTGCCTGTGATAAATTAGATATCACAGTAGATGCCAGACTTAGTCTTATAGACCCCAGAGCCTTTCTATCAAGAACTTCCCATTCTTCATCATCCATGTCTGTGGGCTTCTTTGCAATCCCACCTAACGGTAAGTATAGATCTTTCTGATACAGATAATCCTCTATCTGTGTTCTCCAATGTTGATAATTTTTGCCATTGAACTTCTCCATTCTCAGTTTACTTTCTTCTGCCATTGCTTCTCCCACTCAAACAGAAATCCCTGCAGAAACTCCTGTGAGTACCCTGTAATCAATACACACTAACCAGATTTGAAACACCTGTTAGTCAACCCGAGCTCTGATACCACTTATTGGGGATAAACCAACAATGTTGATTACACTTATGAAAGTAATAAAATGCAGAATTAAATCAGAATGATAAGTAACTAGAATCAAAAATATAGCAAGAAGAAGAGATACAAGAAACCACCCTGAAAACTTGTATTAAACTCTTTACAGAAGGAATACAATTGAATAAACTTCTTTCTTCCACACCTCTCTCAGATGTATAGATATCTCTCTAGATCTCTTTCCCTCAAGAGCTCTCTCTCTCAACTACAATCAACTCCAACAACCTGGAATGATTCACATATACAATTCTGTACTGATCAACACTACAATAAGCTATGAAGAATTATCCTATTATTTAATAATTAGGAAACTTGAGCATGCATTTATAACCAATAGTTATGCCTCTTAAACAAGATCTCTAAAAAAGTCTTACTAATAATAGAGATATTCTATAATAGTTTTCAAGGTCTATGTGGATATTCTATTTGACATGTTAAATGATGTATGATTTTTTTTTTGTTATTTGCATATTTACCCAAGTAATGTGAAACAAATTTAGCCAAGCATATATGCTCTAACTATGTTGGCCTTGAAACATATTTATCTATAGGAGAAGCACATATTATGTCTTTTGAAGTGTCTGGCTCTTGTGCTAATAGTTTTGGAATTTTCAAAATGTAATTTTCTTTTACCTCTGGCGATGTGTTTATGGATTTTTTTCAATTGAACTATGATGTAAGAAAATGAGAATACAATGTGAACAACTTGCTGACTAGACATTTGTTGATGTTATAGGAGCATATTTCTTAATTTTATTATGGATTACAATTTATCGTCATTACTATGAACATTTTCAACACACACTTTATGAAATGCATTCATCAATGTACGATCAAAATTTGTCATATAAGAGCAATAATATGTTACAATAGTATATGCATCAAGAATGAATTGTGCATCTATGTTAGCATACCATAACTTAAGACTATCACTTAATCCTATCATGCAAACACTCAGTTCTCTCCACGGAAATAGCTTTTTGGACGCACAGGTAACCGACGTCGGTTCCTGCCTGTTTGCTTGTGACTGACGTCAGCCGATCCCTGTCGATGCCGACATCTCTTGAACTGCTCCTGACCGACATCGGTCTCTCCTGACCGACGCCGGTGACTGTGTAAACCTGCAACTTCAGCAATGTGCTCCTTTGGTGAAGCTTTTAGCTCCACACCTTAAAACTTTTGGTCTAGACCATAGTTCCAAATGCAACATCCTTATTACCTAATGCAAATAACACACCATTTGGTTTCTAATTCAGCAACAACTATGTGTTTTACATGATTGTTATGAAACTCAAACTTGGGTTTCCCATCTAGTATTGTATATGAATGATTTATATTTAGTTGGAAAACCTATTTTTAACTATTATCATTGGATCATACATACTTGCATAAATTTTGAACTTAACTTTCTTTATACTCGTAAAATTTAGGCAAAGCTCAAAGAGATGAGGCCTTTTCCATCCCAAGTTATATATATATATATATATATATATATATATATATATATATATATATATATATATATATATATATATATATATATATATATATATATATATATATATATATATAATGTCCTAGTCATAAAAAGAGGAATTTTTTGTGTATTAACATTAATAAAAAATTCAAACAAGTTCTGCTTTATTTTGCCCTGATGAGCAAATTTATACTTTTCTCCAATTCTATGGATGGCTTGGATGTTTCATCATTCTAGTACATTACTACATAAAATTGTGTATGATGTATTTATTTTTTAATACAGTGTTTCATTTTTAGTAATAGTTGATTCAAGAATCTGATCCATGCTTTTCATAATTCTCTTGTAGAAGTGCAATGGGAATCTAGCTATCAAACAACTTTTGATTTATGCATGTTTGATTATACTATGTTTTATTTCTTTTAAATATTTAACTATATTCAAATATTTTTTACGCCACAACAATTTAAAATAAGTATTGATCTAGATACCCTGTTCTGCTTCAGCTTAAATTTTGGTCTTCAAATGCTTTATGCTTGGATTTTTGATAGACTTTGTTTCTTTACTTTGCTTTTCTCTATTTTTTTGTGGTTTATTTTAGACTCATGTGCATTTTATTTACAAATGATCATACTCTTTCCCTAGACCAATTCTATTGTGTATAAAACTTGCATCAACAAGACTCTTATTGCATTATGCCTACAATTGATCATTATGTATGCATAATTGGCTTTCATGGCTATCTTGGCCATGTTGTCCAAATTCTCAAATCTTTCATCAAAATGTGAATGATAGATAATGCATTTGTGTGAATGTGTTTGTTTGATGCTTTTATTTGTCACAAAATTATATAGATACAAATATTTGTATCAACAGACATTTTGGATTTTGATTCTAAAAATTATGCATCTTATGTTCCTCTGTCAAATATTTATGCAAAAAATAAGAAGTTGAAGAGATATTTGGAAACTCAAAATATTAATGCAAGGTCCATGAATTAAAAATATTTGTCAATGTAGTTGGAGTTAAGTTCATAAAAACTCTTATGTAATCAACCAAATGCATGTGCCTTATGGTGACAAGAATTAAAACATGCATTCAGATTCATATGAAAATATTTTTTTATTCAATAGCTATATGCTAATGCATAGATTTTTTATATTGTGTTATTTATTTCCACATTATTTGAAGCCATTTACAACTACATCCCTGCTAGTTATGACACATACAGTTTGTAAGAATGTTAAAATTGTTTTGTTTCTAATTTTCTTTAAAAGTATTCTTCTATTATTAATTTTTGTAAATGCAAGTACAAATCTAAATGTGGAAAATGCATATTATCCAAAATTTATTATAATTTTAATCAAGCGCAAGAAAATATATGGAATAAATGCATCACAAAGTTCTATTTGATTGTAAAAACCAAGATTTCTAAATGTAACATATGCTTAATCTTAATGAGAGAATGTTAACATCACTTAAAATAGAGAATCAAAATAGAATCAAAGCATAAATAGTTGCATGATTATGGATCCAATATTTTTCATAGTTTTCAAACTCTACACCAAAACAAATTCAGAGATGAGAACTTAATCAATTAAAAAAAAGTGCTCAAACAATTTGAAAATGGTTTAATTAAATGTTGTAAAAGAGCATTGAAATTTTAAAATGACACATTTCACATTATAATATAGCATAAGCATATTGTATTGAGACAATTGAATAAGAAATTAAAAATTTATCTAAGCATGAGATGTTTTCAAAATTTAATTAAAATAGAAGATAAAGAACACTAGTTTCAATCAAGTTCCATAGCATAGGCCAAGGTAAAAATAAGATCAAGTAACAAAAAAATATACATAAACTATAAATAAATAAATGTAGTCCTATATGACATTTACTTGTAAAGAAAATGCATGAACAGATTTCTCAAGCTAATAATAATAACCATATTTAATGAAAGTTTCCTTATCGAATCACTATGATGCATGTGTGTTATGATAAGAACAAGGGATATGGTGTATTGAGATTTATATTTTTTTAAAAAAAATGCTTGATAGATGTATGTTAATCCATAGATGTTTCGAATTGTGTTAGATATATCTACATTATTTGAAGTCATTCACAAGTACATATTTGTGAGTTACAATATATAAGGTTCTTAAGATAGTTAAAAATACTTAGTATTTGCTTTTATCCAAAAATAAAATTTCTTAATATTTGTTTTCTTTTTCTTTTGTAGTTGGACACAAAATGAAGTTACTAAGTATTTGCTACTGTATTGTACATGATAACATTAATTAAATCTTTGTTGTTGATCTTAAATAATTTTATATTCATCATTGACATATAAAATACATAAATTAAAGATTTCAACGTAAAAGGAGCTATTTGTTAGTATATTTTTTGACAAGGATATTGGACTATACCGAACTCTCTCATGCTTATATGATTTTGCTCATGAAACTCTAGAGTTGTTTCTTTGTTGTAGTTAATCTTAGTCTTTGTATTAGACTATTTCAATCTAGTAAGTGCTTAATTCTAGATAATAATCTCTAGCATGATCATGTATTGGGCCAGGCGGGGGGCGGGGGCGGGGGGGGGGGGGGGGCGGTCGGGGAAGGCGAGGTGGGGGGGTAGTGGGCGTGACACTACAAACATATAACCGGTTTGATTGTAACAAATTTATACGTTATAATCAATCTAAGCACTAAACCTGCTACATTATTTTTTATCTATGCTGACTTTTTTTTTCACAAAAGCAAACTCAACAAGCATTTCTAGAAGTGAATAAGCAGGAAGTACTTGCTAATAAATATGATGACATTGTCTGCAACAAGTGTGAAGTTGCCATGTAGTTGAAATCATCGTATCAGAAATGTAAAACTTGATATATCTTACTTGTATTGATCAAAGAGATTTTAATTAGTTCTGGGAGCTTTTCATTTAAGAGTGTTTGATTCAAACTGCAATCTATTTGTCCATTCTCTATCTATATGATGCATTGCAAGAAATTATGGTATGAATACATTTGATTATGTTGACAATTTGTGTAATATGCATGATCATCTATTGAAAGCGTGCCAACCATGATCATGAGATTGCAATCATTATAGAATGGTTGGAAATGTGATGCATGAATATTTTTTTATTTCAACAAGTTTTTAACCTTCAAATCAAGATTAAAAATTGTCATATTTTTAAAGTATTAAAATTATATTATTTATTACTAATCTACTTTTTCTTCTTCTTACTAAAAGTAATGAGTCAGAGATAGATACTAGCCTCAATATTAGTTTTTGCTAAAATTTTAAAATGAACTTTTGTATACTTGCCATTTAATATATCCAGAAAAGTGGACTGGCCTGTACAAAGCAAGGGTGTGCCTTTGATGTTGTTCTTGACAATGTTTTGGAACAAAACTATTGGCATGTTTGTTGTTGACAATATTTATTGAAGACAATAATATAGATCTTTGTAGTTGTCATTTATCATAAGCTACAAAGAAATTGTGTAATGTCAGTATTTTGGGAAAGAAAATGGATATGTATATATTAAGTCAAAGAACAAAACATTTCAAAAGATGAAAAAAAAGAAGTATAATCTTCTATAATTATCATTTAAAATTTTCATGTCTTCTTTAGTTTCACTATTTTTGAGACAGAGTTCATGTTGATTGTAACATTTTTGATACTCGATTATGATAGTAGCTAATGAACCTACTGCATATGCACTATCTGATTGCATAAGATCATGTATCATGATATATGGAGTGAGTTTGCATTCATTTCATACAATTTCAATTTTTTCCATAGTTGATTTCATGTTCAAGATAATATAACATTCAAAATCACCTCTTTCATATTGACTTCTATTTTTTATGGTAGACTCTGTGTTGTAAAGACTATTGTCAGGATAAAAGTGTGCTAAGAATTTTTCAATTGACCAAATTTATTAATAACATTTGTTTGCACTATTTCTACCTTTGATGGTGAATTTGGATTATTTATGAAACCAGGACCATAGATAACCAATACATCACCTTCAAAAACATTTCCACTTTTTTTGTTGAGTGGTCAATAATTGAAACTAGTATGTTTTGTTCTACATTTGCACTATAACAATAGTTTTGAAATTGAATTTATAGATACAAATATTTTATATTATTTTATAATGACATTTTTTTCTTTGTTCGAGTTAAAAAAGTCAAACCAAATCACAAGTTACATGCAAAAAAATAAAAGACTATTTTTTATGGATGTTAGGGCCCCACAACTAGCCAGACAAATGAAAAATTTACCATTTTATGGTCTTTGTTGCTCTATTTCTATTTCCTAGTCTATATTTTGTTTCTTTGCTTTTATTTTCTATTTGATATTTTATTATTTTGCCTCTATTTGCTGGTCAATATTTTCTTCCACTCCCATATCTAGTTTTTTGTTTATGGTACAACAACATTATCAGGATCTTGGATTTTGAAATTGTTAAAGAGAAAAAATGCAAAAATAAAATAAAATTATCAGTGACCAAAAAAGCTAAGTTGTCACAATTGGAAATAAAATATTGCCATTTTGGCGCTATCTTATCTACAATTTCTACATCTGGTTGAATGTATTTGGTAGGATCCAATCCATTTTTTTGGATATATTTTTTTAACATTCATAAACATTTTTTTGATTGGAAAAAGAAACAAAAAGTCAATAATGCATAATATAAGTGGTCTATTTTTTTTAATTTCTCTTTGTATTTCTCTATTTCTATAAAAAGTTTTACCTATGGATTATGACAAAAGATTTAAGATATTCTATATGTGACATTGTTAACTGACAAATAATAAGAAAGAAAATTTGTGATCATGGAAAAATAATGACTTGTGATGTCTAGAAATAAATTATTGCCATTTTGACATGTTTTGCTGTGCCCATTTCTATCTATTGAACAAATGCACATGCCTGACTACATTTCTAGTTTTTTGTAAGCTTTTTTCAATTGCACAACCAAATTTTGATTGCATATAAATGCAAATATAATAGAATTATGCATAATGTAAGTGACATACAACACTATTTTGTTTAGATGTCCTTTTTTCCCCTCTCTTTTAATTTTATATTTATTATTGATAGTCACAATTCCATTTTCTAATCATAGTTGTCATATGTCAGTGACATTGCATAAGGTAAACAACAACTTTCACATCTTTACAAAGTGACATTGCATAAGGTAAACAATAACTTTCACATAATGCTTTATCCAATAGGCATCAAAAACACTAAATTAAGTCTTCTAGATATCTATATTTATCCAAAAGTGATTTATTACAGTACTTGCATCTATTGTTCAAATATTTGATATCAAAGAGTAACCATGCCTATGCATTGCTTTTAAATTTTTTTGTCTAGATGTTATTTACTGAAGCATATCAATATTGAAATCAACACTAAATATGATATTGGTATCAAGTGGCGATTCATTAGTTTTTGTTTCTATAATTACAAATATATCATCTATTAGGACATTTGGTACTAATTAAATATTAACGATCTATATTGATGTATCTAAATATGATATATCATGTGTCATAATCTCCATGTTTGGTGAAGTAAACACTTTGTTTTTTCTCAAAAAAATATTTTTTCTAAATCATGACATTATCCCATGCACATCTATTGACAAGTGATAATCAAAATTTTATGTTAGAACGAAAGTATTTTCTATTCGCATAGTTCTTAGTTTTTGGAAACATAAAATGTTTGCATCCATAGGTTCATAGTCATGTGTTATTCATTTTAGAAACAAACACAAACTCTATGTATTCATTGAAAAAATAGTGAGACTATTACATGTTTTAAGAATGTTTGCAAAAAGTGGCAGTCAATGTCCATAAGTTTCCAATCTTTGCATATCAACATTTAATTTATTAAATATAATAAAGTTCTTAGGTTATAACTTATTCACAAGATAAAATGATCTAATGTTTTTTACTTATGAAAGTGCAGTATAGACAAGTCCATGCCACTTGACACTGAAAAAATCAAATGCCAATGTATCCATTATAAGGCCTTGTGATCTATGTATTATTCGAGGATATGTTATTTGTACTGGAAATTGTTCATGTATGATGGCCATCAATTTCTTAATGTAATTTTTTCTTGAAATTATTTTTATTGGGGTTCAATTTTTGAGAATCCAGTCATTGTCTAAACTCTACATTTTTTTGCATTTTAACTCTCTAATTTTATTGTCATTAAATTGTATCTAAATTATGTCTATATGTCTAGGCGTATAATGCTTAATAATTCCATCATCACCATTTACCAAACCATATTATATATCATAATTTCCACTAATAAATTCTACCAATATGTTTGGTTTCAAAATAATTATGTCAGGCAAGTACTTCTTTTGATTATTTGTAACGATTTCATCACAAAAAATCACCTTTTTGTCCATAAAATTCAATGTATAAGTCCGTTCATCGAGAAGCACAATAATTTTCACATTATGTTGTTTACATCATTATTCTTGTGAAACAAGTATGGAAATGTTGGGTCATAAGGAGGAGATCTATAACATACACTATTCAAGTATTCAATGTCTGATATTGTCTACTAACAAGTTCTAATGCAGTTCAAGGTGGAAACAAATTGAATATCAGTTTGACAAATGACTTGTTGGTGTTGAAAGCATTTTACATTGTCAAGCCAAAAAGTGTATTTAGTTGTCTCTCCATGCAATAATGGCTGTTGAAAAACTCACCTATCTCAAATAGGCTTTGTTTGGTACAAATTACTGATAAATATAATATCAATTTTTTCAAATGGATTTATGGGTGTATGCATTATCTGTTGAAATCTTTTGTCAACATTGTAAAACATTCAACTTCATAGTAAAGATATTTTATCAATAAGTAGCATACATAATTGTTGATAGCATTTTCTCAAATGTATCCAAAGTGTTCAAATCCAATGGCATCAACCATGCATATGTATATAGAAGTTGAAAAATATAATGTGCAGTTAGAACATTTTTATTGTATGTCGCTTTTCCAGTGTATGAAATAATTAGTGCTTTAATTTTTAAAGGATCACTTTCAAGTTATTTTTTGTAGATGCATGTCAAAGTTTCATATATCACTTTCATGGTAAATGTTTTTCCTATGCCTACTCCTCTTGTTAATTACAAATAGATTGGTTTGTCTACATCTTACACTTTTTTGATTGAAATGTCTTTGGCAATAACTTCTTGTTCTTTATTCAGTTACTTTCACAAGTTCAATTATTATTTCATGCTTCAAAAAAGTATGTTTGGTTGTTTGAAACATTTTTGAATGTTGACCATTGACTAGTTTGTGATTTATTATGCAATGCAAATCATAGCCTATGTCATATTCATCAATATTGTTCTCAATTTGATCACTTTTTCCATCTTCAACAGTATCAAATGATGAATTAGAAGCAATATCTAGATTCTCTGTAGTAGTGTCAATGTTTCCCCACTTTGTTATCAACTTTACAATAAACATACTCTCAATACTTATTACTTATTTTTTATGAGCAAGATATGCATTACTCCACATGTTAAAGTTTTTTTTTAAGTGTCTCTTCATTGTCATGATAAAGTATAGACAACATCATATTTTTTCTATAATAGTTTTCAAGGTCTATGTGGATATTCTATTTGACATGTTAAATGATGTATGATTTTTTTTTTTTTGTTATTTGCATATTTACCCAAGTAATGTGAAACAAATTTAGCCAAGCATATATGCTCTAACTATGTTGGCCTTGAAACATATTTATCTATAGGAGAAGCACATATTATGTCTTTTGAAGTGTCTGGCTCTTGTGCTAATAGTTTTGGACTTTTCAAAATGTAATTTTCTTTTACCTCTGGTGATGTGTTTATGAATTTTTTTCAATTGAACTATGATGTAAGAAAATGAGAATACAATGTGAACAACTTGCTGACTAGACATTTGTTGATGTTATAGGAGCATATTTCTTAATTTTATTATGGATTACAATTTATTGTCATTACTATGAACATTTTCAACACACACTTTATGAAATGCATTCATCAATGTATGATCAAAATTTGTCATATAAGAGCAATAATATGTTACAATAGTATATGCATCAAGAATGAATTGTGCATCTATGTTAGCATACCATAATGTTGAGAGCTCTTTTGCAAATGTATTTACCCAAGCATCACATGGATATCTTTTTAGCATTACAATTGGTTGTGAAATATAAGATCATAAAGAGAGTATGTATTGTATTTTAGAGAAGCTTTATTCTTACAAAAATATGTGGAATGTTATGTCTTTGTTATTTATTTTTTTTGCTCAAGTTGAGAAAAAATTATTGTGGCATTATCTTTGTATAGCTCATTGATTTCGTCCAATGGCTCTAATATTCTAGTTTTTGCATTGGAGGCAATGGAAAATTAAATATACAATATGAATTTCTATCTTTTTTCATGTGCTTGTATGATTATGTGTTTGCATTTTAGCCAAATCACAATCAAGCAATGTTGAATCACAAGATATGTATATCTCTACAAAATATTTAATTTTGGTATTGATGCAATTTTTATATATAGGTGCATCATGTACCCAGAGCATGAAATTCAAATGCTCATTTCCATTATTTTTAAATTCAGTCACAAAAAAATAATCCAAAATTTTTCCAAATAATTGTTAATTCTATAACAAATTTTTTTTGAACAAATTGGATCTTATGGTTAAAGTAGCGATTACAAAGAATAGGGTTTTTTCTTATCATTATATTAATAGTGTCCTATTCAATTGTTTCTGTGTTTATTATTTGTTGTCGGAGTCAATTTTTTTAATGCATGGCACAAAGGCTCCCAACAATGTCCAACACTGTTATAGTAGCAAAAACTATTAGTGGCCCCAATTACCTAATCATTACAAAATTATTTTTTATTGAGTTTTAAAAATATTCAAATGATGTTCAAATAATTTTGAAATCTCTATAAACTATTGACAATTTTAGAATTTTTTCTATATTATCTTTGTTTCGAACATCTTTGGCATAGAGTTTCTTCATCTATTAATTCACCTTTGCATATGCATATCCAAGCATAAGATAACAACTGATGTATAATGATTTTAATAACTTTGAAAAGATGTTAGTTGTGTGTGTCATAGTGTCATTTTATTTATTAAAAGCTCTCACTTTTCTATTTTTTGGTATGACACTCTATCTGTCATATCTTAAGGATAACTAAAACCATATAATAAAGTTAGGAAGCTCATCTCCTCTGAGAATTTATCTTCAAATATATCAAATGGTTTGAATCTTTTTGATGGTGTAATTTCAATGATATGATCTTGGAGATTAGGTATCGATTGTGCTTCATCAAAAATATGCACTAAATATTTAGAAACAGGTTTTGCTTCATTTTCATGTGTCAGATGTGTTGTCCTCAATAGGTACACCATCTTCAACATTTTTTTATTTTTTTCTCAAATCTAGTTTCATAACCCCTATCATTAGTAATTTTTTGTTGCCTATACAATAATGCTTTAAAAAATTACAACAATACTTCCATCACATATGCAGGCCTTACATTTCTTATTAAATATGCATTTTATATTCCAATTTGTGTTTTATCTTTATTGCAATTATTTCTATGTCATTCATTTCTCTAGGAAATATTTTTTGAAACCAATCAAAGTCGGTTGGAATATTTATAATTATTCTTATGAGGCCATATTTTGAATGTAAATAGCTAAGCTCTTGTATTTGTGCAAATGAAATTTACAAAACAACCAATTTTTCTTCTAAAATTGTTAATTTATTTACAATAGAAATTTTTTTGTTTCTTCTAAAGTTGAAAAGAACAATAAATGTCAGTAATTTTTCATTTCAAGAGGTCTTTTCAATTATTTGCATATTTTTTCACCCAATGCAATTTTTTTTAATATCAAATCTACAAAAATAAAATTAAATGCTTTGACAATGTCAATGTAAATAGAATTATATCCTTTTTAAAATGTGGTTGTTCAGAAACTACACAAGCATGAATGGGCATGCCTTTGATTGATTTTAGATAGTTGTTTATTATTTTGATATATCATCGACCATGTTGTACGCATCTCAAGTATTGATTTTTTATCATTGTATCATTGATTTCATTGACCATAATGATTTTTGACATCTGTGTGCATTATTTTTTTTTTAGTGCTTCTATTATATGTTTCTGTTACATAGTTTTTATCTTTTTGATCATTTATGGTTGTTTCAAACAAATTATCAAAGTATGATTGCTCTTTATAGCCTCGAATGTTTCTCTAACACAAGGTTCCTTTGCTTATTATTTTACAGTTCAAAAATACCTTGTTCTTATTTCAAGACCTTCGAAAGTATTGCCACTTGACAACCCTCTCAAAACATCCATTGGAAATTCATATGCAATTCAATTTTTGTAAATTATTTGTAATGTATCTTAATGAATACAAAATGTATCTGTCTCGAAATAGATAATGTTATACATTTTTTGTGGACTAGAATAAGTTCAAACTATTTGCCTAATATTTTTAGTTCTTACTAACCATAATCAAATATTAATTTCTAGAATATTTGAAAGCCATAAACAACAAAAGTCATTACCTTCAAGTCCACTTTCTTGATATGACATTCCAATTTTTGAAACATACATTTTTTCGTCAAAAAAAAAACTATGTTCTTGTTTTATTATCTCCTATTCACAAAGACCTATAGAAGTCATTGCATTTTTATTCACCACAACAATCTCATTGAAAAAATACTGGGCCATATATCGATGAAGATCATAACCATCAAACTCATGTTTGGCTAATAAACTAATAGCATCGAATAAGCTTTCACCACATCTCAAGCCTAAAGTGCTTGTTTTGTAAATACCATATGTTTCTAGTTCATGAAAAATAACATTCCAATACAAATAAGGTTTTTTTCAAATATTTCATAATTTTTTATTGGAAATTGAGTTATGGTTGCCTATTTTTTTGTAAAATAATAGTTCAAAATGTCCATATGTGGGATTTATGTCATGCAATAATATTGAATACAATAGAATACAACTTTCTTTGTTGAAATGTCTATATTTTTTTTTATCAGAGACCAAATAGAAATATGGATGTTTAACCATTTGCATAACCACTGAAGAAAAAATATGTCACCCCACAAACTAGTCTCACCTTGATCTATAAGTTCATTTGCAGAAACTTTCGTTTAATGAAAGTATGTGCTTCTATCATTTATTCGATGCAAATCATATAATATATTTGGATGTAATTGGTTTGCATATTAGTATCTTTTTTTTGCATCCCCATTATTCAAATAATTCATAAAATAGTTAGTGATCCCATTTCATAGCATTCCTGATGTGTAATGAAAATGCAATAACACTTAAAATGCATCAAAAAGACAATCGCCAACAAAATAATTGAATGATGCAATTCTAAAAAGATTTTCATATTTCAAAGCATCATCCATAGTTGAAAACACTTATATTTTTGTCACCAATATGTGTTCACATCAATGATTTTCTTTGAACAACTCAATTCAATGCCTTTTGTTTTTCTTTTCATGATTTTTTTTATTTGGTTTTTTTATTTTTTGGCTTACAAGAAAGAACAAGCTAAACCATCAAGAAATGAAATGCCAAGTTCAAAACAACATAAATTTTTAATAGTCTTGCTTTCCATAAGAAAAATAAACTATCTAACAAGATATTTACATTATCATTGAAGAATATAAAATACTAGCCAATGATCATTATATTCACATTGTCAATGATCAAAACAAGTGAACATTATTGAAAAATACTTACCTAGTTTTTTTTAGAACTTGCTCAAAGCCTCAGTTGTCTGCCACCACAAGAAAAATTTAAATGTTTCAATAATTTTCAATATTAATTTTCTTTAAAAAATAGCAAAAATATTTCATTGATACTTTGTCTTGCAATAAAACAAAACCCAAAACAAGCAATAACATTGTAATAAAATCTAGTCAAATTGATCACAATAAACACAACCACATGACCCCATTCCACCAATCACAACCCTTTACCTTTTTTCGACAAAAATAAAAAACTACTTTTCTCATCCCTCATTTTAAATAAATAATGTCTTAATTTTCCCAGCTAATACAAATATTTTTTATTAATACTTTAAAAGTAATTTCATGTGCGAGAAATTATTAATTCATTGTCTTTATTTCCCCTACTATACAAAAAATTATATTTTAATACATAAATTTCACATTTTTATAAATTAATGTTCACATCAAACTATTTTATCCAATGAGAAGTCATTAAATTAATTTAGTTTCTATTTTTAATAAATTCATAAATATTATTAATTAATAACATGAATATCAATTTTAATAACTTATCTAATGAAGTGATTTGCGCTAGTGCAATTTGAGTGCAGCTTATTAGTGTAGGTTTTTATTTTTCCCTATTATTTAATTAGGAAAATTATATTTGTGTATACATGGAATTTTCCTACATTTGTGGGATAGGCTAGCTTATGTGGAGATGTGTCATAGGTGTCATAAGAATGTTGTAAATAACTCCCTTGATGGGAGTTACTTCTCTATTCTTAGCACCTTGTCACCACCTTTCATGGAGGAGTTACAGTCTATTCTTGGGGTGCCTTGACCACGTTTTGTGGAGGAGTTACTTACGTGCTCTCCTATATGTATTCTTCACTTTGGCCATCTCATGTTAATCAGATATTGGATTTTCTCCTATTTTTGTCTTGTGAAATTTATCTTCTTGTATAATTTCAAATTGCTTTAGCATCTATGTGGTGTGCAGTTGCTTCATCTTGTGTGATCACGTCTTCATTGCATTCGCATTATCTGGATTTTGGCAACAACTCCAATATGGTATCAGAGCCACTCCGGTAATTGTGTGTCCAGTTATACTATTAGTTTATTCTAAAATTTTTACTTTACTTTCTTAGTAGTTTTTTGTTTAACTCCATTGCATTTGAAAGTTTTGGTAGAGTTTCTTGAAAACTCATGCAAATCCATACAAAAATTTGTTAAAAAAAAATTACTCCTGTTGAGTTTCATTCAGATCTCCCTTTAGATATCTGAGTTAAAATTTGCCAAAACATCTTGTATAGATCTGTTATGGCTTCAGCAAAGGCAGTGGAATTTTTTTTATTGGTCATTCAGTAGAAAAAAAAATCTCTTCACATCTAGTTTCTATTCTTGGACGCCATTTTCAGCTTGGGGCAGCTCTCCAGGAAGCACATCTGCATGATGAGGACCATGTGAAGCATTTGGGAGGATGAGGTGTGTGTAGAATAAGACTCCAGCAGGGCGCAGTGGCACTGCACGGCATCCAACATGAGAAAAGGGTTGAGGACTACCAATCCAAGGGATGCCCACTCACAAATGGTAACTTTGTGAAGGACGTGCTCTCCAACAGTGGCAATCTATTGTGCCCCAAGGCCACGCTGGACACTTATCTATTTGCACTTTGTTGAATCGGCAGCCAACCCCAAGTCAAAGCTTCAAATAGGCCGATTTACCCCTCTAAATCCAAGGTTATTATATTGCGCTCACTGTAGATGTGCTGAAGAATCACGCCCCAGGGGCCGAGTTCAGACCTTTTTTGGTTTCCAACGCCCATGTGGTGGGTCCACCCTCTCTTGTTGTTAAACTGGTAATTATGATTTTGTCTAATAATTATTTTGATATTCATAAATCAATAATTTGATTTTTTGAATTAAATTCAAATTGGAAATTAGCATTCAAAAAAGCAGTTTAAAGTTTTTCAAAACCTTGTATCTTCGACTTACGAAGACGAAGGGTGAGGCCTGGGTTGGTAGGAGGCTAATTTCCCCTCACAAATACCTCCTTTGGATTCCTTGCTTCTTGCTGAATCTAATGAGTGGTTGGAAGGCCAATTTCTCTCTCAAAACAGGCATTTTAAAAATATTTTTAGTGTTTTTTTTGTAAAAACACTAGTTTACAGAAAATTGAATCTTTAATATCTTGCAAACAGTAGCTCGGATTCGAATGCCATTTTTTGCAAAAGTGTTTGTATTTTAATTTTCCATAGTGTAGGCTTGTTATTTGTTAAAAACACACTAGTTTATAAAGTGCCTAAAATTTGGGTCTCTCGAGACGCATTTTCGACTGAGTCCGACGTCCTGTTTGCTTAAAGTCTTGTATTAATTGCTCTAAAACATATTCTTGAGTGAGCCCGACGTCTTTTGAGAGTGCACTTGCATATTTGGGGGGGTCAACATTTTGGGGGGTTGTGATTGCTTTTCACAACTTGCAAATCTTTGCTTTCATTCTCTTTTCTGCATAATTTCACAAACTGCAATCAACACAAATTCACCTAAATTCAGCTTAAAATAGATTATTTTCAACTTAAACCCATAACACCCTTCAACTATCATGAATGGAAAGTCAAAATGTCAATCATTCTTAGAAGCAAAGGGTTGTATAGGATCACCATGGGTACTGAAGTAGAACCCAACACTGATGCTGAAAATGTTAAGTGGTACAACTATAGTGATGAAGCCTATGGATTACTAAGCTTGTCCATGTCTCTAGAACTTCTCTTCCATTTAGAAACCTTTAAGACTCCCAAAGACATATGGGACACCTTAGAACTCTTATTTGGGAAGCTTGATGAGATGAGAGGTTATGAGTTTGTTTTGCTTGTCCATGTCTCCAGAACTTCTCTTCCATTTAGAAACCTCCAAGACTCCCAAAGACATATGGGACACCTTAGAACTCTTATTTTGGAAGCTTGATGAGATGAGAGGTCATGAGCTCAAAAATAAATTCATAAATCTAAGTCCTAGCAACTTTGACACCATACAAGACTTCTTCACTAAGTTTAAGGCCCTTAGATTGCAATTGAAAGAATGCGAGATAGAGAAGAAAGATGATCAACTCATCCTTTCTATTCTCGCAAAGTTAGGTCCAAGCTATTCAGTCTTTGTCTCCACTTTCCATGCCACAAAAAGTGCCTTTGGCACTACATGGAAAATGTCTTCTTTGGATTCATTCATTGCTGACTTGACTAGGGAGCAAGATAAGCTAATTCAAATGGGCACAATGAAGTCTACTCAACCCCAAGCTTTGATAGCTGAAAATGGTAAGGATAAGACTTCAACAAAGGAGAAGAAGAAAAAGAATAAGGACCAAGAGAAGAAGAAAGAAAACAACAATCCTGTTAAAAACAACACTGAGTCTTCCTCCTCCAATTTAAACCTAAGAAGGAGAAGGTTAAGTGTGCCTATTGTAAAAAGACAGGGCATGATGAACACAAATGCATGAAGAAACAAATAGATCACCTAACTCATCTTCTAGAGAAGCACAACATAGGTGTTCTTGAGTCCATCAAACAGAATTCATCTACCCAAGATTTTACTAAGACAAAAGGCAAGGGTAAGGAGAAAGAAAAGGGCAAGGCCCTTGTAGCTACAACAGCTTCTACATCTTCATGGGTCATTGACTCGGGTGCTTCTCACCACATGGGCTCTTCACTAGTTGAGTTTTCATCTTTAGAGCCTTGTAGCATGACATCAATTAGTCTAGGTGATGACACATCAGTTTTTGTTACAAGGAGAGGGTCAGTTGAAATGGAAGGAGGAACATTCAATAATGTTCTAAGTGTTCCTTCTCTTTCAACCAATCTCCTATCAGTGCACCAAATCACTCACATTGGTCGGGGCATGAGAGTTGAATTTTCACCAGATTCAGTGGCTATCAGGGAGTTGCATAATGATACTACAGTGGCAGTGGGTAGGTCAGATCACCAAGCAAGGTTATACACCTTCACACATTTTGCACCTGATTCTTCTCCAACAGCATTGCTGACTCATTTAGATGGAGTGAAGCAAATTATGGCATGAGAGGTTTGGCCACCTTAACTACCGCTACCTTGAGCAACTTTTCAAACATGACATGGTCATTGGCTTGCCTCGTGTCCAATTCTCAAAAAGACTTTGCGAGGGGTGCTCCCTTGGGAAGCATCCAGAAGCAAAATTTGACAAAGGCAAAGCTTAGAGGGCTTCACAACCTTTGGAGTTAGTCCATAGTGATGTATCGGGACCCTTTCCCAAACCATCTTTCACAAGGGCCAAGTGCATCCTCACTTTCATTGATGATTTCTCTAGGTACACTTGGATATATTTTATCAAACAAAAGTCTGAAGTGTTTGAAATTTTTCTAGACTTCAAGGCTCTTGTTGAGAAACAGAGTGAGAAATCCATCAAGGTTCTTCAAACTGATAATGGAGGAGAGTATGTCAGCAACAAGTTTGAACAATTTTGCACCACATAGTGGATTGATTTGCAGCACACAGTCATTTACAGCCTTTCATAGAATGGGGTTGCAGACACAAAAATAGGTTCTTGAAAGAGATGGGTAGCTATATGATTCACTCCAAATCCTTAGCACCACAATACTGGGCTGAAGCCATCAATTGTGCTTGCTAGATTCAAAACAGGGTTCCTCACAAAGCTTTGAAAGGGATAACACCCTTTGAAGCTTGGCATAAAAGGAAACCTGATGTTGAGCACCTTAGGGTTTTTGGATCCCCAGCCATGGCCCGCATTTTGAAGAAGAAATGCAAAGATATGGAACGTCAATCCAAGCCTTGCATCTTTGTAAGATATCCAGATGGTATTAAGGGGTATCGTCTTCTAGATCTAGTCACTCATGTGTTGTTCATTGAGAGAAGTGTCCATTTTCAGGAGAGTCCTAGAGACTCAACACTTGGCACTTCTTCTTCCTCATTGGATCTACTTCTTCATGATGATTCCTCATCAGATTCAGATCAGCCACAATAGGTTCTTGAGCCAGAGACATCTTCTTCTTCTTCTTCGAGTTCAGACAATGAGGATAGTGATGCAGAGTCATCCACCTCTAGTCAATCAGAGGATGAGGAGTTAGCACCTGACTCGCCCACTTCTGGGCGACTTTGGGCTAGACAGACACTTGAGAGTGCTGGCACTTGAGCAGGAGATCCCGCAGATGATAGACATACTAGGGGAGATTTTTAGAGAGATCTACATGCCTTCTTTGCTTCAGTTTCGAAACCATAGACTTTTTGAGAGGCATCGGGGGTACTTGAGTGGAATAGTGCTATGGAGGAAGAATATTCTTCTTTAATCAAACATCACACTTGGGATTTGACTTCACTTCCTAAGGGAAGAAAGATGGATCGATGTAGGTGGATATATCAGACCAAGTTTGCAGCAGATGGGTCAGTTGATAAGTACAAGGCACGATTGGTCACCAAGGGTTTCTCACAGGTGGTAGGCATTGACTACTCAAAGACCTTTGCACCCATTGCAAAGATGATTTCTATCTGACTCACCTTTGCTATTGCTGTAGCACATGGTTGGGATGTGCACTAGATGGATGTGAAGAGTGTCTTTCTTCACGGAGACCTAGAGGAGGAGATCTACATAGAGCAGCCGCCAGGATTTGTTCAAGATTCTTCCTTAGTATGCAGACTTAAGAAATCTATTTGTGGCCTCAAATAGGCCCCTCGGGCTTGGTATGCCAAGATGGATTCCTTCCTTCTCACAGCGGGTTTCACTAGGTGTCATTCTGACCCCAATGTCTACTTCTTGTGGCAGGATGATTCACTTCTGATTTTGGTTCTATATGTTGATGACCTTTTGATCATCAGGAGTTTTTCATCAGCTATTGCAACGGTGAAGGCATCTTTCCAGGATAGATTTGACATGACAGACTTGGGTTTGTTGCACTATTTCCTTGGCATCGAGATCTCACAGTCAGATTTAGAGATTTCTCTTGCACAGCCTAAGTATGCTCTTGACTTATTGGCTCAGTTTCACATGGCTGATTGCAAGCCATCTCTGACTCCCTTTCTATTAAGAGTTAAGCTTGAGGCTGATTATTCTTCACCATTGGTTGATGCCACTCGGTATCGATAACATGTTGGTAGTCTCATCTACTTGACTCACACTAGGCCCAACATATCATATACAGTGGGACTTGTCTCCAAATTTATGCAGGAACCTCATGAGCTGCATTGGAAAGCAGCTAAGAGGATCTTGCATTACATACAGGGTTCACATAGATACGGGATTCATTATAGATTTGCCATAGAGGTTGACTTGGTTGGATATACAGATTCAGACTGGGCTGGCGATTCACAAACTCGCAAGTCCACTTCTAGTTACAATTTCTCTCTAAGTTCTGGTCCTATCAGTTGGTCTAGCAAGAAGCAAAATGCTATTGCTATATCATCCATAGAGGCAGAGTACAGGGGAGCTGTTAATGCAGCTACTGAAGCTATTTGACTTTAGGGGATTCTTTTTGAGTTTGGAATTTCTATCAGGTAGCCCACCATCATTTCTTGTGACAACTAGAGTACCATTTAGATTTGCAAGAATTTGGTTCAGCATTAGCGAACCAAGCAAATAGAGATTCACATGCATTTCATTTGAGAGCTTATTCATAGTCAGGGCATTGACTTGATATTTTGCCAGTCTTCGGAGCAAGTTGCAGACATCTTCACCAAACCTTTCACCGAGAACAAGTTCATTCATCTACGAGCTCTTATTGGGGTATGGTCCACATCTGCAGCAGCATCATCTTTAGGGGGGCCCACTAGACTCTTTCTTTCTTTTATGTCTCTCTTTTGGGGGGCAAGTTTTTTTCTATGGGTTTTCTCTTTTTCTCTATTTTATGAGAGATTGCATTTGTACATGGGTACCTCATCAAGGCTAGTTGTTGGGACCCATTTTATATTTCCACACTGCCCACCTAAGCTATGCTTATGGGGGCGTATTAGTGTAGGTTTTTATTTTTACCTATTATTTAATTAGGAAAACTATATTTGTGCATACATGGAATTTTTCTACATTTGTGGGATAGGCTAGCTTATGTGGAGATGTGTGTCATAGATGTGTCATAGGTGTCATAAGTAACTCCTTTGACAGGAGTTACTTCTCTATTCTTAGCACCTTGTCACCACCTTTCATGGAGTTACAGTCTATTCTTGGGGTGCCTTGACCACCTTTTGTGGAGGAGTTACTTACATGCTCTCCTATATGTATTCTTCACTTTGGTCATCTCATGTTAATCAGTTATTAGGTTTTCTCTTATTTTTGTCTTGTGTAATTTATCTTCTTGTATAATTTCAAATTGATTTATCATCTATGTGGTGTGCACTTGCTTCATCTCGTGTGATCACGTCTCCATTGCATTCGCATTATCTGGATTCTGGCAACAACTCCGATACAACTATTCAAACAAATTTTGATGACAAACTATGTAATATAGTGTAATTTGATTGCCATGAATTCTTACAGAATTTGTAGTACTAACCACATAGTGTAGTTTAATTATTGTATATGCCCACCAATTTGAAACCACTAACCACGTAGTGAAGTTCAATTCAAACCATCGCTCATTTCACATCTAGATGCCACTAGGTTTCATGTCTTTATTACATCTCATTTTTTAGGGAGAGAATCATGTCACATGGTAAAGAAAATAGCCTATAATTCATGTTTAATTTTATAAATTACTAGGATTTTATTGAATGGTGCAAGTGTTTTCATTTTATTAATCTAAAATACAATAATTTTCCCAAAAAATTTATCATGTCACTCTATTTTAACCAGTAAAAATATAATAAACTATTTTATTTTATATTAATTAAATTACAAATATTTCAAAATGAATATTAAAATAAAAAGTGTTCAACTTCCATTGATTGCTCACTACCCTCTACAAATTATTAGGTTCAATCTATTACAATAAATCCGTGCTCTACAGGTACTAATAAAATCAATATTTATTTAAAATCTTTATCTGTGATAGGGCCGATTTAAATCTCCATTTAAGCATTTCCTAATGACGTGTGCGAGAATTTGTAGCGTTTCAGTCAAGGGTTATAGGGCCCAACCAACATTTGAAAACAAACAATAATTCTATAATGACGTGTGGGAGAATTTAGTGTTGTAGTCAATCCATCTCTTAGTCATTTCTGTGTGCTTCAATTCTTTCTACTTATAGAAGAGTAAGCCCTGGGGCTTACAAATTAAAAAAAATAATGTCGAGAGAATAAAGGCTTCATGGATTTGAAGAAAACATATTTTTTAAGACCATGTGAATGCAGGTTATTATAATACAGTGAATCAAATTTCCTGTAAAATTATTTAGGATCACTATGTGAATTATTATTACATGAGAAAATATAATATGATTAGTTTGTAGATTTAGATTTATATTTAAAAAAAATATTAGTGAGGTATTCTGATGTCAAATAATTGGGAGGATAAAAACTTAGATGAGGTAAATTAAAATAGTTTGATAATTAAAAAGTATTAATTTTTTTAAATATTAACTATTGTAATATAGTTAACATTGTTTTCCTAAAATATTTAAGAAATAAAAATTGATAAATATATTAAAATGTAGAATAATTAATTATATATTTATAAGTTTAATAATAAAAAATAAAAAATTATTGAGTATAAAAAATTATAAATTATTTAATATTAAAAAATAAAAAATGATTGAATATTAAAAATTGTAAATTATTTAATATTAATTTTATTTTATTTTAAATAATAAATTTCTATATATTTATTTTAAAAGGAGGTAAAGGATTTATGATGATAAATTGGAACAAATAAAAAAAATTGTTGAGGAGAAATTAGGATTTAAAGAAAAAATATAAGAAAATTGGAGAATTTGACAATAAGAAAGAGAAGAGAGAAAATGAAAGGATAGGACTTAAAATGTCTCGATAACTAATACGACACCTCAAAATAGAGAAAAGAGGGGAAATGAAAGAAAGGCTTAGATTCAAGTCAGCATTCTTTATTTAAGTTGATGATTGGACCCCAATAGTGGTTTAAGTCTAGACCACCATCTCTATTTATATTGTTATCATTCTTGTGAATTTCTATAGCTTCTCTTAGCCTACGTTTGAAGTAGTGATCTTTCATGGACAAAACCTTGGTGTTCTCAACACAAATATGATGGCAAGTTTTGAAATAATATTCTTGTAAAGATGATTTGACCACTCTTTATTTGTTAATATATGCAAATGTTCATTGACCCTCATGTTGATGTAATGACCCGCCTCCCCAATACATGATAACCCACACAAACAATCAATTTTTTACACTTTGCATCTCAAAGTTGGTTCTAATTTGTCTTTGGATGACTTGACCAACCTTTTGAGTTTTCTGTGAGGGAGAAAAGAAATGTGAATGTTCTTACTCTTTAATCTATTTGTAATTTTATTAGAAATTCCATCAACATATGGAAGGAAAGTTGAGGATCTATGAAGGTTGTTATAATTAATTCTATGTATATAAAGAGCGTTCTTTGCTGAATTTAAGACTCTGGTAATCTATTTTCCTCTATAACCATTCAATTTAGAAACTTTGGTTAAATTTAAAAACTCATCTTCTAAATGTTAATCATCACAAATCCTTAAATCTCTTGTGGCAAGGGTTTTAGGGACCTTTATTTTTTGAAAATGATGATGGTGAGAATTCACATGGAGATAGAGATCAATGTGGGTAGATTTTCTCTAAAACTATCAAGAGAAAGACCCATCAGTTTTAATAGAGAGGAGGACATCCAAGAAGATAATGGTATGGAATGCCTTGAAGAATCTCAATATGAATGATAATATTATTATCACTAAAGCAAATAAAGAGAATGCAACTATTATTATAAACAAGAATGATTACAACTTGAAGATGCTTAACCACTTATAGAATAACGGGAGCTATAAAGTGCTATCATCTAACCCAGTTTCTAAAATCTCCAGAGTTGTTAAAAAAGCAATAAACCATCCTCTTTGGATGAAAACATTAAGAGACCTCTCCTTCCTAAAAAATACACCACTCCTAGAATTTATGGTATGCCTAAAATAAACAAGGAAGGTATTCCTATCAGACCTATCATTGATACCAATGTCTCTCCCATTTATACCTTAGCCTCTTTCTTAGCCAAAAAATTAAAACCATTAGTAGGAAAATCTTCCTCCTTTATCAAGGACTCCACAGATTTTGTTGATTTTATCAAAGACAAGAAGGTATTAAGCGATGAGATTTTAGTTAAATTTGATGTTGTCTCTTTTTACAAAAGTGTCTATTGATGACCCAATCAGAGTGGTAGGTAACCATGTTGATAAGGAGACTACTTCACTAGTGGCACTTTGTTTAAAGTCCACCTTCTTTTCTTTCTTAAGGATTGTTTATTAGAAAACATAAGGTGTTCTAATGGGCTCCACTCTTTCCCCTATTGTAGTCAATTTGTTTATGGATTATTTCAACTACTTAGCTCTAAACTACTTCCCCTTGCAACCTTCTTAATATAAAATATACGTAGATGACACACGTCAACTAGTCACATGGTCTATAAAAATTAGAAGATTTCCATTCCCACTAAAACAAAGTTGTTGATAACATCAAGTTCATAAAATAATTGGAATTTGAAATTAAAAAAATTTCTTGGATGTCTTCCTCTCTAGAAAATATGATGGGTCTTTCTCCTAAAAATTTTATAGAAAATATACCTGCAATAATCTCTATCTCCACATAAATTCTCACCATCTTCCTTCTCAAAAAATAGGGGTTCTTAAAACCCTTACCATAAGAGCTTTAAGGATTTGTGATGATGAACATTTAGAATATGAATTTAAACATTTAACTAAAGTTTTAAAATTAAATAGTTACAGGGGAAAACATATTACTAGAGCCTTCAAGTCAATCAGGGATACTCTTGCTAAACCTAAAATTAATTCTAACAACCTTCATAGACATACAACTTTCCTCCCATATATGTTAAAGTAATTTCTAATAAAATTAGATTTTTTTTAAAGAGTAAGAATATCCATACTACTTTTCTCTTCACAAAAGATTCAGAAAATTAAACAAGTCATCCAAAAATAAATTAGAACTAACATTAAAAAATAAAATGTACAAAATTAATTGTTAGTATAAATTGTTATATATTAGAAAGACAGGTTACTCCATCAACTCAAGAATCAATAAACATGTTACAGATATTAACAAGTCAACGATATTTCAATAATTGTGTGGTTTCCCGCGATCATAATGGTTTCTGTGATGAGAATCATAATGCCTGCACCATCAGCTGAATGCTTATGTAAGATTTTTTATATGTATTTTAACCTCTATTTCACAATAGATATTTGCATGCCTAATTTTACAATATCATAAGTAGTTAGTGAGTTTAGAAATGAAACAGTATATTTTAATAGATAAAAGATTAGCATAAATAAATATCGAAAGTATTAAATATTATTAGCATTCGTTTAGACGATCGAAAACGGTGATGTAATACAGTATTTTAACTGAAGTTTTGGTTTCATTAAATATCAATGATTAAATTACATAAAAAGGAGATGTTGATAGACGGCTTGAAAATTCATGCTGCTACCATTACAAGTCCACGATAAAGTGTCGTTTTGAATACTGGTTTTGGGTTATGGTGTAGGGACTAACGGTTTTTTTGCTTTAATGTCACTAAATCTATGTTGTGTTCAATAACCTGTGTCTATATTTAATGGTCGTATAATCATATTTATGTTGAGAAATATAATGTTTCCATAGTTCTTTGAAAAATTATCTGTGTAGTTGTGTCTAAAAGATTTTTAACTTTTATTTTTGAAAAATTAATTGATTTATTATGATGATGGTTTATTTAAGTAGTTTAAAATGTTTTTTATATTAGTAATTAGTTTTTTTAATATGGAGGAACTTTTTAGATGTGTAGAAATAATGTTCTATTTAAAGAGTCAATTATCAATAGTATGGGAGATTTGAACATGAGAACTATTGCATAAAGCCCACTAACTTTACCATTCAATCACCATCATAAAAGCAAGTGATTTGAAATATTGATGTAAAAATGCTTTTTCACACAATTTTTAGGTAGAAAATTCTCTATCTATATTTTTATATATTTTTTTTATAATTTATATACAGATTTTTTTCGGGCCAACTATGAAAAACAAATAATAAAAAATCATAACAAATATGTATTCTTTTTTGTATTTACTTTTTATATTATGAAGTACACTGATATATAAAAAGCAATGTTTAATAGATAATTTTATCAAAATATTTTATGATGGGTAGGGTTGACTATCAAATTAAGCCCTGTTTATAATTAAATTTTAAGAAATTTTATTGATAATAATTTTAATATAATTTATTATGTTGAAAGGCATAATTTACAATAACAATAAAATGAAGAAGGCTCGATATTATAATTTTAAAAAGAAAAATATTGTTAAATTTATTACTTATCAATTTCCAAAAAAAAAAAAAATCTACCCACACATAAAATACAATTAATTTTAACAATATCACTTATATATTATATTTTAAACAATAACTTATACTCTGCCCCTAATCTACCCTAAAAGTAATCATGCGAATGGCACGCTTGGCCTCAACCCAAGGATTCCAATACTGCACCATATCATAAATCACATAATCCGGTGAAAGCAATTCTTCGAAAGGATCCTCCAAATGGTCCATTGTTTCGACGAATAGGGGTATTAACCCTAACCTTCCTCTAATGTTGGCCAGATTTGTAGCAGGCTCAACCCTTGGTGGCAGGCCTTCAACGGATGGCATAGGTAATTCCACCACCTCGATTCTCATCTATGATATATGTTGCTTAATATGCACGATGTTAAGCAAAGTCGAGACGAAATAAATTTTGACACCATAATTGTCCAAACTCTTGGCCAACTCTAAAAAGGGAATTATGTGGTTGTATGCAAACCAAGGGAACATCACAAAATGTAGTTTTTTTTCCTCCTACATGTTGTTGAAATCGTAACTCTGTTTAACTAACCTAAGGGTGTTAAACTAACCTAAAGATGTGGTGTGCATTCCTTCGATTTACATTGTATGTGTCAAGTGTTTTTATTACATTTTTAGCTCTCTCATGTGTACTTATATTAACAATATTTGTAGCTATTCTTTAAAGAAAGCTTTCTAATATGTATTTATAGTAGTAATTTTTATAGCGTTATCATTTATAATTGGTATTACAAGAACTTACATTTATATTTTTATCATTTATATTTATACTATTTATATTATCATATACTTTTTTCCATGTGTATTTATAATAGTAATATTTCTAGTTTTATCATTTATAACATTAGCATCACAAGAATTTATATTTACATTTTTATCATTCATATTTGTACCATTTATATTATCATTTACATGTATATTAATAGGAGGAGCATTAATTTCATCAACAATTTTCAATTTATTTTTCAAATGAGCATGAGTGGCAAGTTAAGGAATTTGAATAAAACAATATGTTTACCTTTCAATTTATCACTTCACCTTGTAGGTGTTTTAGATTTAACTTTTTAAATTAGCATAAGAGAGAAATATAGAGAGCATGCATGAAGCTAGGAATAATGATATCACAATAAAAAAACACAACCCTAGAAAAATCAGTTCTAAACTAATAACAATATCATCAAACCCTAAGGAGAAAGAGGTCATGAAACCTTAAGTTTAGATGATTGGAAGGATCAAGTTCATCAAAAAAAAATTATCGTGGAGGCACACAAGTGTTTAAAATTCTACACCAACCATGATTGAAGGGTCTATAAGAAAATATGACATAAATATAATAAAATACCATAAATAAGTTCTTCCTAAAATGATAAAGGGACACATAATGAAATTGTCTTGAACAATTGATAATGGAAAAGGAGATTTATCAACTCATCCCTAATATTTTACTCACCCATATACCCTAGTAGAGGTTTAAAATGTTGATAAGGTATAAAAATAGTGTAAAGGAAAATTTGGAGAGTTGACCTTGCCCTATTGAAGTGACCAAAATTAGACTATCACAATAGTGACCAAACATAATTAATTATTTTGTGTTTGTCAATTTGCCCTGATTTTGGTAGCCCTGTTCCAACAATGGTTATGTAGCTTTAATCAATATGACACTTCACAAATCATTTTGACTGCACCTATTTGACATAAATCTCTCTTGGATTAGTGAATTGGTGTGTGAAACTACCTAAATGTCTTATCATTTTCTCAAACCCTAATATTTTCCCAGAAGACCTTGCTAAAACATTAAAAAAAGGGTTTGTTTCAAAAGGCATATCTAAGTCTTCCCCCTTCCTACATTAGGGTAGGATTGATTTAAAATATTAAAAATCAACACTCATACATGTCAACATTTAATCTGGTGTATATGATAATCATATCTTGTATCCTTGTGATAGGAGATGTAAGATACACTTAGGGTGAGTACTACACGCTCTTTCACTAATGTAAGTATTCTTCTTTTGATACAAGTGTGCAACAACAATTATCCAATGTAGTCAATGAAAAGCTAAAGATGTGATATATAGTTGTCTTCACTGTAACAACAAAAAGATGTGATCAATGTGCAATATATGAAATGTATTAGGTGCACACGTATATATAAGGTTGACTAATTCAAATTGGGGCCTTATTTATGTGCAAGCTAACATTTTGGAAGTAATAAATCTAATAATCATGGCACAAAGAAACATGGTAGAGTGAAGGGAAGGATCTACAACCAACATGACTAGAATCAGGATAGTCCAATAATGGTTAAATTACTATCGGATTGTCATGATTCTGTTCAAGGTGATAAATTATCTAGGAATGTAGATCAATTATTGTACATGAGTATGGTAAGTATCCCAAGGTAATAAAATAATAGAACTAAATATGTTCATGAGTGAATGATGTTGATGAAAGGCCATGTGAACTCTAATATAAAGTAAAATGTGACACTAAAAGTCTAATTTGAGCTAATGATCTATATGTATGCAAGCACAACAATATCATTACATTTATATATCTTGTACTAAAATCAAGGATCTACAATATGACATATAATTATCCTTATCAATTTAGTAGAATGAATACTCCTTAATATTGTAAAAATGAAATGAAAAAAATTAATTATTCATACACCCATAATACTAACATATAATTAATTTGTTTTCCAATAAAACACAAAATGAAAATAGTTTAATACAAAATAGACTTTGTTTTACTAGACCCCTACATCCTCACACCCTTGTTATGCATTCTTGGTTTTCAATTTAAAAGAATGAATATTTTAAAAGTGATTTTAGAGGTGCAAAATTATCCTCCAAATTCATTCCATATTAACAAGTAAACCAAATTATTTGTCCTCCTGGTCTTATAAGACTGGAGGAAGTTTACTGATTGACTGGGAAATTTGTGTCATCTAAACAAATGTATTTAACTCCCATAGACATTAAAACAATAATATGACTAAAGTCCATAATTGTTCAATGACATAAATGACATGTATAAGACTTTATCGATAGAGGATCAAGCTTTACCTTGTGGAAAGGCTATTGTCCCTACAATCATATAGACACTTAATATCAGCATGATGCCAAAATATAGGAGGTTTCCATGAAAATTACAAATTTTCTCCTTAGATTCTATATATTTCATCCTTAAATTGAGGATACACAGAATCTTAGGTACGATACCTAGTAAATAATTTTAGACCCTAACCTTGAATTTACATATTCTAGTACACAATCTGATGAATACAATAGAAGGATGGATTTTGTGTCCATGAAGATGAAGGACAAAAAGATAAGTGTAGTTAAGGATGCAAACCCTGTGTTTGTGACCTCAAAACTTAGGAAATTTGGTTTTTGATACAATTTTTTTTTACTGTTGGTCCCATTGAAGAAGATACAAAAAGAGGGTGAGGAGGGGAAAAATACCAGAAACATTGAGAGACGTATATATGCAAAGGCCTTATGAATACAACGTTGTCACTGATGACAATCTTAAAGCCTGCACCATCTATTAAATTTATATGTAGGAATTTTAATATGGATTTTAATCAGTCTTTCACAATAAGGATCTCCATTGCATACCCTTTGGTTATAGCTTTATCAGGTTTATTTCTATATGTATCTCAAAATTACATAGTATAACATTTTTAAAAAATATAATAATGATACAAGGACCTCCACCTAAATATGTTCAGAATTGATGTCCTTTCTTCTTTATTAGTCTTTTATTCTTTTTTAGTCCCTTCTAAATCTCTAAAATTACTTTTTTTGTAGTTATTTTGCCTTAGTTTTGACATTGTCTTCCTTGTGATAGAATTATCAATTTATATGATGAAACTATTGCATTATGTTGTAGAATGGACACTTCCAAGTCATTTATGAAATGATAGTTTTGTAAACCACTATGATGAAAACATTATATATGAGGCGGTTTCTTATTGCACTAAGGTAGTTAGATTATACTTAGTAGTGGTTTAATCATAAAGTACAACGTGGTTTCATCTTCATCACCTGTATAAGGCAGTGATTTCTTCATTGTTTGCACTTTTTAAAATTATAATCTAAGACTTTAATTTTTACACATTTTACATGTTATTTCTTGTGTTTTTTCATTGTACTCTCTTATTTTCATATTTTAGATGGCCTAGCACATCCCTAATCTTTTTTTTTTCAATTCTTACTGCTTTTAAATTAAGCCAAGCTTCAGTTAAACTCATACATGCAACCTACTTTCTTCTCAAGTATAAGTATCTAAGTTTCCTTAAGTTTTAGGGTCTAAAACTTTCATTAGATATTGAAGCTTTCAATTTTACACAACCCTAGATAGTCTGCATTGGGTTTTAAAAAATATTAGCTTCAATTTGTGATCATCTTCCTATTATTCTTCGCTAGCTTGGAGACGAGAATTCTCAAAATCAACAACCAATTTTTTGTCATTTTTGGACCAGTCCAATTATTATTTAGTTGCTCTTTTATTTAATATAATGTCCTTATTGTTTTCTTCTTATTTCCATCCTTTTGTTATAATTTTCCCTAAGATAAATATTGAGTAATAAAGGAGTTAGCTACCTGATAATAGTATACTCACAACAGTCTCTATTTTTACTTGGTCTCACAATTGATCAAGTTGAGAGTTTTAATTTCAGTTTTATTTGTTAGAATAGATTAGGTTAATTTATTTTAACATCCCCACTAGGACCCACCTAAAAATATGTAATTTTTTAAATTTAAATAACATATTCTTTAATTAGATTACACCACAAAAATCTAATTAATGATCCATATAAAATACTATAAGTATGATAATTGTAAAATAAGTATCTAGCATTTATCAATCACTGATCACTATCATCATATGAAATACATCATAACAAAATATAGAAAGTAATTGCAAATATTCAGTCATGATTGGTACAAGCATACAACCACTATTGTCAATATACAATAAGTAATTATAGTTCATCATGATAATGTTTCAATAAATATAATACAATGTACATATATAAGATGCATGGCTCCACAAAGCATAAGTTCCCTGGACTCTAGTATCTATGCAATCTTAAGTTTCATCTCCAAGTAAATACTATTGTGGGAAGGGAGAGAATCATTCGAGCACTTTTTCACATCAATCACAGAGCATTGATCTGTCACATAATTTTACGTCAAAGAATGACCTTCACTTCATGGATGAGTAGATAGTGATGGTGAAAGAATCCAAAAAGATAAGCTAGTCTCTGTGTACTATATGATTTAAAAAAAATGTGGTGTACCATAAATAAACTCATTCTAACAAGATATCTCACAAATATGTAAATCATACACATGAAATAACAATGTCTCGCTAACATTACTTTGGCTAAAGTTTTCAATTAATTAATGATCTCTAGGATCAGTCAATTTCAAACACACCACTTGATCGGATTACTTTCATCTAGTATTATGATGCTAGTAAGTTAGTGAAGTCTATCTCACTACTTACTTAATACCCACAATGCAATATATGGTTAACATAGTATAACCAATAGATTCATACAGATTATATCCTACTAGTAATCATAAAATAAGCTAAGCATAAGAATAATCAAAATGCACACATTTATTCCATCAAACATATGAATGAATCTCACAATATTATTTAACATATAAATATTAAGAATAATAACTACAGTTTATACCATATGGATATAATACACACTAAACTACAATTTTTTAATTACTATAAGTAGTTTCCAAAATTAATGCACTCTGTAACATCCCATAATATCATAGGCCATTGTCCTTGAGCTCAACAACTTATTACAAACAACCATTCATAACAATTTAAAGAATTAAATGTTTCATAATCTCAATTATTACTAGTGTTCTACTTTTTTGGAGTCCATGACTTAATTTATATCAATAATATTAAAGGTGCACACCACCATACATCGATATAGGCTATATATGTATGTACACTTATTCATGCTAATATTCCCATAATATATATTGTACATAAGTCTTCCAAGTGTAAACTATTGTATATAGTGCCAAATGTCATCTATAATTTTAATCAAGACTTCAACCAATTATTTCTCCTAGACATAAAATATTTTCATAATTAAAATTCTCATAATTAGATTGTCATATTCTAGTCTTCTCAAGATAACCGACCTCCAATTTATCATATATAGTGTGTCTTTGTAATGTTTACATGGTGTTTATACATTTCTACATCTATAATTCAATCGTTATGTGTAATAACTTAAACTCCAGAGTTTATATAGCATCTAAAGGTCTAAATGCCATGGTTTATATAAAATAAATATTAGTAATACATCATGAGTTACACAACTGAGTGCACTTATCTTTATGATATTTGATATAATCTCATGACTAGGGGAATTTATACCTGAGTAGAACCGGTTTAAATTGTAATTCATAATAAAATATAAGAAGCATTTGGCATAGTTTTCCAATTACTTAGTCAATACCCTATTTTTATATTGTATAATTGCTATTTTTGACTAGCATTAAGCTTCATTATATATCAGTAAATATATATATCCACGCCTCCTCAAATATATGTTATCCAAATTTATCACATTCAAAATTTATGTTCAAGCAACGATACTAGGTATGGTAAAAGTTAAATGGATAATTCTTATTAAATGCAAATGCTACCCGGATATAGTAATATCATTTTATTTAATAAACTATGCGGTATATTTATCCAGGATAAAATTAATACCCCAACTACAAATACTCATGCATTGTATGCAGTATTGCTATATAATAGAAAGTTACAATTTGTTAACGGAAAATCTCACTACATACACAAATCGTGGTGTTTTCACAAATCTCACATGCAAATAGTTTTTCCATTATAGTGTTAGAATGTGAATGAAAGTTATATTAGAATAAATTATATTGTTTTCTACTAACGTATAGAATGAGTATATGTAGTTATACAATATCACTATATAAGTATCCTTATCACTATAATATTTATCCAGTATCGCTACATAATTTACATTTAATTAATACACGATACTTTTCATGATAACTCGCTACAGAAATTAATATTATTATATGAATATTAGATTATCCTAAATAATCACAGACATCTTCTATTTTTGAATATAATATCATCCTTAAGAGTATTTTAAAGAACAATTTCAATTTCATACTAATTTATGCAGTTCATTGTATGAAATTTTAGGAAATTAAAGTAGATCTTAAACTACGAAGAGAGAGTCCATTGTGGTAACAGGTCTCAACAATATGCTCAATATGGCATGAAGGTTGAACCACACAGATCGCCATTCTCTCCATGTGTTCGGTTTAGCAGATTGCTACTTTCTCTTGTTATCTAATAAAGTTATATTCATGAGGCGACTAAGTTGCATGAGGTTATATGTAGGAGTTATATTACTGCTTAACTCGTCTTTTGATGAGTAATAGATAGGAGTTATATTATGTATAAATGTCACATATGCGGACATTAATTGTAGTTTATTCTTATAGATAGCTATATGTAGGAGCAGATCCCCAGTCTCTTGTAATGTGTCTAAGCCACATGAGCCGACTGAAAATCATCCATATTCAGTTTTGTGTCCTTGTATAGTTCGTTATTTATTCACTATTTGGTTAATTGTAAACATTTAATTTAATATGCATATAACTAGTTCATTATAATTATGAAAGCACATAAAAGTCGATTTCACAAGACATTGGCACCTACATGATAATGTTTTTCCCGTAATCCGTTCTCCTTTTCGCTCTTATGTCATGATTCTCCTTTCTCCTCCTCCCCTATTCTGTGTGTCTCTCTCCCACTCTGTAGTGTGCACCTCCTTTTCTTTTTCAAAATTGCCCCTTCTAATCTTTCTTTATTCTTGTTCATGATTATGGTAGGGTTTTTCTCCTTTTTGTTTATTCATTTATTTATTTTTTCTTTCCTTTTTCCTTAAGGGTATGGCACTTAGCCTTAAAGCATATCTTTTTTATTTATTTTAATATTTTTTAATTTTTTTCTAAAATATTAATTATTATGTTTTATTCATTTCATTACAAAAAATTAATATATTTGCTAATTAAATTAGCACCTCCAATTTCATAATGATTAAATGATTAATTCATTAATCAATAAATTTAAATTTACTTTAATTAACCAAATTACATCTCTAAAAACATTAATGGTCATAAATGCAATCACAAAAGATGAGTTTCATATAACCATTAAACTAAGCTATTAAGCCATATGTAATTAATTATCTAAATTCAAACAACATCAAAACACACTATGCTAATAATTTCATTATGCATATAACATGTCCTAATGTGGTGTGTGCAAGATTTTAGTCGATTATCTATCATCTCACAACCTTTATCTATGTCACCCTCTTCGATGATTTTTTCTCTCCATCATGCTCTGAGAGATGAGTCTCTCCTGTGTCAACCTCATAACAAGCACGTAGTTAGTCCATAACACCATGACATATATACATCATAAAATATAATTGAAATAACAACTCATCATGATCATAATGTAAAAATATATACTACAGCTAACTCATAGCAATGTAATCATGTAATTTAAGTAATATTCAATTGTCTCATAACATTATATAAATAAGAGTTTAGTTTAAAATAACCAAATCAAATTATTAACAATAAATTTTCACAGATAATCAAGTAAGTTTGATTAGTGAGGAATCAAAGGTAATATCCTTCTCCGTAAAACTAGTCATCATTCTAGATGACTCTTATTCAAATATTATTCAGTAAAAAGATAACATAGTAATAAGTATCAAATCAAGTAAATAAATATGAAAAATACATATAAAACTCATCATAGTCCTCCCAATAAGCACTATTTTCAAATTATTTGTCCCATAATACCTTACACTATGACATATATATTACGCAAATCAAGTTTATGAGTGTTAATTACTCTGATTGATTCTACCATGACCATCTCGAGATCTAGAAGCTGCAAATCATTCTAATCCAACACATATGTAGGATCAGCTACATACTTTTTAATATTAAAAAACATGAAAGATATTATGCAATAGAGCTAGATATGATGGAAATGTAATCATATATGCTATAGTATTGACCACTTCTAACACTTTGAAAGGTGTCACATATCTCGGTGATAATTTTGTTGACTTATTAAATTTAATCAAACTCTTTTATGGTTTAACTCGTAAGAACACTTTATCGCCTACTGAGAACTATGTATCTATCATCTTCAGATTAACATAACTCTTCTATCTATCATAAACCTCTATCAATATCTATTTGATTAATGTAACTTGTTATTCCATTTATAAAATCATATTGGGTCCAAAAACTACCTTATCTTCCAACATTTCCTAATTGATTGGTGTCCTTCACTTTCTTTCGTAAAATACCTCAAACAGTGTCATTTTCAAAGTTGACTGGTATGAGTTATTATATGCAAACTCAACCAATAGAAGATAATATTTTTAATTATATTTTTGATCTATATAATACATACGAATAATATCCTCTAACCCCTGATTAACTCACTCAGTTTGATCATCAGTCTCTAGGTGATATGCAATATTGAAGTTTAGTTACGTACTCAAGGCTAAATTCAGAGTTACTCAAAATCTATAACTCATCTTTGGATCATGATCCAAAATGATCTTCTCTAAAAATCTTTGCAACCTATATACTTCTTTTACAAGTCTCTTTAGAAAAGTAGCTGCATCATTTATCAAATTATCTAGTATAAAATGAGCGACTTTGGTTAGTTTGTCAACTACTACCAAGATCATATCATTCTTATTTTATGAAATTGGTAACACTTAGATAAATTATATATTAATCACCTACCATTTTTATTCTAATATATCATGAAAATATAACAAATCAAGTGGATGCACATTTTCAACTTTCACTCGTCGACATTTCAAACAATGTGACACATAGTTTGCTACATCTTTCTTGATTCCCTTCTAAAAATATAGTAGTCTACATTCTACCATGAACTTGGTTACTCTTAAATACCCTGAACATGAGGCATTATGAAGTACCTTTAGCACTGTGCTCCGTAGATTATCTTGATCTAACACATACATACTCCCATTGTAACATAAAATACCATCACTCTTTAATATGAATATTTTATACCAAAGATTTTGAGCATTTTCAAATAATGATTTTCTGATCTAGTCATAAAATTCATCTTTTAATGAGAATTAGATCACTTGATTCTTAAAAGTACTCTTGATAGTAGTCATGATTGTTATGTACCTTCTATGTCTTAGAACATTAGCTACTCTATTTTTCTTATCTTTGATATAGTTGATATCAAAATCATAATTAGATAAGAATTCTAGTCAACATCTCTGACGAGTATTTACATTTTATTGGATAAATATATACTTGAGTCCCAAGTTATCCATCTTGAGATCAAACGATTTCCCTAACAAATAATGCCTTCAAATTTGTAAAGTATGCATAATTGTTACAAGTTCCAAGTCATGAGGGGCATAGTTCACCTCATACATTTTCAAATTTCTTGATTCATAAGCTATCATTGCACCATATTGCATAATGACTCCTCCTAGTCCATCTCTAGATATATCTGTGATCACTAAAAATTAATCATTGAAATCAAGAACTCTTAACACTGGTGCTGAAGTAAGCCTTGTTTTCAATTCTTAAAAATTACTTCACATTTATCTGATTAGACAAAACTTTGTTTTTTACGTTGCACAAAAATAATTGGATTATCTATCTTAAAAAAATTGAAATAAACTTATTATAATAACCTGGTAGTCATGTGAAACTTCTTATCTCATGCACGCTCTTTGGCATTGACCATTCCATAATAGCTCTTATTTTTGTTAGATTTATATAAATACCATCTACAAAAATAATATATATGAGATATTGTACTCTTTCTTGGAAAAATGCAAACTTACACAACTTACAATATAATTTATGCTTCTATAACCATTATAGAACCAGTTCCAAATGCTGAAGATGTTTCTCTTCATTCTTAGAGTATATAAGAATGTCATAAAAATAGTGATCTAGATAATATATGAATACACTATTTATGAGATTCATGAATGATATCAGAGCATTTGTCAACCCAAATGGTAACATTGTGAACTCATAGTGCCCATAATGAATTCTAAATGTTATCTTGAGAATATCTTCATCCTTTATCCTACGTTGATGGTAGCCTGCTCTAAGATCAATCTTAGAAAATACCGTTGTTCCCTACATTTGATTGAAAAGATCATATATTTATGGTATCGAATACTTATTTTTTATAGTTGTCTTATTCAATATTATATAGTCAATACAACATCGAAGAGTATCATCCTTCTTCTTAACAAAAATAACTGGTACACTTCATGGTGACACACTTGGCTTGATCAACCCCTTTGATAACAATGCCTAGAGTTGAGCCTTTAATTCAGCCAACTCAATGGTTATCTTATATAGTGCCTTAGACTAAGGTTATGATCTAAGTATTATATTGATAGAGAAATCAAGCTCACATTTAGGAGGCAATCCCGATAATTTCTCTAGAAACATATCATGAAGATTTATAATGAATGGATAATCTTCAAGAGATGGTTTCTTAGGTTCTTTCATTTCATTTATCTTGATTATAAATGTTTAGCACCCTTTTCCTTTGGCCTTCTTGAGTTGCATAGCAAAAATATGCCTAAGCCTCAACTCTTTTCTTGTTTTGAATTTGTGTCTGATTTTTAAAATCATCCAGACACTCAACCTTCTTCAGATATCAATCAACTTTGATCTTATGTTTCACAAGTTAGTTGAATCTTAAGATCACATCATATGACCCTAGTGGTGATACATACTAATCTACTACTATTTTAAATTTGGGAAACCTAATATTTGCTTCGACTAAACACTTGTCAACTATGACTTTTGAATCATTTTTATATTGTATCAATCATGCATTTTTCATTATTCCATTTATTCTAAATAACTTACTAAGCATTTTAGGAGCCATAAAATATTATGTAACCCCTATATCTATCAAAATAGAAACTAGGTGTTCAAACAAAATACCTAACAACTTTATAGGTAAATCTTAGAATTCAACTTATCGATTATCAACTATTGCATGAATACATTGTTGAAAATTGCTCTGCTAAAGAATAAGATTTTTTTTCTTTGACTTGCCCTGAGTACAATCATGAGAGTAATGATCATCTCTACAAATGAAACAACCTCCAGGTGGTCCTTTCCTGTTAGTGTATTGGTTTCATTTAAAACTTATTTTGAAATCATTACCCAGTTTCTTATTGCTTGACCCATTGTTGAATATGGCATTCTAACTTTTGACCGCTTCTTAGAATCTCCACTCCTCTACTTTGAATTTTGTTTGAAATTTGACTTAAAATTTATAAACTTTTTTTGAACTTGTTGCTACCCTGTGCAAGAGACTTCAAATTTTTCCCCTACTTGACTACCTTTTCAAAAACTTGATCAATGGTAAAAGGTCCATGAATGTCCACCTCTCCACAATTTTAAAGTTTCAATCATATGATAAACTTCTCAATCCTTAACCTCTCATCTACTTAGTATTGAGGTATATGCTTCAAAAGTTTGTTAAATTATTCCCAATACTTATTCATCGATGAATCTTTATTATTCATATTATAAAAATCTATGAGCATCTAGTAAAAATAAAGTTGTGAAAGCCACCATGACCTAAATAAAGTTACAAACTACTCCCAAGTAGTGGTGGTTAAGTTAAGATTCATTTCTAATCTTTCATTATCTCACCATGTAGCTACTTCACCAACGAATTGATAAGCTCATCAAATTGCTTTAGTGACATCAAAATAATTTTAAATCTTGAAATACTTCTCTATCTCAATCAGCTATGCTTCAAATCCATCACCCACAATAGTTCTATCGAACTTAGGTGGATTTAACTTTTTCATATCTCTAACCAACTCTACAACTATATGAGCTCTCACATTCTAAGGGTTTTCTTGCTCAACAAGATGCTCTTCAGGTTCATCCTAATATTCTTCCTCTTCATGGCCATGAATTACTTGTTTTAGGGTTGTAATCAAATTCCTAGTCTCATTCATGATTGCAAGAATCTAATCCAATTTTATTTCTTATTCAATGATAAATTATTTAGGATCAAATAGAGGGTAACTATCATTGACGTTTGATGGACATTGTCCAGATGCTCTAACTTTCACCATCCTCTTTTATGTGAGTGAAAGAATATGAAAATATTAGTGACTCATTAGGTCCTAGAGTTTGAGCTATAGATCTGATACCACATATAATATTCTCATTTGGATCCACTTAAAAATATATGATTTTTTTAAATTTAAATAACATATTTATTAATTAGATTACATCATGAAAATTTAATTAGTGATCCATATAAAATACTATAAGTATGATAACTATAAAATAATCTTGTGACATTTATCTATTACTGATCACTATCCTCATGTGAAACACATCATAATTAAATATAAAAAGTAATTACCAATATCTACTCATGACTAGTACAAGCATACAACCACTGCTATCAATGTACAATAAGTAAATAATTACAACTCATCGTGATAATATTTCAATAATAACTATAATGTAATGTACAGATATAAGATATAGGGATCCACAGAGCATAAGTTTTTTGGACTCTAGTATCTATGACAATCTCAAGTGTCATTTTCAATTAAGTACTATTGTGGTGAGGGAGATCATCATCCGAGTTCTTTTCTACACCAACTATGGACCATCGATTCCCTGCATAATTTCTCATCAAGAAATGGCCATGCCTTCACGGATGAGTAGCTAATGACGGTATGAGAATCCAGAGAGATAAGCTAGTACCTATGTGTTGTATGATTTATAAAAAATGTGCAGTATATCATAAAAAAATTTATTCTAACAAAATATCACATAAACATGTAAATATTCACATATGAAATGATAATGTCTCACTAACATTACTTTGACCAAAGTTTTCAATTAGTTAATGATCTTTAGAATCAATCAATTTTAAACACACCACTTAATCGAATTATTTTTATCTGGGATTGTGATGCTATCAAAATAGTGAAGTCTATCCCATTACTTACTCAGTACCAATAATACAAGATTTAGTTAACATAGTATAACCAATAGAGTCATACAAATTACATCTTACTACTAATCATAAAACATGATAAGTACAAAATAAATCAAAATACATACATTTATTTCATCAAATGTATGAATGAATCTCACAACATTAATTAATACATAAATAATAAGAAGAACAACTACAATTTATACTATTCGCGTATAATATACATTTATACTACAATTTTTTAATTAATATAAATAGTTTCCAAAACTAATACACTCTATGACATCATATAATATCATAGCCCATTGTTCTTGAGATCAACAACTTAATACAAACAACCATTCATAATAATTTAAATAATTAAATGTTTCATAATCCCAATTATAACTAGTGTTATACTTTTTTAAGAGTCCATAACTTAGTTTATATCAATATTACTATAGGTGCACACCATCATACATTGATACAGGCTATATATGTGTGTACACTTGTTCATGTTAATATTCCCATAACATATACTGTACATAAATCCTCCCAGTGTAAACTATTGTATATAATGCCAATCTTCATTTATAATTTTAATCAAGACTTCAACCAATTATTTCTCTTAGAAACAGAATATTTTCATAATTAAAATTCCCATAATTAAATTATTGTATTCTAGTCTTCTCAAGACAACCAACCTCCAATTTATCATATATATTGTCTTTGTAATGTTTACATGGTATTTATACATTTTTACATCTATAATTCAACTGTTATATGTAATAACTTAAACTCCACAATTTATATAGCTTCTAAAGTTCTAAATGACATGGTTCATATAAAATAAATATTAGTAATACATCATGAATTACACATTTAGGTGCACTTATCTTTATGATATTTGATATAATCCCATCAGCAAGGTAATTTATATGCAAGTAGAGCCAGTTTAAATTGTAATACATGGTAAAATATAAGACGCATTTGGCATAGTTTTCCAATTACTCAATCGATAACCTGTCGTTTGTATAATTGTTATTTCTGACTAGCGTTAAGCTTCACTAGATATAAGTAAATATATAAATCCCTTCTTCCTCAAATATATGTTATCCAGATTTCTCACATGCCAAAATTTATATTCAGGCAGCAATACTGGGTATGGTAAAAGTTAATCGATTAATTCTTACTAAATGCTACTCGAATATAGTATTATAATTTTATTTAATAAACTCTATGGTATATTTATCAAGGATAATAATTAATACCCCATCTACAAATACTCATGGATCATATGCAGTATTTCTATATAATATAAAGTTATAATTTGTGAACAGAAAATCTCACTACATACACAAATCGCGATGTTTTCATAAATCTCACATGCAAATAGCTTTTTCTTTATAGTGTTAGAATGTGAATGGAAGTTATATTAGAATAACTTATATTGTATTCTACTAATGTATATAATGAATATTTGTAGTTATACAATATAGCTATATAATTATTCTTATCACTATAATATTTATCTAGTATCGCTACATAGTTTACATTTAATTAATACACGGTACTTTTCATGATAACTCACTACAAGAATTAATATTATTATATGAATATTAGATTATCCTAAATATTCACATCCATCTTTTTTTTTGAATATAATATCATGCTTAAGCGTATTTTTCAAAACATTCTCGGTTTTGTACTAATTTATGCAGTGCGTTGTATAAAATTTTAGGAAAATAAAGTAGATCTTAAACTACGAAGTGAGAGTTCATTTTGGTAATAGGGCTCAGTAATATGCTCAATATGGAATGAAGGTCAACCCACACATATCACCATTCTCTCCATGTGTTCGGTTTAGCATATCGCCACTTTCTCTTGTTATTTAATAAAGTTATATTCATGAGGCAACTAAGCTGCATGAGGCTATATATAAAAGTTATATTACTGCTTAACTCATCTTCTAATGAGTAGTAGATAGGATTTATATTATGTATAAATGTCACATCTGGGAAAATATTAATGGATTGATGAGGTGATTAAGTTATAGTTTATTCCTATATACAACGATATGTAGGAGCAAATCTCCAGTCTCTTATAATGCGTCTAAACTGCATGAGGCGACTGAAAATCATCCATATCCTTTTCTAGATATTTATTAAAGTTATATTTATTTTCGTTTCCTTGTATAGTTCACTATTTATTTATCGTTTGGTTTACTATACACATTCAATTTAATATGCATACAACTAGTTCATTATAATTATGAAATCACACAAAAGTTCAGAGATTTCACAAGACATTAGCACTTCCCTGATAATGCTTCTCTAATAATTCGTTCTCTTTTTTCACTCTTATGTTGTGATTATCCTTTCTCCTCCTCCCCTATTCTTTGTGTCTCTCTCTTCCTCTATATTGTGCGCCTCCTTTTCCTTTTCAGAATTGCCCCTTTTAATCTTTCTTTAGTCCTTTCCCTGAATATGTCATGTTTTTCTCCTTGTTTTATTTATTTATTATTATTTCTTCTTTCCTTTTTCTTTAAGGGTATGGCTCTTAGCCTTAAAAGCATATACTTTTTATTTGTTTTAAAAATTTCTTATTATTTATTTATTTTTCCTCCAAAATATTAATTATTATATTTTATTAAAAAAAATCAAGATATTTGCTAATTAAATTAGCACATTTAATTTTATAATGATTTAATGATTAATTAATCAATAAATTCAAATTTTTTCTAATTACAAAAATTGCATCTTTAAAAATATTAATGATCACAAATGTAATCACACAAGATGAGTTCCATATAATCATTAAATTAAGCTATCAAACTATGTATAACCATATATTTAAATGTAAACATCATCAAAATACACTATTCTAACCATTCGATTATGCATATAACATGTACTAACTAATGTGGTGTGTGTAGGGTTTTAATCGATTATTTGTCATCCCACAACATCTCCATCTACATCACCCTCTTAAGTGACTCTCTCCCTTCATCATTCTCTGAGAAATGAGTCTCTTTTGCATCAACCTCACAACAAGTAGTTAGTCCATAACACCATAACATATATACATCATAAAATATAGTTGAAATAACAACTAATCATGATCATAATATACAAATATAAATTATAGTTAACTCATAGTAATATAATCATGTAATCTAAGCAATGTTCAACTGCTACATAACAACATATAACTCATAGCTTAGCTAAAAATAATCAAATCAAATTATTAACTATAAATATCCATAGATAATCAAGTAAATTTACTTAATAAAAAATCGGGATGTAACATTTATTTTCATTATTAAATTATATTTATACTTCAACAAGTTTAAATAATCGAAAAGAAAAGAAAAGAAACTCTTCTCCTCTCTTTCTATTGCACAAAAAAAAAGTAGTTTAGATCTTCCAATTTCATTTACATGTAAAACATCTTAAGGAATAATAGTCTTGCACCAAACTTTAGGTAAATCATAAAAACAAAACAACTCATTTTAATTTTTAAGAATATTTTAAATTCACAAGAATATACTCACACACACACACCCACCAAAACCTAGGCAAATCAAAACTTGCATATTAGGTTTAACTACTTGTCAGGAGAAGAAACACCTACAACAATCAATATGCTCTGATACCAACTATTAGGTGACCCCTTATCCAATGGAAGCACAATTGATTACTTTCTTATAAGCAATTAAACACGAAATTATACCAGAATGATAAAGTAATTAGAAACTTGAGACAGCAAAGAATTTGAGAGACAATACACACTCTTTGTATTAAATACTACTAGAAGAAAATACAATAAGGAAGATGCCACTTCTTCCTCCACCTCAAAGGCTTGCCACACCTCAAGACCTTCTTCCCTCTCTCTCTTGCTCAACACAACAACTCTAAAGCCTAAGTTATTATCCCTCCTTGAATGCTTCAGCTGATCTCCTTGACCTTACACCTGTAGATCTCCTTGACCTTGCTTGCTTCAATGCTTTTACTTGCCTTCTTCATTGTTACAATACATGCCTTATGGGTCTTTAAATAGGATCCCATGCTTACAAAAATAGAACTCTAGTTACAATAATTAGACACGCAGTTCGTGACTATAATTAGTCGTTTGACATGCAAACACTCGCTTCACTTAACTGACTATTTATCAACAGCAGTTCTGGAAATACACAGGTGACTGACGCTGGTCCTTGCTTGTCTGGTGCTGCCGACGTCGGCCGACTATCTGTCGTCGCCGGTCTCCTTCTCCACTACATCTGACCGACGTCGGTCATACTGCCGACGCCGGTGGCTCTGGTTCTTCAGCATCCTTCCTTGTGTCTGCAAACAGTTGAAGATTTTAGCTCCACACCTTAACAATCTCCCACTTGGAGATAAATAGCTGCAACTTGTACATGTACCTGTACACCATCTATTTTGTTCCTTAGGCTCTGTATCCCTCTTCAATGTCACTCTTGAAGACCAACCACCACGCAAACCTGTGATGCAATACCTGTATCTTATGCCACAAGAATTTTGCTGCTCCCAAATTCTTCATGACATACTTCTGAACCAACTCTACCCTTAGCTCAGAAAACTCCCTATATATGAAACCCTGCAACAAGTAACACAATACAATAACAGGATAATGTAGCTAATATTATCCAACCTGGTAAAGATAAAATATAATGGTCAAACCTCTATTGTTCTGCAGCCTAATCAAGACCATATACCATAGCCTTTTGTCTCATGTGTCCATCCACTCTCTTCTCTAAAATGGGAATCCATCCCTCTATCCAGTGCTTACTTTCAGCTGACAACACTACCAAAAAATACCTGTTTGGTTCTACTCAAGGACTCACACTTCTCATCCATGCCAAGCTCCCACTATTCTGGATTCTACTTGCATTGCTTCTTCCATCTTCCTAGTTCATGACTATCAGTAAGCAATATAAAGAAGGTGAACAACGAATATGAGGTTCACTTACCATTTCTGACCTCCACATGGGTGTTTGAGACTTATTAATTCACCCAACATCCGTTCCAGTGACCGATCTCAGCCATCTCCCAGTCTGCTCCCCACTGATGTCGGTTCCCTGCACTGACCCTGACTACCGACGTCGTTTCCCTGGCTGATGCCAGTGTCCCTCCTGCCGACGTCGGTCCTTATGACCAACGTCGGACTTCTCCAACCCAACCTACCGACCCTGCTGGTCTGCACATGACCGATGTCGATATCTGGATGATTGACGTCGGTGCCAAGCGACTGACATCAGTGTCTGTGTGTTCCTGTAAGTGATGAAATTTTTATCTGCGAGCTCTTCTTGGATCAAACCTCTGTCCATGCTGCCCTGCTCAGATTTATTCAACCCTTGTGACTGATCTTTGTCCTTCATCTCTTCCATAAACACCAAGGCTTCTTTGTTCCTGTCAAAAGCATCAAATTCCCTCTTTCTGCAATGAACTCTATCTATGCTTTTCGAATTTGAACACATACCTTTTGAATCAAGAACTTCCATTCCCTTCTTATTCACGTGACCAAGCCTATTAGACCACATCTTTGAATCTACACCAGAAGTAGAATCAGTAATACAAGTAGGTAGATAAAGAGTACCTACTTTCTTACCTCTAGCTAGAACAAGTGCTTCCTTGGTAACCTTCCAAGAGTCCGCTGTGAGGGTTATTGTGCATCCCTCATCTCCCAACCTTCCTACAGAAATCAGACTCTGCTTCAGAATTAGAACATGCATGACCTCTTTCAACACCCATGTGTTGTCAATCTGCAATCTCAGCTGCACTTTCCCTTTGCCAACTATCTGACAAGGCGTACCATCCCCTAAATAGAGCACTCCAAAGTCTCCATGTTCATATTCATAGAACAAATCTTTGTTTGGGGATGCATGAAAAGATGAACCAGAATCTAAAATCCATGATCCTACCTGACTATTCGAAGAAAGTATGAGAGCATCCTGCATCACAATATTTGCATCTTTTGCTTCTTCCATACCTGCATGTTGATTTTCTTTATCTCTCAACCAACACTCCTTCTTTGTATGTCCTTTCTTTCCACAAAACCAGCAGGTAATACCTTTGGACTCCGATTTCCTTCCCGACCTTGATTTCCCTTGCTCAACCTTCTCCTTTTGCCTTCCCCTGCTTTTTGCACTTAGAGCATTCCCTGATGATTCACCTGTGCTTCTCCTGCGTATTTCTTCATTCAAGATCACACTCAAAAAATCATCAACTTTTAAGATTTTAGAAGCAGATGCAGAATTACTTACTGCCATAACCAAACCGTCCCAACTTTCAGGCAAAGAACATAAAATCAAGAGAGCCTTTACCTCATCATCAAAAACAATATTGACTGAAGCTAGTTGGTTTACCAAACCATGGAAATCACTGAGATGAGTATGTACCGATCCACCTTCCTGCATTTGCAAAGTAAATAGCTGCTTCATAAGATATACCTTATTAGAAGCCGAGGGCTTTTCGTATAAATTCGCCAAGGACTCTATCAACTCCTCCGTTGTCTTGCACTGTGATAAGCTGAAAATCACAGATGATGCAAGGCTCAACCTTATGGAATTGAGAGCCTTCCGATCAAGAACGTTCCATTCTTCATCCTTCATATCTGTGGGCTTGCATGCAACCCCACCCAACGGTAAGTACAAATCCTTCTGATACAGATAGTCCTCAATCTGCATCCTCCAATGTTGATAATTCTTGCCGTTAAACTTCTCCATTCGTAGCCTAATTTCTTCTGCCATTGCTGAACTCCCACTCAATCAGAAAACCCTTTGAATGACCTGTAATCAAAAACAATAACCTACTTCCTGCAAACCATAGCTCTGATACCACTTGTCAGGAGAAGAAACACCTACAACAATCAATATGCTCTGATACCAACTATTAGGTGACCCCTTATCCAACGAAAGCACAATTGATTACTTTCTTATAAGCAATTAAACACGAAATTATACCAGAATGATAAAGTAACTAGAAACTTGAGACAGCAAAGAATTTGAGAGATAATACACACTCTTTGTATTAAATACTACTAGAAGAAAATACAATAAGGAAGATGCCACTTCTTCCTCCACCTCAAAGGCTTGCCACACCTCAAGACCTTCTTCCCTCTCTCTCTTGCTCAACACAACAACTCTAAAGCCTGAGTTATTATCCCTCCTTGAATGCTTCAGCTGATCTCCTTGACCTTGCTTGCTTCAATGCTTTTACTTGCCTTCTTCATTGTTACAATACATGCCTTATGGGTCTTTAAATAGGATCCCATGCTTACAAAAATAGAACTCTAGTTATAATAATTAGACATGCAGCTCGTGACTATAATTAGTCGTTTGACATGCAAACACTTGCTTCACTTAACTGACTGTTCGTCAATAGCAGTTCTGGAAATACACAGGCGACTGACGCCGATCCCTGCTTGTCTGGTGCTGCCGACATCGGCCGACTATCTGCCGTCGTCGGTCTCCTTCTCCACTGCATCTGATCGACATCGGTCATACTGCCGACGCCGGTGGCTCTGGTTCTTCAGCATCCTTCCTTGTGTCTGCAAACAGTTGAAGCTTTTAGCTCCACACCTTAACACTACTATTTTCTAGATAGTGAATGAACGTTGTTCTAAATCATAAAACATTAAAAAAAAGAAAAATAGAAATATATACTTGCATCCATTTCAATTTAGATCATTTAGTTTTATTAATAATCATCTAAGAATTTTAAACCCATATTGATAGCTTGCACATACAAATTAATTTTTGAATATTTAGGAGTTTGTGTTTTCTAGGTTTTACATTTTATTTCCATTGGCATGTTATAAAATTTGATTGCATAGTAGTTTTCACTTATTTATATTTAGAAAAAACAAAAAAAGTTTCATTTGCGTTATTCATTACAAATACTTTCATTTTCAAAAAGTAGTAAAGTTTGTTTTTTTTATAAAAACATCACTACAAAATAATTCAGTCAAACAAGCTTTGTCAAGACAAGTACAAACCTAAAACCTTGATTTCACCCATCTGGTATAAGAAGTACAAATCTTTAAAATCATTATCCATACAATTTATATATTTAAGTAATCACATATAACTTTATTTTGCATCTTGGATAACACTTCCAGAGCAGTCGTACCTTATAAGAGAAGGTATTTTTCCTAGAGTTAGATCTCTTATTCCTTGTAGTAATGTTCAAAGTGACATCAACGTTGAGCTTAGATTATATTTTCTTACTTAACTTTATTTCTAAATCTGATCATTAACCAACTCAACGTTCTTGATGAACAAGATTGTGTGCAGGGACAACCCAAAAATATACCCATTCATATGTGACGCTGACAATACCACAATCTCCAAGTCTAGACCTTAACTTCTTATTTTATTCCTCCTTGTGATTAGACTCATCATATTTTCATTTTCTATATGTATAACATTAATTGGATGTAGTCAACCCGAAAGAATTGATCAAATTCCTATAATCATCCAACCTAATTACACATAATTCCTTGTACCTAACATAGATAAATAATTTTGATACATAGTCCTCACCCACATTATAAGACCTTAGCTTTCAACAAGCTAGGAAGTGCCCATACTGTGGGACCCAACACTAAGAGTGGTATAAGAAGTGCCCACACCAACTCCACCTCCTAGTAAAGAGGTTGTATGTAATCCCTTGTGTATCAAAGTTTATATAAGAGATATTATAATTAATAATGATTGCTTTATAGGATCAAAAATGGCTCTAGGGTTACATTTGGGAGAATGAGGATCAAGATCAAGGGGGCAACAAATGGATCCTATATAACTCTCACTACACCGCCTCTATATTATGGCATGCCATGAACCACGCTCTATGATTCCATTATATCAAACTAGTTTACTTGCTTTCCCAAAACAAACTCTTTGTATAATTTACACAAGAATTATAATGGAACGTTAATATTTTTGTTGGGTGATTTGTCAAAAAATCTTCAACCAATGATCCCAAAAATTATTGCAGATTTACCTGGTTATGCACCATTTTATTGATTTTTTTTGGGGATGGGTTGTCATGTAATAGGGTGGACAAAAATTTCTGCTAACATTTCTTTCATGATATTCAATTATTTACTTGTTCGCATGACAAAAACCCTGCTCTCTTCCTCTTTGTTTCTTCTCCCCATATCTCATGGCTGTGAATTTGGTTGCCCACGGTATCAATATTTTGAACAATTACAATTAATGTTTGTGTAATTTTATGAAAATTAGGATGCGGGTTGAGGATTGTATTCACGATCTTGAAAAGGGATTTCCATTATACTTACTCGCATTAAAAATTATACAATTTTCTAAAATTACAACCAATTTTATTTAAAAATAATAAATTTGACAAAACAAAGAAAATAAGTCGTACTATATAAATTTAATGCATATGTGGAGTACTCATATGCACAATAAATCAATTGGAGGACTGGTATGCAAAAAAAATTGTGGGTAGCAAGCAAATAAAATGGATATAACTTTTTTGGTCCAAAATGGATATCAGTTTTGTTGAGTCTTATGGGTAGAATGGATGCTTAGGCCTATTTTTATGATTTTTCAAATGGATATCTATTATTTTTGAAAATCGGATGTTTAATCTATGGACATAATGAATATCTGTTTAGGTTTGGATATTTGAACTTATTAAAATTAATAGATATTCTTTTTAAAATAGATATTTATTTTCCTTTTCATATACGTATTTAGTTTTTTTTGTTATTATATTTATTTTGTGGACATAATTAATATCTATTTAGGTTAGGATATTTGAGCCTATTCAAATTAACCAATATTTATTTTTTTTTAAAATAAATATCTATTTTACTTTCTATACATGTCTCTTTTTTTTTTTTTTGGATTGCCACTTATTAGCCCATCAACTTCTTGCACACTCCTACAAAAAGATAATTCAAACTCTATTTCATGTAGTGCCTATTACTGTATAATACAATGCTTTGATTTTTTGATGATGGATATTACAAATGAGAGTGATTCTCTCTACTGTGCATCATTGTTAAAATTTTTGACATTAAGGTCAAGTAGCTACAATTCAAAGGGATACTAATTGATACATAACATGAGACCTAAGATGATGGTGTTGTGGACAATGTCTTTCTTGGAAACAAGCTACGAAATGTAGAGTGTGCGAAAGATAACCCAAACAAACAATCTATGTAAAATTTTGATATGCAAAAATGTAACTTATATTTAATATATAAAATAAGAAAAAATATAAATATTTACAAAATCTAAGAGTATTAAAGATGCTAGTATATATGATCAAATAGTGAATTATTCTTTATTAATGTATCTAGACAAATGAAAGAATACAATATTATAAATGTGTTTGAATATTAAATACACAAAACATACTAATATACCCCTATCTAATATGTGTGGGGGTTATGGTAGTTATTGTTATGTACACTTATGGAAAGAAAGTTACATCACATAATAAGTGGTTACAAGTAAACGTGGTTGGTAGATATCGAAAAATTCAAATAATCTAAAAAAATGACTCTCGAAGCATAAATAAAAAATGTGGATCCTACAAAACGTGACTTAAATCTACGAATTCCATGGGTGAAAGGGTGACTGATTTAAATGGATGTTTGTTACTCCTTAAAAATTAGTTTCTTAATCTATAAAAATGACTCTCGAAGCATATATAAAAAATGTGGATCCTACGAAACGTGACTTAAATCTACGAATTCCATGGGTGAAAGGGTGACTGATTTAAATGGATGTTTGTTACTCCTTAAAAATTAGTTTCTTATTTCTCTCTAAAGTATTTTCCCGCTTTAAATCTCTACTTTACAATAAAACAATTCTTTCCTTTATAAATTAATAATTAAGTATTTGTCTATCATAGTTGGTTAGGATTAAATATTCGTACGATATATGAGAGAAAAAAAAACTTCAAGAAAAATGTAATATACTATTTTTTTAATGGATGTTTAGTTATTTAGTCCTTATCAAAACATAAAATTATAATAATTATTTAGTATTTTTTTTTTCAACTAATTAAATAATTAAAAATAATATTATATTAATAATTACAAAATTTTAATTAATATTTAAAATATTAATTTTAAAATATTTTTTAAAATCTTATTTGAAAATATTTTAGATTTGATTTTTCTATACTTGCACGAATGGACATGTAAGCAAATATGGTCCATGTAAGCGAAAAAAATCTCAAACAATGCAACCATGGCTCGCATAGGCTTTGGGTTGCATGCTTGTGTTGAGTTGAGTTAATGTCTTAAATTACGGGTTTATACACGATGAGCTTAACCAGCACGTGTAACCCTTTGGGGTGTGTTGGTTATGGGTGAAGAGTTATTATCGATAAAAAGTTGACGATATTAAATCAACTTCATGAAAGTTAAATTTAATTAATATGCACTTCACAATTACTTCTGCAGTTAATCATACCTCCGTTGTCATGGTTACAATTAAGCACACCTCCATGGTCAAGCATGCGGTTAACACTGAACATGAAAAAAAAAGGGCGGTTGGCCATATTTAAATTAGCCCCAAAAACTGTTGACCTTTTCTCCCATTTCCTCTGCGAGTCGGCAAGCGATAGTGCATGGTTCAAGAATCGCTAGTGATCAAAGAGAACAGGGATGGTTGGTTCGAGATTAGCGATAGCATGATTTTGGGGATCGAAGAGAACAGGGTAGCGCTGGTTCGAGATTAGCAGCTTCGATCAAATCCTTAACCGCAGTCCTTCATATTTTGTTCATCGTGAGTACTGCACTTAAATCCTTCATATTCCGCTAATTCAGATGCAAGGCCTTCTTTTCTAAATCTATATAGTTATACATGAAAGATTTCAATAGTCTCAGCTCAAAAGTTGAAATGAAGAGATAATGGTGTTAGGCATAAAGGGATTCTATCTCTTTTCATTGTCATGATAATATCCTATAAGAATGTGCATTTATTGTACTTATTAATAGAGACAAAATCCTAGGTGAGCTTAACCTTATGTATAGTGGGCCTCTGGCAAAGAGAAACAGGGCCCGAGAAATAGTAGATATAGGTATATTGAAGACAAATGTCTTTTTAAAGGATTTATTACAATTTTTACTGCCTTTTTTTGCATTTTCATCTACATAATTTATGCAAAGGAGGCTTATGAACACACTATGAATGTGTTTATCTGAAGCATTTTCCTTTTTTCCCCATACCTATTCTTGCTTTGTATGTTTTGGATTTTGTCTGTGTTAATAAGTTATAGATTCAATTTTTTCACATTTATAAAAAAATCAAGGATTTCTTTCCTTGTTCAGCGTATTCAATGTCCACTTGCCTTTCTCTGATCAAAAATATGAATGAATATATCATAAATAAGTTAGGGATTCGGTTGTATGCAAGGTCATATGCACGTTTGAATAAGGTAACATTGAGCTTTGCTTTCTTTTGTCATTTAGGTCTATTAAAGGATATTTTGTGTTTGAATAATACAACTCTGTTACATGTGGAAAGGAGGACTGAGTATGTGTTTCTTATGAGAAGAACAACTTGTAAACTAAGTGGAAACTCAAGAATACTGGTTATGAACATATTTCCCATTCTCTAAGGCGTTTGCAGAGATTTAAGTGTTTGACGTTGTGTAGAGTTTATAAACATAGTTCATAATAATGTAGACCACTATGTGTGAAGACAGTGTATAGAGAAGCAAGGGATTTGATCAACCTGCATTGGGTTATTTTTTTATTATGGTCCGGCACTGTTAGCAATATTGGCACTCATTAGGGTTTCATCAAGATTTTTTGAACTTGACATTAGTTATTGTGTTGCATCAACTTTGGTCTTGGATTATTTTCACTCTCAACACTTGTATTTGAATCGGTGGCAACAAGTATCATTGGAGACTTATATTGGTGCATTCGTCCCTCAGCTAAATCCTACCACATTTTTCATTGTTCTTGTGATAACTCTTTATGAAAAGGTGGGGGAGTAGTTCTTAAATCCTATTGGTTTTGCAAAAAATATCAATAGTACCATTAATGTTAAATAGGGTTGTCCACTTTATCCTACTTATTTGGTCTCTACATAGAAGAATTAGAGGACATCATTTTAAATTCAAGGAAAACATGTGATGGTGGCATTCTCTATGATATAATTATCACTAAATATTTATTATTTTCTGATTACATTAATAGCATATCACATACTATTGTAGGCTAAAAAAGACATCTTGACATTCAAATCTTATTTTTTTATACTTATAATTTAAAAGTGAACTACAAAGATCATGCTTTTCAACACAACTAAGAAAAAAATATAGGAAACTAATCTTATTTACAAAAGGTGTTTGGTTGAAGTGGTTTTTTCCTATACATAACTTGGCATGCCCTTCAAATGATCTCCCTTCAATATGCTCTATATTGGATAAGAGAGATTATGTAAGGTTTATACTACACTTAGTACACTTGAGAAATGATATATCTCACACTAGTTTTAGGATGCCAAAGAAAAATTGCTTATCTTCTAAACTTTAGGGTCACTAACAATATTGCATAATTTTTAGATTTAGGAACCTATACTTCATGGTCCTAGTTGGGAACATGTTAATAAAATTATTACTTTTATGTTATCCAAAAAGTTGTGGATAGAATTCAACTCCACATGTAGTTATTTTTGGTTGATTTTGGCATCTATTTCCGTGATATTTCAACTATTTTTCATGTAGTGATCTATTGGTTCACATATTAAGATGTATGGAAGATACAAGAATTGAGCACAATAAATATTTTTTCAAGGCTCTTCAATCATGTATAAAATTATGTCAACAAGGGATCAATAAAAATTGGTATGCCCAATGTACTTATTTTTTTTTGTAGGGAATTGGTATTGATATCAATCATGTGCCTCCTAATACATTTTACATCAAGGCATGATACATGTTGATATTCATAAATGCATAAGATATGATATATAAAAATCTTAGATAAATCAAATTTGATAAAACCATTAAAACTATTATAAAAAATTGCATCACTACTTTTCTCATTATCTTTAAATAGAAGATGGACTTATTAAAAATCCCAAATACACCATTCTTCTTTTTGGATTGAGATTTGTTTTGGGGCAACCACTAGTATGCTCTCATCAGCATTTCATGAAGTCAAATCACTTTATTCCACACATCAACGTATTTGTAAAATTTGTAATAAATAACCAAAGTCAAATGAACATTATGTATGTATGTTTCCTATTTATTATGACATTCATGGAAGGGTTTACTATCTCTTTAGAGGAAATCATTACTTTATATGAGATCTTATTCATTATGAAGGTCAAAGATGTGTAGCTATATTCATTAGAGATATAAACCAACATAGAGTTGGCCTCCTTAAGATTCGTCAACACAACTCTTTATTTTATTGCTCAGATTTAGACTCTTTTCTCCAATCTCAATTTTAGAGGCACAAATAAACCCATTATTCTACTTAACAATCATAAGTTGTTAGGAGAAAGATCTTAAAAACATAACTCTTGTGTTTTATGTTAAATATCCCCTTTTTCTTTTACAATGTCTTATTTGAAATGTAATTTTGAATGAATTCATTTTAACCTACATTATGGTTGCTAATATACAATATACAATATTTATATTCTTAACACAACAACAACAATATGGCAACGATAAAAAAAAATCAACATTTATCATCATATGAATTCTATTAGTTAGTTTATATAATTTATAAATGATATGATTTATAATTGATGACCCATTTCTCCTTTTATAATTGTGTGTTATTGTAGACATCGAATTCTAGTACAAGACCCTTTTATATTAGGTATATTTCATGTTTTATAACATATGGTCTATGTGTATACATTTAGATATTTTTAGTAGACTTTCCTTTTTTGGGGCCTTATGTCATCATCCCCTAACTTAGGTCTTCCTCATAACTTGAACTTTTGTGAACACTATTTTCATATAATAATATATCCATTAGATGAAAATTTTATGAAAACCTACATATCGACTATTTGTTTTCCTTTGTACAACTCTGAATGCTCTCAAAATGTCCAAAATATTCTTTTAGTGTCTTTTCCTTGGTTAGCCCATATGACTATCCCCTTAATTTATGCATCCTTTGTGCCTTGATTTTCACCTTTTACTATCTTTTAAGGTCAACCCATGTGTATATATGCCCTTGAGGAGTGCGCATGCACACACATGTGCACGCGCGCACACACACACAACACTTGGTCATTTCATCATTTATATTCTCATCAAACCCTACTATAAGCAGATTATCTCATGCTTATTTTATCAAGTATTATCAAGAGGTCTTGACATTTAATCAAAGGAGTTATACATTGATTTAATTTTCCCTTATATATCTAGTGCCAAGTGCTTGTATCAAATTAAGGTTATATTAAGAGCATGTAGCTACATTGAATAATATAGGATATGAGGTGAATCCATTTATCTCATGGTTGAGATTTCACTCACATGGACGCTATGGCTTCATCTTAGTATGGAGGCCCATAAAATACTTGTAAAGTACTAGTGTTGAATGTTAATCTGATATTTGTCATATTGGCTTCTTATACTTGTATGACACCACTTTAGAGTATGATGTTTATGTCAGAGGTGTTTCTACATTGAATAAGATCCTCTTGCGTATGCAGTCTGTATGGTGGTCTTACTCCACCTTTACAAAAGCAATTGATACATATTTCACAACTACATTCTTACAAGTACATTTATAAAGTTAATTTTTTAAAATGAAAATGATTGAATCTTTTGATAATCTATATTTTAGGTTGATTGGGAAATTGATAATGACTTTGTTGAAGAATTTTTTGTGTAAGATACAATGGATCCTATATATAATTTTTTTCTATGATTTATGTGTTTGTTTGCAATATGTTGTTGTTTTTGGAACCCCTCTCTAGTTGGCATTCCAATCACTTATGGAATTCCATAATCCAACTTAGAGATGTAACTAGAAGAGATTTAGATCAAGTTGTAGTCGAATTGAATGAAATTTTTAGTTGGACACCACCTTCTTAGGCTACTCATGCAAATCATGTTACCAGGATTTGATGGAATACTAATAATGCTTTTACTTTGGAGCTATTAAAAGGAAATTGGTTATGTCGATAAATGGAAACACTGGGTATAATTTTTAAGTCTAATCTCTTATTAGAAATAATTATTCCATGGCATCGAATATCTTTGAATCCCATGATGAAAAGTTGGTTTGACATATACTTTGATAGAACTAGTTATGCATCATTCTTGCCAGAGAGATTATTTTGTACATATCACCTTATGATTAGATTTCAACTTTAAACATGGGACGGTCTTCATGATAATTATGTACAATTATGGAATTCTTCGAGTTCAAATCCTAAATTAGATCCCACACATGTGTTGGATGACCTTACATACCAAGAAGCAATGTGGTGAAGAAGTCATTTTCCAACACCATCAAAAGAATCTAAGGATGATAGAAATGCCCATGATCATGATGGGCACTACTTAGATTACTTGTAAAGAACTGACATTGGACAGTGGTATAATTTTTACATGTAATGAAGAATAAGCTTTTTGATCATGACAAATTTTTGTATAATTTTGTACATGTAATGAAGAAGAAGCTTTCATTTAGTTTCATAATTGTGTTCTATAGTCTCATGGGCCTCCCTAAATTTAGGGGCCAAAAATTGTGGTCTGGTAAGTGGGAATTATGGTAGTGGTGGTGGTCTATGAGGAAATCATTTAAATAAAATTGGTGGCCTATTTTGCAACACTAAATCTTTAATAACTCAATATATGTTATGCCCTGACCTTATTGTGGGTGATAAGGCAACCTTCCTTTACAATTGAATGGGATAAATTGCATCCCCTATGGGCTCATATAATTTGTAATGCACACATGTCATACAAATTTTTATTGTGTCACCTACTAGCATTTCCTTTCATACATTGTCCATAAATACTAGTATGTCCATTCCTCTAATTCAATACATTGAATGATTAGTTGATCGACAACGAGAATATCACGTGGACTTTTTAGTAATTTCACTTTTTTTTACCCTCTCTTGATTCTATGGGCTTCATAGAAAATTTCTTATTTTTAAAACCCTATCTTCATTTTATGGGATTCCTAACAATTTCTCTTTTTTTAACCCTTTCCTGAAGCTATGGGCTTCATAGCAAAATCGCATTCCTACACCCAGTCCACATGCACATAGTTAGTGCATGCCACTTAAGATTGTCTATAAATGTAACTACCTCGTGCATGCATTATTTTTGTTAGGTTGTGGAGCTAAAAGCTTCACTGATGCAAACAGGGGAGGAGGTTGTTGAGTGTCACAGACATCGACATCAGTCAGGCCAACCGATGTCGACAAGGTGTAGACAGAAGAGCAATCGACGTCGGTCATTGGTCGGTCGACGTCGGTCACCTCCAGGCAGACAGGGACCGATGTCGATCACCTATGCGATTCAGAACTGGTAGTTCACGGATAGTTAGTTAACAAACTGGGTGTTTGCATGTTGAGGGCTAATTATAGTCTTGAGCTGTGGATCTAATTATTGTAATTAGATGTCTAATTATTGTTTGCATGAGATCTATTTAAGAGACTCATGGGCTGTATTGTAAACTAGTGCTAGAGAGTAAGAGAGCAAAAAATTAGCTCCTTCAGAGTGAAGAGAGCATGGTGTGTTCCTCCTAGTGCCACAGTGCCAAGTGTGGGTGCTAGTTTGGAGAATCAAGTAAGATTCTTCATGTATGTATGATCTTGGTCAGCAGGTGTGCAAGGCCACATTTGGAGATCTACATGGTAAGTAAGATCATTGATTTGCAGGTGTTTGTGTGTGTGAGATCTAGGTTTGCAGGTGTGCAGAACTAGATTGATTTGCAGGTGTGCAAAATCAGGGAGGTCAGCAACACAACAGGGAGCAATATCAAGAGAGATCTACTTGGAGTACGGTGTGTACTCAGTTGGAGAGCAAAGAGGAAGGTAAGGTAGTCCCTTCCAAAGTAAGATCATTTGGGTTGCAAGTTGTTGCAGTTCATGGGAGATTTACTTGGAGTACATTTGTGTACTCAGACCTTGAATACGTGGAGTATTCGATTGGACTGGTAGTGGTTGTCACTTATTGGTGGTACTGGCAGTAGTGGATACTGACTGGTTGGAAGTGAACACCAACTCTGTGTTTGAGTTGTGTGTTGGGACCGTAAGAGAGAGAGTGAGCTCTTGAAGAGATTTAATGTTTATGCCCTAGAGGTGTCGGAGCCCTAGAAGTGTGTAAGGAAGAAGAACTATGGCAATCTTCTTTGTTGTATTTCCTTATGGAAGAGTATTAATACAATTGGGTATTGTCTCTCATATTCTGTGTTATTTTTGAATTCTAGTTACTTGTTACATCTGGTTAATTTTGCATATTTTAAGTTGCTTGTACATGGTAATCAATTGTTGCTTCCGGGTCTTAATAGTGGAATCAGATCTATTTGTTGTTCTTGGTTCCTGACAAGTGGTATCAGAGCTAAAGTTGCAGGGAGCAAGTTTGTTTGATTACAGGTTACTCTCAAGGGTTTCTAATTGAGTGGGAGTACAACAATGGCAGAAGAAAGTAAGCTAAGAATGGAGGAATTGAAAAGCACGAATGGTCAATTACGGTGTTATGGAAAGAAAGAGCAGGTAAAGAGAAATTGTTGGTTGGTAGCAGATCAGCATGAAGGAACTGAAGATGTAGATGTTGCAGGTGTTGTTGCATAGAATGCTCTGGGAGATTTTTTGGATAAAGTAGAATCTTGTCTTATAGATTCTGTTGCCTCTTTCCATGCAGCTCGAAATAGAGTATTTTTCCATGTTAAGGTCTTTGGAGACTTTGGAAAGATTTATTTAGGGGCTGGTGTGGCTTGCCAAAGAATTGGCAAAGGGGAAGTGAAGCTGAAATTGCAGGCAGCCAACACATGGGTGTTGAAGGAGGTCATGCAGGCCCCAGTCTTGAAGATGTGGCTAATTTCTTCAAGAAAGTTGGGTCATGAGAGATGCACAAAAACTCTCACAGCAGATGCACTTGAATTAGCTGGTGGTAAGAAAGTAGGTATCCTTTATCTATCTACTTATATTACTAATTCTTCTTTTATTGTAGAGATGTGGCTTTGTAGGCTTGGTCACATGAACAAGAAGGAGATGCATGTTCTTAAGAGGAAGTCAGATGTTTTTGATAGACTTAAGAACTAGAAAGCCTTGGTGTTTATGGAGGAGATGGCAGACAGATATCAATGGAGAAGGCTGAGTAACTCTAAGCAGAGCAGTTTGGACAGGGATTTGATCCAAAGAGAGCTCGTGGGTAAAAAGTCATCACTCACAGGCGAACACAGGTACCGGCATTAGTCTAGAGGAACCGACGTCCAACAGATAGGTGTCAATGTCGATCATGTGCAGACCAGAGCCGATGGTGTCGTGCAGGGTAAGACCAACGTCAGTCAGGAGGACCGACGTCGATGACAGTAAGACCGATGTCAATCAGGAGGACCAACGTCAATAGTAGGTAGATATCGACGTTTGTGGGGTTGATAATCAAGACAGGCGCATGGAACTGACGTCGGTCGGATGCAGACTATGTGGTGACCGAGGTCGGTCACTGTAACAGATTTTGGGCAGACAACAAGCTATCAAGGATTCTCAAACGCCCATATGGAGGACTGAAGGGGTAAGTAAGCCTCAAATTCATTGTTCCTCTTCTTTATACTCGTTGCTCACTGTAGAGCAGGAAGGATCCAAAAAATAGTGGGAGCATGGCAGCAATATGATGCAGAACCAAATGGGAGATTTTGTAGGGTTACCAGCTGGTATGAAAGCACTACAAGATGAATGGATACCTTAGTTAAAGAATAGAGTGAATGGGTACGTGAGATGGAAGGCCAAGTCATATGGTCTTGTGGAAGCTCCAGGACAGTGGTACAGGTTTGACAGGTGGATGACAAAGCAGGGCTTTAGTCAATGTCAGTGTAACCATTGTGTTTGTCTTACCAGGTGGATAATGATTACAACATTATCTTGTTATTGTATGTAGATGGTATGCTAGCTAGCAAGTTCAGACATACAGGGTTTTACTGAGCTAAGGGTAAGGTTAGTTCAATGGCATGTCATGAGAAATTTGGAGCAGCAAAATTCTTTGGCATGAGAGACATGGAAGATCACAAGGTGATTTTGTCTCTAATGGGAACTGATGTGAATCAAGTGTTAGCGAGGTTCAATACACAGGATGCAAAACCAGAGCACACCAAGGGCTAGACAGTTCAGTGTTTGAAATCACATGAGGTCTGGTATGGACCTGAGTTTTCCCCAGCAGTGGGAGCTGTCAGAAAGTTTGGAGCCAATCTGAGAAAGAAGCACTGGAGGGCAGTTCAGTGGATTCTCAGGTATCTGAGAGGGACCAACAGCAAGTATACATGTTATGTAGGGTCAAGACTTCACTACATGGGTTTGTAGGTTTGGATGTGGCAGGTTACTTGGATGACAGGAGGTGCACCACAGGGTGTGTGGTGATTGGTCTTCAAGTTTGAGCTTGAAGAGGGATACAAGCCAAGAAATAAATTAGATGGAGTATAGGTATAGGTATAGTACAGTTGTTTATCTCCAAGTGGGAGATTGTTAGGTTGTGGATCTAAAAGCTTCACTGATGCAAATAGGGGAGGAGGTTGCTGAGTGTCACAAACACTGGCATCGATCAGGCCAATCGACGTCGATAAGGTGAAGACAGAAGAGCAACTGACATCGGTCATTGGTCGATCGATTTCGGTCACCTCCAGGCAGATAGGGACCGACGTCGGTCACTTGTGCGGCTTAAAACTGCTAGTTCAAGGATAGTTAGTTAACGAATCAGGTGTTTTCATGTTGAGGGCTAATTATAGTCTCAAGCTACGGATCTAATTATTGTTTGCATGAGATCTATTTAAGAGACTCATGGGCTATATTGTAAACTAGTGCTAGAGAGTAAGAGAGCAAAAAATTAGCTCCTTCAGAGTGAAGAGAGCATGGTGTGTTCCTCCTAGTGCCACAGTGCCAAGTGTGGGTGCTGGTTTGGAGAATCAAGTAGGATTCTTTATGTATGTAAGATCTTGGTCAGCAGGTGTGCAAGGCCACGTTTGGAGATCTACATGGTAAGTAAGATCATTGATTTTTACATGTTTGTGTGTGTGAGATCTAGGTTTGTAGGTGTGCAGAACCAGATTGATTTGCAGGTGTGCAAGATCAGGGAGGTCAACAACACAACAGGGATCAATATCAAGAGAGATCTACTTGGAGTATGGTGTGTACTCAGTTGGAGAGCAAAGAGGAAGGCAAGGTAGTCCCTTCCAAAGTAAGACCATTTGGGTTGTAGGTTGTTGCAGTTCATGGGAGATCTACTTGGAGTATGTTTGTGTACTCAAACCTTGAATACGTGGAGTATTCGGTTAGATTGGTAGTGGTTGTCACTTACTGGTGGTACTGGCAGTAGTGGATACTGACTGGTTGGAGGTGAACACCAACTCTATGTTTGAGTTGTGTGTTGGGACCGTAAGAGAGAGAGTGAGCTCTTGAAGAGATTTATTGTTTATGCCCTAGAGGTGTGGGAGCCCTAGAAGTGTGTAAAGAAGAAGAATTGTGGCAATCTTCTTTGTTGTATTTCCTTCTGGAAGAGTATTAATACAATTGGGTATTGTCTCTCATATTCTGTGTTATTTTTGAATTCTAGTTACTTGTTACTTCTGGTTAATTCCGCATATTTTAAGTTGCTTGTACATGGTAATCAATTGTTGCTTTCGGGTCCTAATAGTGGAATCAAATCTATTTGTTGTTCTTGGTTCCTGACAATTTTATCCATTTTTATGTTTTGATGCATTTATTTTGATATGTTTTATGATGGGTTTTATATTGATTTCAATGAGGTTTTATACATTCTTATAACCTTTTTGTTTACATACGACACACTCTAAAATATATTTATAGCTTGAATGACCCAATATGTGTTAGATGTAATAGTGCATGCAAAACAACATATTTGAATGAGAGGTACAATAAATGTAGCCAAAAATGGTGTTCTCTTCTTTATCGATGCATATGAGTCTGATTGCCCATTTCAATGACGTGTATGTGTTTTAATGTTATTTGGACCAAATTATGCTTACATTATATGCATCATTCAATCGTTGTTCTTTGTACATTACAGTATATGATAGATAACATTCCATAAAAAAAAAAGTCCTTTGTAATACATGAAAACTTGCATTCACTCAATATGAAAATTCCATTTCTAAGTTGTTCAATGAAATTTTCTCCTTGTAGGCTATAAAAGATGGAAAAAAGGTGGGAAGAAATAATGCACCTTGAACTGCAGAAGCCAATCAAGGATCCATTTGATTGTAGTTGTATCAAGTGGGCCAATTTTCTTAAAGTCAATGAGGAAGACTTGTGGGTTTCCTAGGTTGAATAGGACAACGTTGATGACTTCATAAAAAGAGAATCGATAAGGGTGTTGTTACCTACAAATTTTCATGTTTCACATTACAAGAAAAATTCAAATTTTACTAGAAAGGATATCAAGATCACCACAACCTTTGAATATGTCATGTGAGTCACCTCACACTATAGATTGGAAGCTGATGTCTATTCATATGCTATTATGTTCTATTCATTTACATTTTTTTTATCTTGCATGACTATTTATTTGTTCACCACAATCGTGTAGGTATTGGTGTTCATATGGCCCCGATGACTTTTAGGACATTGATGCCATGTCAAAAGACAAGTCTTTAATGCCCAAGTTTGAAAAGGGTAGCTGACTAGGTCGAAGGCATATAAGGTGTGGTTATCATTGTCATTTTAGCACACAATGCATGGTCTATAGACCTAATCATGTGTTTCTCACATATAATCAAGTAGAACATATGGACATTGAGCATAACTATTGCCACGCCCAACAATATGAATAATTCAAAGTAAAATTTTTTGTGCTCCTTACATTAGCCACCAACTTAATGAATGGGTTCATAGGATACTATTATTAGGAATGTCTGTGGATGCTATCCACCTTAAACATTTGGAGATGGTGCATGACAAACTTGTATTTTTCATTGGTGAAATAGAGTGGGACGATTTCTTGAGAAAGAATGGTATATACAACAAAGAGTGATTGATCAAGGAGGTAAAATATGTGTACAATGTTGACAATATAATAAATGTTTAGGAGTGGGCACTAGCGAATCCTGATATGTGGTTTTTCTATCAGGGATACAATGGGGGAGAGCTTGATAGGGATGGGTAAATCCCCTTCATCTTGGGCATCCAAATCCCACAACATCTAGAATGGTTGTTGAGATTTGGGAAGTATAGCTTGTTGGCGATTGATGCAATGAAGGTATTATGCTAATGTTTGTAAGAGTAGTTGATAATATTAGTTGTTTTATTTATTTTAATAATAGTAGTTGCTCCAATATTTTTATTTTTTTCTTATACAATTTCAATTGTACACACTATTGGCATTTGATTCCAAACATGAAGGTGTGCCCATTGCATGGGTTATTATGTCTCAATCATGTACTATCGACATAAGACATTGTATGTAAATTCTTTTTCAAAGAATTCATTTGAAAGACATTGAATGGAGAATCAATGCCTTCATGGTCAACGATGCCAGTACAAATATAAAAGCTATTAAGTGCATCATCATTATTCCTACATGCATCATGGACTTCATATTTATATGTTCATAGAGACCATACCCACCTTATTCCATTAACTTATGAAAAATTATTATGTTATTCAGAAAGACATTTGACTGTGAGGTCTACTTATGCGTTTGGCATGTTTGTTGCGCGTGGTTGAAGAATTTGATAATAAAGGTGAAAGATGATGATGTCAAACATGTGATGTTTCAGGACTTGAAGTTCATAATTCATAGTTGGTCTAATGAGGACATGGATACAAGGAAGTCCAATTTTTTTTTATAAATATATCGTTGCTCTCAGCCTACTTTTGTTAAATACTAGGAACAACACTGGGCATATAGGGTTGGAATGTGGTCACAATGTTGTTAGACACTTCTGCATGTTGGGAAAGACACTAATGCATCTATAGAATCTTACCATTCCCATTTGAAATGTCATTTACTAATAATGGTAAGGAATTATACACATCATAGGGTTGATTGGTTGGTTCACCAACTAACAACATCAATATACATACATTATTGGTGGATACAACTATGCAAGGACATTGACTTCCACATGAACTTTAAAGTAGAAAGACATGAAAATATTTCATGAATATAGGCTTTGAACATCCTAGATTCTCATGTTACCTTCAACAATAGTGACCCTCGTATGACATGGGTGTAAAGTATGAAAGATGAGACGTTGCATTATCGTGTCTTTAATATAACACCTTCTATGTCGATATGCAATTACTTATTTTCAATCCAAGGATATACTTGCAATAATGTGCTCAAGGTGGACCTGATGAGAAAGATGACAACTCAAGTAGTTATAAAGGATGAAGACATAATGCATGGTTTTAACGAGATAATCAACAACATTGATGTTGAGTACCATGTAAGTTTTATTTCCCCCCCATACTGTATGTATTGACAACTTTGAGGTGACTATAGTTTGTATAATACATTTTCATTACCCAGGTTAAGGACAATGGAGTTCAAATTGAAAATGAGGGAGAAGGCATGGATGTTGGATATTTGCACACCAAAATGCACAGTGTATTAGATATGGATATGCAAGGATCAGGTCGTGCATTAGAAGGTATTGAAAAAAAAATGGAAAATGACATTGAACACTAGTTGAGGGGGGTTGATATTGTAAGTCTAATAACTAGTTGCATTCATATGTTTTTCATATTTTTTAGCATTTCTAACTAGATGCTTTTTACTTTATGAATAGATCTCGTATACTACTAGAGTTGATGATGTTGAGGCCCTGATATGCGGAGCATGAGAGATATTTGATAGATGTTGTGCAGTGGATAGAAGCATAGAAACTATGGTATTTTTCAAAAACTATATGGCATAGGTTTACAATAAGGTGAAGAGTAAGGTGATATTGAATGCACAACATCCAATGCCTCATCCATTCCAAAAAGTGCAGGATGGCCATGGGACTTCTACCCATAGATAGAGAGACTTCATATAAAATATGAATAGATGTAGATATCAGATCATGTTACAAGAGACCACACTTTTTCCAACCCCACCTCGTAACAATCCAAAATGACAAGTCTAGGATGATGAACTTAACAGGGTAACAAAGTGAGATAGGGGTGGACATAATAAAGATAATTCATCCTAATTGCATCCCTTTTTCAGTTTCAATGACAACACAAAAATAATAGATGCATATAAAAACAATAAATGCATGTAAAAAAATATATATATCTTTTTTTTAAGGTGAATAATTCTCTTATATTGCCCACATGTTGTAACATATTGCATAAATATACTATGGGAAAATTTATTAGATATGGATATTAAAAAAATTGAATTGATTTAAGAAAAAAGGGAAAAATATATAAAAAAACAAAATAAACCACTCATTGATTATAAAGAGATGAATCACCTCTCCTCTTAACACACACTACTCTTCATTGAAATTTTTTTTTGATATACTTTTGGCATTGTGTTCATCATTTTGAAGGGATTTGGAAGGTTTCTACAACCAATCCTTTACCGTGAAAATTATCTTTTATCATGGATTATTTCATCAGGATAGCTACTCAAGACAAAAAAATACCCTATTTCACTTGTCTTGGATCCTTTCAGGTGTTCCATCCTAACTCATCATTCCATTTTACATCCCAAGTTCACAAAGATTACACAAGGGTTGTAGCATTTTTTTGGATAAACCTCATTGCCTGGGACACTCCACAACTTACTGTGGAAAACTAAGTTCATAAGCTATCACTCTTTATCCTTCTTGAACTTTGTGCTCAATCTCAAAACCTGACAACCCATGATACTGTGATTTCTAGTTCAAACATTCCCCAATTAGGTGTTACATTAGGTCTTCAACCCTGCGACCCTGAGTTTCCCTTATCCTAGTCTCTACACATGCCAAAATTCCCAAGAACTATGTGATTCACCTATGGAATGGTAATTCCAAGATTCTTACAAAATTTGAGGTTTCAACTCCTTTGTAATAAAAAATAAAACAAAACTTATCAAGTCCTTTACTCTGTTTGGAAATCCTTGGTAAAGGTTTAAGATCTCAACTTGCTTCCCAAACAACTACAGTCTTGTAATTAGTTAGAGAAACCAAGTATTGAGCAAGAAAAATCTGATGAAGAATATATTGGGAGCATCCTCATGAGTAATTCTTGTTTCTTGAGATTAATGGAGTTGTGATAATACTTTTTCAATCATTTATAGGGTTTAGAAACATAGACACCAAAACAAGACATCAAAGAAAAACTTGCAAACCTATACATTACCATTGTGTACATAGAGAATAGGTAAAGATTCTATATATTTTTTGGTAGGTGTATTTCTTGACTTGATAAGATTGAGGAGGAGTTCATTTTGAAACTAGAACTAGGTAGCAGAACCCTGCATGTAAGATTGGGTGTTCATTTTGAACATAGAACATGGTAATATATTGTGCATAAATATTAATGGGAGAAGGATAATACAATTTTTATTGACCTTTATGAATCTTTTTTATAACTTGGAAAACAACATGGATGATCTGAACCATTAAAACAAGCTTTACAAACCTTAAACCTGTGACTGTGTGATAACAATCCCACACCATTAGCAACTGCATATCCAAGATTATTTAGTTAAATACATTATACACATGGGTATTTATTCAAATATGTCTTTTTAATTCTCTTATACATTTATGATATAAATCTAAAACCACTCCTCTTGGTCTATTTACTCTCTAAACCTTTGTCAAAAGATATATTCACTTTAGATTGGTCTTACAATACCAATAAGATTATTCTGACCCTAACAAGTCTCATTTTAACATGGAATTGCATCAAATAACTTATTCCCTACATTCCTCTATTATATATTTGTATTTAAAACTATTTCATTATTTGTACACCTTCCATTCAGAAACAATTCTACCTTTTAAGCATCTTATGGCAGTCACATGACAATTTTCAGAACTCAACCTTTACATAGTCTTGTGTAGGTCATTTGATTCCATAAATATAATTTATTTCATGAAATTGGACTATTTTATTCATCTAATAAAAGGTTATAAGACTCTTCTTATTAGTCCTTATACCTATAACACTGTTTACAACTCCCTTTAGACTTTTTTTAATGACATGATTACAAGACTAGGTTTAATCATTAATGAAACACATGCCTAATATCTTGTATATTTTCTAATAAGATAATTTTTATCATGAACCCAACTTAAATACTTCTCAAATATCTTTTAATACAACTTTACACACTTACGAATCCTTGGCCTGGATAAGTTTCATGATATGAGGTCTTAATTCTTTAAATCCTATAGGTCTAATTATATCATCTCAATTGATTTTTATCAATACAAACATAAAATGGTTTTAAGTACCTTAAAAAAATGTGTTAAAATGATCATGAAACATTTACAATCCTTCATACAAGATTTTTAACTAAGAACAAAATGAAACAATTGAATTCTTAACCTAAAGGAACTCGAAACACAGTCGATTTGTATGTTACTCCACATGATTTCTCTCGATTTACTAACAATTAAAAATAATATAATTAGGAATATTAAACACATTCCCACCTTTCTCTTGGTCTAAAAACCTCAAATTCTCAAAATCTCTCTTAATTCCTCCCTTCGCAACCCTACTTCATAATCACCTACAAGCATATTTTACACAGTCAGCTATAAAAGGAGCTAAAATATGAATTTGGACTTAAAAATAGTTTTAATTATTTTTAAACTCATTATAGAATCTTTTCCAAAATATTGGATATGATTCATTTGTTAATCATGGAGATATGAACATTTTAGTGCAGGATAGAGTTTCATTTTGAATGACAAGCCTGAGAGCGAGATAATGATGGTTCATATAGTTGAAATCCTATACCTACAAACTAAGACTAGGAGAACAACCTTAACAACCTTCCTTGATATCTAAAATAACTATTTTGATTCCATGTAAAGTATCTCATGTATTTTGAGTTAACTACATTCAACTGCAGACAAAACTAGAATACAACATTTCAAGAGAACTAACAATTTGTACCTTGATTCACTTCTAAAATATATTCTCTACGGATAAAATTTTATTAATATATATGAACATGACATGAAAACACTAGATTAGATAATATAACTCCTTATTTTAATTATTTTTTAGGAAGAAGTTTGTTTGGTTCCAATTTTATATAAGGGCTATGCAAAGTCTTACCAACTTTGTTCCTCTTATGTCCATCCACAAAAGTCATTATAATAAACAACACACATGTATAGACATTAAACATCCTTCCTTTTTTAGTTTGACTATGCACTCCTATAAGACCGTGACATGGGTTAGAGGCTCTATTCATTTTCTAAGGCTCAATATGGGTTGAAGAGTATCTTATTCAACTTCCCAACATAAACACACCACTTACTAAATATATATACACTCTCATTCTCAAGAACAATCACTTCTCCTTGGGGGCAAACTTTGTTAAACAAAATAACATGTATGCAAATTGGGGTCTATACTTACAATAGGGCTTGTCACGTGTCTATGACCTGTGTATTGACCTTTCAATATTTATTTGAACACAAACAATCATCTTGCCATCACCATTCCCTATTACCATCACTTTCTCAACCATCACTTGCATATTTAGCACTTAACATACAAACAAGGTATCTTTCTTATAAAACAGGGGTATGACAGTTACCATAGGACTTATCACTTCCTCAAGCATGTGTATTGGATTCCCTTTCTCATTGTTTTTATTCAAACAGTCCTAAATAATCAATACTTTCATTGACCAACTATTATCAATACTATTGATGATCAAAGTCTTAAAATCCAAGCATTTACTCCCATCTCTTGACTATGATAATAGTCTATAGGACCTTATGAATTCAAGGGGTTATTTTTCTAAGTTTTCCATTGATATAGGTTCTTTCCACCATCTGAGATTACGCACAATACCACTATGTGGAAGGCTACTTGTCTTTGACAAACTTCATCTACCAACTTAGAATACTTTATCCCAACTTTTCCTCCATGACTGTATTCTCATTCCATCTTATAAACACACACATACACACAATAACTATACATAATCTCGAAAGATTTGAACATGACATTCTATGATTCAAGATACAAACTGCTTGATGCATGAAATGGTAGTTGACATGTGAGCTTGTTATCTTCTATTTACATGTTAGTTACATGTATGTAAGTAGTTACATGTATGTAAGTAGTTACAAACTACTTGATGCATGAAATTGCATTTCATTTACATTCTCTAATTAATTAACTACAGTTTGTGAATTATTTTTGGAAATTATTGCTAATTAATTTTTGTAATTGTGTGGAAGGTGGCATTAATACTACATGGGGAGTGTTATAGAAACATGAGAGGAGTTCATAAATTCATATTAAATAAATCAAATGTACTAGAGTATCTCAATGTAGAATGGAAAATATTGCATGAATTCTTGTGTGTGGTGGTCGATTTTGTCAATTGGAGGAGGCTTGAAACCATAGTAAATTTTAGGCAACCTGATGGATTGCAATGGGTGAATGTTCTCCTACATTACAACATGGTGTATCCTGCCTACCACATTCCAATGGTGAGCTATGAGTACACAACATTCATAGACAGACCAGATCATGATTTCTACATACATTGGTCATATGAATAGCCATAGGATGGTGCCATTTTTCCTGATGCATAGGGTATCATTGGTGGCATTATAGCATATTTGAGGCCCTTCTTGGAGAAGTTCTTGCCAATGAAGGTGTCTAATGATCTAGATGTCTATGTGAATATGGATCAAGTATATAATATATTCATTGGTACCAAAATACCATTCACAATGCATTTAGAACTATATATTGTTCATAATAACCTCTTTCAGGCCTTCAATCTTTATCTGGTGCAACCATATGCAACATTGTGTAAGAGATACATAATCTTCCACAACACAGATTTTCCTCTCATCCAACTGGGTTGAAGTATTTCAAGAAAAAATCCACTATTTTTTTACATGCATGTTATAGAGGATGAAGTGATGGTGACTACAATCCATCGGATGAAAGTGACGGTTCTAAAAGTGAATATAACAATTTTATAAAAATATGTTTCAATATTGATAAATAGTTTAATTTATTGATAAATAAATTACATATTTGTGTATTACATATTTATTGTTATTCTTGATGTTGATGTTAGTAAACATTATCTTTGAGGTCTCTTAAGAATCCTCAATTCACTTATTAACTCTTCCTAGCTTCAACCCTCTACTTACACAAATCTGTATGTTCTACTCACACTGGCTTGTAGCCCTATTTTTGGTGAATTTCCTTCTATGTGGCTATGTATGGATTCAATTTGGAAATCTAATTGTTGATCCAGATACCCTTTATCCTTCTTTACCTTTGTGTCAAGTTTTAATTTCCAAATTACCTTTCAAACCATATTACTAACCCAATTTAGCACTCTGCCTAGGCCTAATTAGGGCTTTTCTAATCCTATTTGCTTACATTGCTTCCAAAATGATACAAAATAGTATTGATTCACTCCAAAATCACTATAATATATTATCTTGTATTAATACCTATTTGATCATAAAAATTTGGAAGGTTTCATTTGTTCAAACATCTTCAATTGGATTTGAATTTTGAAACCCTATTTTTTTTACCTTGATTGTGTTTTTAGGACTCGAGGGTATTCAAATTATTCTTACTCTATTCATGTAGGGTTTCAAAAGGATTTTCAAGTTTCATAAGGTTTTATGGTTATAAAACACCTCTTTAATAAATTAGATTTCCACACTTGAGCTTTTATTCAACTTTTCTATCAAGATCTTTGCCTCATTGTACATTCAGACTCTATCAACAGGGTCTCTAGGCTTTGTTTCAAGGTTTTGAATTCACACAAATGTTTAAAAATACTATCAAACATTGTAAATCCTTTGAATAAAATAATTTTACCTTTTTTAATTTTGAATTCCATTTCTTAATCTCAATTTCCACTACACTATCCACACTATTGCCTCTTTTGTGCATATAGTCTCCATTTACTAAATCTGCAAGTGACTTATTACAAGTTTATATTCATGGTTTTATGAATATTGTTGGGAGGATGTACACCGGAAGCACACAATTTGATTACCAATACCAAGCAACTTAATATGCAGAAATTAACCAGATTCACCAAGTAACTAGAATTCAGAATAACACAGCATATGAGAGACAATACCAAATTGTATTAACACTTTATACAGAAAAGAATACAATAAAGAAGATGCCACTTCTTCTCCACCACCTTACAGAGGTTTCCCACACCTCAAGTGAACAGTAATTCTTCTCCCCAAAGCTCTCCCTCTCACAGGTCCCAACACCCAACTCAAAGACAGAGTTGGTGTTCACCTCCCGTGCTCCACGCACACCACAAGTGCTCCACGCACTCCACAAGCACTCCACGTGCTCCACAAGTACTCAAGGTACTTCAAGTAGATCTCCCATGAATCTGCAACAACCTGCAATTCAACAGACCATACTTATGGAAGGAACTCCCTTGCCTTCCTCTTGCTCTATCTGAGTACACACCTGTACTCCAAGTAGATCCTGCCTGATACTGCTCCCTGTAGTGTTGCTGTCTGTATGACCTTGCACACCTGCAAATCAAGCAATGGTTCTAATCACCTGTGAACCTCGACCTTGCACACACATACACCTGCAGATCAACGATCTTACTTATTGAAGAACCCAGCTGGCTCTCCAATCCAGCACCAACACACCTGGTACTGTGGCACTAGGAGGAACGCACCATAGCTCTACCTCACACACAGAAGGAGCTTATAATTATGCTCTCTTACTCCCTAGCACACTTTTCCAATACAACCATGAGTCTATTATATAGATCTCATCCAAACAGTGATTAGACATCTAATTACAATAATTAGATCCGCAGCTATGAGTCTAAAATTAGCACTCATCATGCAAACTCTTGGTTCGTTAGCTAACTGCCCGTAAATAGCTCGCAGTCGAACCACACAGGCGACCGACGCCGGTCCCTGTCCGCCTGGAGGTGATCGACGTCGGCCGATATATGACCGACGTCGGTTGCTTCTCTGTGCTATCCCGCCGACGTCGGCTGATCAGACCGACCCCAACTTCTTCTGCAACTCAGCAACCTTCAGCAACCTCCTCTCTTGTTTGCATCAGTGAAGCTTTTAGCTCCACAATCCTAACAAATATCATTGGTTTCTTAAGCCTATGAATGATCTCTAGGCTTGGTTCCAATATCAAACAGCTTTTCCAAACACTTGATCTTCACTAGAATGCTCCTATACGCCTCTTGATAACTTCCTAGACTCCTCTGTTTGCACAATGATCAATTACATGTATGTGAGTTTTCTCTTCAAGTTTTATATCACTGGAGGGAATTACCAACTTTTTCTTAAGGTGATATGTCGAAAGACACTTTGTGAAATCTTTCAAAATTGTTCCCAACTCCTTTGATATCTCAGTTAACCTCTTTTACTATAATTTATATACTCGCAGCCCGAGTATGATCTTTTTAAAAGGACTGTGTCATCCTCAAAATAGTTAACATAAAAGGTAATGAAAAGAATGGTCTCACATATGTTTAATAACATAAAAAGGGACTCAAAAAATTCAAACTAAAATTCACAAAACAATACACTGTGAATCTTTTCCCCTTGAGCAAATAATAAGCAGTCATTCTTCATTTCTATGCATAAAAAATATGGTTGCAGACCTATTGTTAAAACTTGAAGTCACCATTCATATTATTTTGGGTCTTGAGCCCTTATTTTTTTGAGTACACACAAAAATTTGATCACAAAACCAAAATTGAACTATTTTTGAAACAAATATAACTACTTAAACTACCTATCAATAGTTATTTGCAAGACATTTGGCACCTTGGCACAAGTTCCAACCAAGGTTGATTATCCGTACAAGTGACCTATGCATATGTTTGAATGTGTCTATGATGTTATTTTTATGATTTCCAAATCATTTGATGTTATTTTATGTTAATTGATGTTGATGTTAGTTGATATTTATTTGTGATGTTAGTTGATGTAATGAATAAAGAAGGAATTTAACCATATAAGTTGATGTTCTTGAACTATATTAAGTTATTATGAATCATGTATATTTCCCTTCAAGTCCCTTGAGGCCATGAATTTATTCATGTTTATGTGGAGTTACAGGTTGTTGAATGATTGGTGGAGACAACCAATAAGGGTTGTAGGTTACAGTCGTAAAAGGAAGATATTGGAATGTTTAGTTACAGATCAGAGTTGGAGTTTAGTGTGGAAAACATCATTGTATAGGTTGAGAAATTACAAACCTTCAAAGAGTTGTGATAATATAAGTAACAAGGTGAGACAAGAATAAAATAGACCATTGAATTCTTAAGGCCCTATAGAATATTGTCTTCATCATAGAATGAGGTAATCCTTTGGCTTTAAGACATCAATCAACTATGTGATGAGATGATGATTGTGAGATGAATGTGAGGTTCCTATATAGGGGAAGATTTTTTATTTTAAAACAAGAGAGGTAGTGAGCTTCTAGTCATAGTTCAAACAAGGATCAACTCTGTTACATAGTCCATAACCCCTATTTTGGTAGATGTTGGAATGGATATACATTGGGAGAGAGGTAAGACCATTATGCTAGAAAGTTATTGATGTGAATAACTAGGAGAGAAGATATTAATGATAATTCTTGAAATAAAGAGACCCCAGAATGGAAGTTGATAATATACATTCCATGTTTTTATACTTGCATTGTTATATCATGACTACAAGGACTGATATTTGAGATAATCCATATGATCAATGAGTTATTGGATTCTAAAACATGTTGGTAAGTTCACTGTGGAGGTTTGAAGTGGCTTATAATCTCTCTTTGGTTGAAACATTGTTGTTGGTTGTCTAACAGGAACATAGTCCTATAGGAAACCCTTGTAATCTACACAGTCCAAGGGAAATTGAGTTAGAAAATGTGAATAGATGATTGGATTTTGGTTTTCAAAGGTCGGAGGAGTTTCATTAGGGTAAGACAAATCCTAGAAACCATTCAAGACACAGTTGGGCCTTTGAATATTAATGCAATTTCACTATAGCTTAAGAAAATCCTAAATGTTACCCTTTATTATAACAAAGCACTCAATTTCTTTAGAAACTATTCCAAATAGTCAACATTTTGTAGAACCAGATAATTAGGTCTCACGAGAACCAAGCCTACATGCATTCAGAACATACACACCATCTTTATACATTCAGGACATACATACCATCTTTTATGAACATTCATAAATAATCTAGCCTATATGTTACATGATCAAGCAAGTTTGCAATTAATAGAAAGATGTCATGGCTCCAAAAATGCCTATAAACTATGTAATTACCACTCATTTTTGCTCAATTTATATTTTAAAAAAAATAGGCCACATGATTAGAAGAAGCTTTAAAAATAGGTCAAGAAGCCACTTAAGGGACTTTAAAAACCATGATGACATAGCCCATATGGTTATCAATAAGATGACATAGCAGATTTTCATAAGTCAATTTGTATTTTTTTTGGTTAAACAACTTCTGAACATAGCCATTAGTTCATTCATAAACAACTTAAATACACAACATGAAGTAAGCAAATGGTGGAAAATAAACAATGATTTTGTAAATTAAAATGTGAATAAGCATGTGTTTTAATTGATTTCCATCCAAAGTCATAAGCATACATCATGTAATATCAAACACATGAGTTGTTGCACACAGCTAATTATCATTGTTCTTGCATGGAATACCATGTCTAGTGGGAGACATCTCATTGGATTGTGAAAATAAGATATCGAACTCCACCTTACAAATATGTAGTTATTGCTCATATATGATAACTATTCCTTCATGCTTCATTTGCATGGCCTGCACAGTCTCCACCCTTACATCAGAGAGTGATTTTATTAGGCATGGATGACTTGTAGATTGACAAACTTTATTTCAACATCTATCTTCTCATCCCTTAGTGTGAGAAGTGCACGGTGAAACTTATCAATCTCTCTGGTCTTTTCAGCCAACGTAATTTCCAACTTGATAACCTTTATCCTTGCACTGTCAAGAAGCTCAGTAAAAAATTGGTTTTCCCTCTCGAGTGATTTTTTTTAGTAGCCACTAGTGATAGTTACAAACCAAGATGTTCTTCTGTGCCCATTATATTCTAGGATCTCATCCTTGTGATAAGTTCTTTTATGTCCTCAGGCAATTGGGTAACCACATTCTCTTCTATATTTGGGACTTGGTCTAAAAAAATATGATACATGTGAAAATCAATGACAACATTTAATATTTTGAGCATTGAAAAGCTAGACATAAATGAAGCTCTATGAGAATATTCAAAAGCTAAGAACATCTAAATTTTTATAATTACGAATAGTTTGCTTACACACAAAGAGTTTTCTAACTTAATGAAAACAATGAAATAATTATATTGGAATATGAAATCTTTACCTGTGGTATGGTCATTATGTTGTATTGGAGTGTTTCCCCATTCCTTCTCGGCCCTCCTCCCCTGCCTTAAACCATGGCCCATAGAAATTGATAGTTATTATGTCGATTCCATGAATAGATAAACACATGATATGATATAAAGGAATTTTAGAGAGACAAGTCATGCATACAAATCTTATATTACACTCTTCCCACCATGGTTAATTTTATATAGACATAGAGACATGTAAACATGTGAACTTTGTCACCAACATGTGAAAGAATGAAAGGAGAATAAGGTATACATGTGAAGACAATAGATCACCATTAAAAAACATCACATACCATACATGTAAAAAATATATGATGAGGACATGGGAAACACATTGCATCAATTGAACCATGCATGATTGTGTAATACACTATTAAATGCAAATTAACCACCAAACCATTGCTTGAATCATATATAAAGAAAAAACTACATATCCAACACAAACTATAAATGAAACACTTGTATTCAAATCTCCTATCCAAACAATATGTTTGACCACACATCAAACATGTCATACATAGTATGCCAAAATGTATGTATATAAATAATAGTGTCCAAGGTAGTAGCCACAAGGTAATATCAATGTTCATTCTGTGGCTATTAGACCTCTAGAAATAGATAAAAAAAGTGGAAGCGGTCAACCATATGAATGCACGTATATACATGTCACCCTGGACACTTACATTTAAAAATGTGTAGTTCAGAAATATTGACAAAATGCAAGAATAAGACACCAACATGAAGAATAAACTTGTCCATTTTGGTAAATAAGAAGTAAGTATCATGCCTCCTAAACATGGTCCATTCATGCCTATGATTACATCAACTCATCTCCACCAAAATCCTATATGCAATAAAAATATACAACACTATCAAAATATGTAATGGTAGGGTTGAAATAAAGGTACAATGAATAAAGAAGAGTGAATTTAATATGTAGTCATCATAGGAAGTATAATATCAATTTATGAGGCAACCAGTCATGCACACTTTCATTTGTTATGCCCCCCAATGAACATATCTACCATTCCAAAAATGTATTTCTCTCAAAAGGAATGTGATCCTCATCACTAGAATGGGCTTGAGGTTCATCCGTCTATAATCGAAATAGTGATTATTGTATAAATATCAATGTTAATATTGAGTAAACTAAATAAACTTAACATTAACTTCATAAAAAACAATAAACAAAATTCATTTAACTTGAGGTCCATTATTGCATTCACCTTTCTATTACTCCACCCATTCTCTTTCTCACTCTATTTGTCAATGATATTCTCTTTGCTAAATGCAGGTTTCCCTTCTCCATACCAAGTTTTCACTCAAATCATATGCACCCATCTTATCATCGATAGACTTCAAGGTTGTCTCACTAAGATAACATAACTCGAACACATCTTCCCTAGCCAACCATGATCTTTCTAGTCTATCTCTCTTGTTAATGCTCTAATTTTCAAGATTCAGTCTATTGACCTCCTTTCTGTTGGCCTTTTGTTGATTTTTCTTCCCTTAGACTTGCATTTCCAACTTCCAGCACACCCAGGGGGCCTTATTAGAATGGGTTGCCAACCATGATTCTTATGACAATGACTGTTAAGTCTATCTCATGACCAAAATGGACCACCATCAGCTCTAAATGTGTCGCATGGCCTTAACAAGCAAAGGTGCACATTCCACCTCACAATACCCCAATCCTCAATTTTGTACTTGCTTTCATAAAATCATTCAACAAGGAAGATATGTGAGGTTAAAATTATAAATAAATAAACAAAATATTACGTCATCAAACACAATATAATGTTAAAAGCATAAAATAATAAACATAAGCTAACGTCATCAAAGACAATCAAATGTTCTTATAATATTCAGTTCCTCCTCTATTTTAGATTATGAAGCATCCAAAATCTAATCACCATCATCATCATCAACATCCTCATCATCATTGTCATTGAGGTTATATGACTCCACATCCTCCTGCCACATAGGTGGACATATGTGTGAGTCCAACTCCAAACATATATGGAACAACAAACATGAGGCTATGAGCATGTCAAATGAAAGAGAGACTAGAAAAAATATGCACATTTATAGGGATGAAGTCACTATGCAGGTGACTATCAATCACATCCATGTGGCTCTATTCCACCCCTTCCAACTAAAACACAAAATAAAAACAACATAGAAAAATGCATGGTGTGTCAAGAGAATTCTAATCTTGTTTATTGTAAGAGGGAATAAAGAAACATTACTTAATATGAGGAGTAGTCAAACATTAAGGGTAGCCAAAGGTTCCCATACATCTCTTGATAAATAGTAATTAGATGCTTCAGGGACACGTTCTTCACCTTCAGTTTACTCTACCCCCTCCTCCTGTAGTATTAAAAAAGATATAACATATAAAAATAGGGATGCATGGTTCACAATGATTGAGCATGGAAAATGAAAGAGAGAGTACAAAAAATACACACATTTGTAGGGATGGAGTCATTATACAGGTGACTATCAGCCACATCCACATGGATCTACTCCACCCCTTCCAACTAAAAAATAAAACAAAAATAACATAGAAAAATGCATGGTGTGTCAATCAAAAGTTGTGTAATTTTGATTGTTGTAAGAGAGAAGAAAGAAACATTTTTTAACGTGAGGATCAATCAAACATTAAGTGCAACTAAAGGTTCCCATACATCTCTTGAGAAATAGTCATTGGGCACTTTGGGGACACCCTCTTCACCTTTGGTCTACTCCACCCCCTCCTCCTGTAGTATTAAAAAAGGGCAATGTAACAAATCAAAAGACCGATGCATGGTTCATAAATATTGAGCATTTTAAATATGCAACAAGAATATTAAAGAAGGCATTAAAAATACATGGACTATCAATAAAATTACCTCTATTATCCCCTTATTTGCATCTTTATTTGATAAAGATTCCATCTCACACTTGGATTGCATCCTTGGTTGTTTGTGGGCAGGGGATGGCTGTCTCATTACAATGGGAATATCATCCCCAATTGTTGAAGCTCCATTTGGCTTCCTCCTTCGATCTTTGAGGGGGTGAGGGGAATGTTTAAACTGAGCACTTACACACAATGAGGACTTTTGATTGACTTCTTTCTCCTAACATAATGCATGTCACAACATATTAGCATCAATAAAAAAAAATACAACTGAAATTCACAATTGAGTATGGTAGCTGAAAATGCATACCATTTGTTCAGTCTTAACATAAAGTTCTTTGAAGAAATCATCTAATTCCCACTCATCCATTTTAAATCTTCAATGGTTAACATTCATAGTATTAGTTGCCAACAAACAACAACTTGCATTCAAACAAGTTAAGAATATGCTTTACAACAATAACCCTTACCAATGAAATGCTTATAGAAATTAACGTAAAGGTCTCCATGAGAGTACAATGATGTGTCGGTACCTAAGGTAATCTGACTAGTTGGCAACATAACATAGCATTCATATAATAATTAGGACAACCATTGTTCATGAAATTGACACCCTATATTGAAAGTATATATTATGATCCTCCAACAAGGAAATGTACATATGAGAAGGCATTACATTTTTTGTAGATAGTGTAATGTTCCAAAGTAGAGATTATCTTTTCACATTATAGAAACTTAACATACCAATTCATTTGGAAATAATCTATTTAATAGGGAAATGCTTCGTGTGGTGATTCAAGGGTAAGCTAAACGGACCTTTGTATGTAGTAGATGAGATAGAGAAAATGTAATGGATAAATTACATTTTGAAAACTTTAGAAGAACCAAAACATACCTGTTGTAAATTTCAAAGGTTAGCAATAATATTTTTGAAGCTTGAAATATCAAGTCTATGGAGATTGTATGAAAAATATTTAATTTTAGTTGTAGCTTCTATCAAAGACATTGATGGAAATATTTAATAAGCTCACTGAACATTCTGAATGAAGAAGTCAACAATAATAAGTATACATTGCGTAGTACAATGGGAGTAAAACAAACACAAACATGGATTCACACACTCTTACTTTATGGAAGTCTGCACATACACATGAAATATGATAAGAATAACACTTTCAATGTACTTAAAAGCACACATACATCGATGAACCCATCACAAAAAATAGAGTATATTTAGGCACTTGAAAGCATAAATACATAGGAAATGGTGAATAAAATCACATGAATTAAAAATAGAACTCAAGAAATTAAATCTTGGAAAATAGTATAGAGGCTCTTGTACACCCTATAATGGGAGTACAATAAACATGGATTCACATGATCTTACTGTGTGGAAGTCTTCACAAACACATGAAATATGCTACGAGTAACACTTTCAATGTACTTAAAAGCACACATACATGATGACCCCATCACAAAGAATAGAGTATATTTAGGCACTTGCAAGCATAAATACACATGAAATGGTGAATAAAAACACATGAATTAAAAATAGAGATCAAGATATTAAATCTTGGAAAATACTAGAGAGGCTCCTATACACCTTGTTCTACCTTGTTGAATAACTCTCTTCCTCTAAATTCGTAGTGCATATGACCCTACATATAAGCTTGTCCTTATGTAGAAATATAAATTATTAACAGAGACAAAATCTTGGGTGAGCTTAACCTTATGTCTAGTGGGCTTCTGGCAAGGAGAAATAAGGCCCGAGAAATAGTAGATATATGTATATTGAAGACATATGTCCTTTTAAAGGATTTATTACAATATTCACTTCTTTTCTTTGCAATTTCATCTAACTAATTTATGAAAAGGAGGATTATGATCACAATATGAATGTGCTTATCTAAAGCATTTTCATTTTTTCCCCATATGTATTTTTGCTTCCTATGTTTTGGATTTTATTTGTGTTAATAAGTTATGGGTTCAATTTTTTCACAATTATAAAAACTTTAGGATTTAGTTCATTGTTCAGCGTTTTCAATGTCCACTTGCCCTTCTATGATCACAAATATGATTGAATCTATCATAAATAAGTTAGGGATTTAGTTGTATGTAGGGTCATTTGAATGTTTGAATAAGGTAACATTGAGCTTTGCTTTCTTTTGTATTTTAGGTCTATTAAAGGATATTTTGTGTTTGAACAATACAACTATGTTCCCTATGGAAAGGAGGACTGAGTATGTGTTTCTTATGAGAAAAACAACTTGTAAACTAAGTGGAGTCTCAAGAATATTGGTTATAAACATATTTCTCATTCTCTAAGGTCTTTGCAGAGATTTAAGTGTTTGAATTTGTGTAGAGTTCATAAACACAGTTCAAAATAATACAGACCACTGTGTGTTAAGGTACAACTTATAGAGAAGCAAGGGTAACCTTGAATAGGGGCATACATAACCCTCAAACGGAGTGAAATAGTCACTTTATTTGATATAGTTGTCTTCATACACCTACTTGACTCTGTTGAAATGATAAAACCTTCTAGAATTTACCTCAACATTTGACTAGTGCAAAAACTAGGATTAAACACTGACTCCTTTACTCTTATTCTGACCACCTCTGCTTGAGCTATCTCTCTCCACATTAGATCTACTAATGACCAAATGGTGAAGGACATATGTTTGGCCTTTAGGCTTGGCATTACCTAGTTAATAATAAGCCATAGGAGATTAAGGAAATGATAAGATGACATGATTATCAACATGTCATGGCATGATAATCCAATGTTACCATTGAATTATTTGCATGCCACACTGGGTCTGTGCCATGTGATAAATTTGGTGACACTTGTGTAGTCAAGGTTCACAGTTGGGTCGATAGTGATTATTGATTGACAGTGAAGGTGGTGGTGATCATGGTAGGGATGGTTAGAATGAAGTGAAGGTGTTAGAATTGAAATTAACTGTGTTTTTTCTTGGTTTAACTACAGTTAATAATAAGGTTTCAAAGACTGCTATGTACCTAGGGATATGATATATTAATGTATATGGGTTGATGGAGATGTCGACATGTGGCACACATCCCCTTAGTTAGTTATATGGGTATAATATATTAGGATAATGGAGGAACTTGTAGAATTAGTACATTGGGTAATGGTCGGCCTATATTGGGATTAGGATGTTACCCATCCATGGGTTAGATAGATGTCTATATATAGGAGATGATTATCATGGTAAAGATATCAAGTAAGCATTGAGTCTTCTATTGTAAGAGGATATCGGAGGTTTTCCCCTTGAAGAGACATTGTGGAGTTATTCCTTCCTAAAGGAGTATTATATGGTGTTGCCTTACCTTAAGGGTATTTATGCATATATTGAATATCAAGATCTTATCAAAGACTGATATAGATGAGCCCCCTTACGACCGATGATGACCAACACATGCTGGGAGTTGGTGTGTGTTGGTTAATATCTACCATTTATATAGCCTATGGAATTTAGTGTGGGAGAAATAATACATAATGTGATAGGTATTAGGACCGTCCCTCTCATCTTGTACCATAGAGGCACTATAACCATGGTTAAAAACAACGTGTTCAATTAAACCATGGATTAAAATGATGTAATTTTATGCACTTTATTAATTTAAATAAAATAATGTTAAATGAAATCTAATTTCCCACATAAACATTATATTATACAAGGTTATAAAGTAGCAAATCCTTTTGAAGTCAGTATACGTTAGGGAATCATAACAAATATCTATTTATGACAAAGTTAAAATTTCTAATGGTCTTTTGGTGCTAGTTGTGGTCTATAAATTTGACTCAAGAGAGGATGGTTAGTATGGTGTTAGTTCCAAAATGAAAACAAGATGAAATAAACAAACTAATAACATAACTTCTCGAGGCCTAGACACCAGGGATAGCTTAGTTAACAAAAAAATGACAAACACAACTAAAAAGTAAGAAATAAAACACAAGAATTCCTTCAGCTTCCTTGGATGCTCCAAATGCCTTTGTAGTGGTGGTTTTATCGGCTTATGCTCATGAAGTCCTCATCAAAGGAGGCTTGGCTATCTCCTCTTCTCCTTGGAACCTTTGGCTTGTGGCTTGGCTTGGCTTAAAATCAATTTGGCATTATAACACTAGTTTCTTGAAGCTTTTAAAACTAATTTGACATTATAAATTTGCATCAAAAAAAGCTTTTGAATATATTTGAGCATAATAAATTTGAACTAAAATATCTTAGAAATAATGTTGTGAGGCCTCCTATTTATAGATTTTTGGATTTTATCAGAAGTAACCTGAACCGTCTATCTCAAGATTGAGATGTGTGGTTGAGGATTAATTAAATTTTTAGAATTTTGTAATTATCCTCTTCATGGAATTGGAATAAGGGGTAATTAAGAGGCATGGAGGGAATCATGGAAGGCATTTATGAGGCATGGGAGGCATGAATCCTGATATTTGTGGCATTTATGGCCTAGAGATGTCTTCCCAAGAAATGAGGTCACTTGATGATATAGATATTCAATATTCATTTCTTAAAATAAGTATTCAACAAGTTTACATGGAATTATTAATTAAGCCTTTATTTGGGTTAATTAGCTCTTAAGCATGATTAAACACATTGTGCACAAATTACCCAAATTGATTAGAATGTCTTATTATTGGTCCAAAATTTGACTGGATTGGAATTGGAAGGCAATATCAGATGCATTGGATGCATATTACCATTTAGGATGTTGCCAATAACAAATACTAAAGGCACATGTGCTGTGTAAAATATTTGATAGGGAAGAGCAATCTAGAGCACCTAGGTGCAAATTTGGCATTTTGACTTGAAATGAACTGATCAAAGTTAACTATCCCATAAATTACATTGCCCCATTTAGTGATACCCTGGCCAAAATCAGCCCTTGAATATGTCAGTTTCTCATCATTTAGCATGTTTTAGTATTTTTAGGCCATATTATGCATTTTAGGTGGAAACTAGTCAAAAGCCTGATTAGAGGTTATCAGTGGCTAGTTTTAGGTGTCTATAGTTTTTCCCTATTTGGGAAGATGTTAAAAACCATAGGAAAAGCAATGTCTTCTCAAAGAATGAGAAATGGCCTGTATGGCAAAAAGAAGATGATGATTGAAGAATAAAGCTCAAAATGGTTTTTGGGAAGCCTATGATGATGCCTCCTTGAGGGAGTGGCTGTCACATTTGTTGATGGATAGTATCTCGAAAAGAAACAATAAAAAAGGTGGAATTAACCTGTGGTTGAGATTAATCCAAACAAGAAAATGCTTGCATGCATTGATGTAAAAAGGATGATAATTTTTCCAAAGGTGGTTATAATCAGGACTAAAAGTAAAAATAATGATTTACCCATAGGTGCTTATAATAATTATAAGGACCTAGATTAGCTAAAGATGATTGTGCCCCAGTTAAGGATGATTAACAAGCATAACTCAAGGATATAACCTAGAATATAGATTAAAGATGAGTGGGTGCAAAGTGATGAAATAGATGAATAGAAGAATATGATTGATCAGTATAAATGATTTAGTTATACCTACCAATGAGTAGATGCTCATCCTGACTAGTAATGATACAATTAGAATGGTCAAATGAGTTAATTCTATCAAGGGTGGGATGGAAGGATTTTCCAAGGTGTCAAGGAGAAAATTTTGTAACTTCATTGATTATAGACCATCCTAAAGCTAATTTTTGTTGTAGCATGTGATGGTAGGCTTCATGATAGAACACCATGAAGACTTGGCCAAAATATGTGTAAAGACTGACTCCCAATCCAATAAACACTTGAAAAAAATACACCAATGATAAAAATAATGATGACACTATTGACATATGAATATGGATGGACTCAAGAATATGCTCGAGGAATCACCTAATGAATACATATAGACTAAGTCAAGGCAACAGTGGTGAAAGCAAGCAAACAAGAAAACAAATAAACAAACAAATAAATAGAAAAATAAACAAACAAACATAAATCCTGAAAACAAAAGTAAAAGAAAGCATCCTAACAATGACAATGCCCCAGTAAGGCAGATCGAGGATAACTGACTAGGCTTAGATAGGATAAATATTTTTAGATTTTTTAAATGTTATGAATGTTTTTGAAATTTTGAGGTATCTTAACTCATTAGAGAATGAAAATATACCTTCTCACAAAATTATGAGAGTGTTTGGCTTAGGTTGCTGACAAAATGGTGAAAGCGTATGGAAAGGGGGACTAAGGTGGCCTCAACATGAATTGAGCATGACCCACATAGTCCTAAAATGACCTCAAGTCATAGTAATTCCATCCACACAAAAACTGGGGGAAAACCAACTAGGCCCCAACAAGTTTTCAAATTTGACAAATGGACAGTCAAATGAAAACAACGATGGCAAGGTGATGCATCAATGCATGATAAATAAGTGTTGCCCCTAGTTTGCCCATAGGTAGTTATAACTAAGATATAATGGCATAGGTCAATGATACTAATTTTCCCATAGGTGGTTATAATTAGTATCAAGACTGGCGAAACACTAATTTTCCCATAGGTGGTTATAATTAAGCTCACATAAACAAACATGGATATATGATAAAAGATATCTTGCCAAATCAACTACCACAATACTTTCATAAACTGTCAATGTAAACATGAATTGGATTGATTGTTGAAACTTGATCAGAATCCCCCCACAAAAAGGTGTGGGAAGAACCAAGATCAAAATAGGATTGGGTAAGATGACTAAAAACAAGGTTTGGTCTAGATAGGAATCAAATAATAGGATGGTATGGTGTTGCTAAGGATAATGATGGTTTAGATAGATTGTGTAAAATGGTATGAGGGTTTTCCCCCAAGTGATGGGGAAAATGGCAGGGATCTACAATAATGGTAAATGGATATGTAACAATGGCAATGGCATGGCAATGTGAAATGACATGGTACATGTTTTTGGCCTGGGTGTGGTTTTTGATTTTGTTGTTTTTCTTAATGGGGAGATGCACGTCCTAATCAATAAATGATACAAATAGAATACTTGATCATGTTAATTGCTAGCCTGCACCTCATTTAAATAACTTCTCTATTAAAAATGGTCTACAAATTTGGTTGCCAAGAATTCTTTCATGATCTTTGTTGGTCATTGATTCTGATTCCTTCAAGCATCGAGACAAGGTATCTTTGTAGCCTTTGTAAAAGAAAGTGCAGCCATGGATGGTAAACAAGGAAAAATAATGGATGGTAGGTTTTATTGTGAAATGGAATGGCAAATGATAATAGAATGTATAATGGTGGGGAAACAAATGAAGATCATGACTTTCAGTCACACGTAATGTTGTTGATGTCAGATTTGACATATTTTTGGTTGTGGTGCGGCTGAAGACTTGTTCTCTCAATAGGACCACCATATTTTCTTGTTGTTTGATCTTGAGAGTAGATACCATCTGATTAGGTTGTATATTGGAAGCTATTTTGATTTGATCTTTGATTTTATCTTCATCAAGTGGTGAAGAAAGTTTGTGCTCAACTATTGGTGCCTGAATGAGGTTTTCACCAATGAGGTTGCCTTGATTATCCATTAGCACCTTCGAGAAGGTTTCACTAATGAACATTGGATTTTTAATTTGATTTTATTCTATCACTTTCGAAAAAGTATGACTAAAAGATGCTGAATTTTATATTTGCTTATCCCTTAGTGCCTTCAAAAAGGTGTCACTAGGAGAGTGTTCTTCTGCTACATGAATGTTGTCTTGGCCTCCTTGCCCTTCTTTAACTACTATGTCACCATGGATTTAGTTCAAAAAAGTGTGATTCTATCGATCCCAATCAACACTTATGGGAGATAGAATGTCAATAATATGGCTATTTTGGTTGATGGTAATAGCCTGTGGAACGGTAATAGAATGGGGAGAGGCTACACAATCCTTGTAGAAGGTACTAGGAAAACTTATGTTGAAGCTGAAGTAATCATCATAAAAAATTAGAGAAGGATCACAAATGTATTCAAATTGATTTGTAAGGAATGCATAACCAATGTTGTAATAGTCATGGACATATTCTTCTTCTGACTCTGATTCTAACTCAAGGGACTCTGAATCTGATGTCACAATTGATGTTGATTTTGATTCTGATGCTGAATCTAATGTCAATTCAAGAATAAAACCTAACTCTAATTCTAATTCTTCATCTGATGGGTACTCTATTATAATGTTGTCTTGTTGAATATTTGGTTTTGGATAAGTAACAGCCTATGATGGTATAATGGGTTCCACAAAAACTAGTTTGTCAAAATGAGACTCCTCTAGGATGGGAAATACATCAAGAGACAACTCCTCAGAGACTGACTTATCAATAGGAGGCTCTTGAAAAATAGGCACATGGTTGAGGTAATGATTTTCCCAAAGGCAGTTATAATCATTAAGAAGTGACTCAACAAAGACTGGTTCGTTAGAGTGAGACTCCTCAACAACTGGTATAGGATCAATAGGCAATTTATCATAGGTTGACTTATCACAAGTTGTTGATTTAACAAAAACATATAGAATTGGTTTGTTCTCTTGGCCTTGGTTTTCAGTGAGTTGGAAAATACCAGTTTTGAATAGAGCTTGGTCTTTGAAGAATTGGATCGGTTGAGGTTTGGATGGGATTGGTATTGGATGAGGAACGACTTGTAGTTGGATAATGGTAAGGCATTAGGGAGCATGATTGCTTCCATGAGCCAAAGGATAAAGTCTTAAGATGGTAACGATAGGGTGGTGTAGAGCTTGATTACTTACACAAGCTAAAATATTAGGTCCTAGAATGATGAAGGGGCATTATGGAGCTTGATTGCTCATACAAGCCAAAGAACTAGGTCTTGGAATGATGAAGGGACATTGTGGAGCTTGATTGCTCATACAAGCCAAAGAACTAGGTCCTATAATGATGAAGGTGTATTATGGATCTTGATTGCTCACACAAACCAAAGGATGAGGTCTTGGTATAGAAATGGTATTCCTTGGATATTGTGGAGCTTGATGGCTCATATAATCCAAAGTAAGGTTAGGGGTAGTCGATGATCGAATAATAAAAGGATGTTGTGAAACTAGATTGCTTGCAAAAGTAAAAACATCCAAGTATTCCTCATAAACCATGTCATCCTAGTTGTGAGTTGGCTAATAATCTAGTTCCTGACTGTGTTCCATGTACTGATTTCTAAAAAGAGGGTATGGATTCATTTCCCAAACAACATTATCTGTAGTTGGGTCTTCAAAGTCTTCTTCACAAGTCTCTTCATGCTAATCGAGGTCTCGATCTGGATCATAAGTTATTTTGTGACTTTGTTCCCATGAATGATTAATATGAGGTAGATAGAAATCTGTCTCACAAACCATATTAATATCATTAGGGTCTTGACAAAATCCATAAAAGTCATTTTGTGCAACCATTCTATCATAAGTCAGATTGTAAGTGACTCCACCATAAGTGTAGCAAGACATATCCACGTAAATGATGAAAGCTCCAAAAACAAAAAGACTTAGAGTTCTACAAACTTTGAAAAACTATGTCCAAAAGATAAATGGTTCAAACTTGGTCTAACTTGGTCGAAGGGGTGGAGCCATATCTCCAATATGGTCTGAAAGTGGAGCTATATCTCCAAAATGATTTGTAGTAAGACTTGGCATAGAATAGCCTAACATTAAATGTCTAATGTCAAATGTCATACGCATAAAAGGTCAAGTGTCTGAATAAAAACTAGCATGTCAAGGTCTAGGTCAAAGTGTTCCAAATAGGGTCTAAAATAGGAAAGGGAAAAGTTGAGTTGCTAGGTATTTTATCCAAACATGGAGTCAAAAGCTAGGCTCAAACAAATAGGCATGCTAGGAATTTTGGCCAAATGACGTCAAAATCTAGACTTGAAACAAAGGCTGATGTGATTTGATTTAATCTAACAAGTTTGGAAACAACTTTGACATAGACCCATCACATGGAATCAAACATAAACATGATCAGTTGGCATAAGGCATAAGATAAAAGGCTCTTTGAAAATAGCTATGTTCTCTCAAATAAAAACACAAATAATGATGAGGATAAACATTAAACAAACAAACCATCAATAGTTTTTAATTTTGGGTAATCGATTAATCAAAGTTATGCAACCCAAAAGAGAAAGATCTATGTATCATCCCCACGAATTGAAACTTAGACAGAAATCAATCAATGTTTGGATCCAAACTTAACAAGGCTAATTGAAAACCCAACGTTGAAAACTAAGATTTGACCAAACAAGCTAGACAAGATTGGATAGCATGACGACATAAGACAAAAGTCTAAATGGTATACACACAGTGGTTTGAAACAAATGGTTTTGATACAATGGTAAACAAGTCTTGAAATAAATTGAGCAGCCTAACGACATAAGCATGCCTGAATAATGTGGTCAATGTTATGCTTCAAAGACTTAAAAAAAGCTCAAAAATGTTTTGACATGATTTGGGCAGCATAACACTACCCTTTACAACTCAAATGCATTATTTTGACATGACTTATCAACAAAAAAAAAAGTTTTAGTCTCAAAACATACCAAGCAAAAATGACCAAAATACACTAAGTATAATCGTCCAAATCCTAGAAAGGGTATGGCATGTGGGGTTGACTAAACTATCAAGTTTTGAACATTCTAGGGGAATCAATTGCACAATGACTTTCATGTCAAATGATGAAAAATATAAGCATGAAAATTGGGTGACTGAGGCATTGGCTAGTTGTAAAAAGGTCTAGTCTTTTTTACAACCACTACATCTTTTTGTTCACTCAATGTAGTATGATGTCCAAATGTAGATACGTCTTGTGTACAACTCCAAAGGAGCCAAATGAAATCAATGTCGAGAGGTGAAACCCCAAGTCAAAGCTTCCCTAAAGAACTCAAGGGAGGTACTGAAGTCCCCCTCGCAAGCCAAGATGCATAAAAATAAATAAAGCATGAAAGTAGAAAGACTTTAGGGTCATTTTCAAGGTCACCCAAACTTTGACAAGTTTTCGGGGAATGCTTTAGATGACACTATTTTTAAGCCTTGGACTAGGCTACTTGTAATAGGAATGGCGCTTTTGATTCCAAAGGTTCCTTATAGGGGACAAACGGAAGATCATACATGCAACATTCCTCTTTTTACCAAACAAGATTTGATTAAACAACTATTGCAAACAAAAATTGACAAATGTGTTTAATTTTAAACCCAAATGAAATGTTTGGTGGTGTTCATTTCACCCCTTGGTCTTAATTGCAAACTTTGAAAACATTCGCCAAAAACACCTAAATTTTTTGTTAAACACCAAAAACAAGGTTCTTAATCAATTTTTAATCATGCAAAGGTGTTTTAAACATGTTTTGAGCAGATTTTAAACTTGGTCCTATAGTAAAATTGTTAGCATGTCCTTTAGCTTTGAAGCTCCTTTGAGTTTGAAACAACAAACTTTGGAAAAATAGGTCTCAGGTCTGTGTTTTTGGAAAAACACAATGACTGACATCAATTAATACCACTAATGTCAGTTACTTGGCTACCGAGATCTGGTCAATGTCAGTTCTTCTAACCGATGTCGGTTAAGTTAGGTAATCAATGCCAGTATTTATGCTGACATTGATTATTGTTTAAATTTGTGGCAACCAAAAATGATAAAATAAAGTTAGAAAATCAATTTACAAGAGTTTTAAAGGCTCAAATGAATATTTTAAAGTTACAAAAGGATCTTCTTCATGTGTAAGAGCATCTAGTCCCACCGGGCATGCCATTATGTGATCTAGGAATTTGACTCAGGAGAGGATGGTTAATATGGTGTTAGTTCCAAAATGAAAATAAGATGAAATAAACACACTAATAACATAACATCTCTAGGCCTAGACACTAGGGAGAGCTTAGTTAACAAAAATAAATGACAAACACAACTAAAAAGTAAGGAATAAAACATAACAATTCCTTCACCTTCCTTGGATGGTCCAAATGCCTTTGTAGTGATGGATTGCTTGGCTTATGCTCATGAAGTCCTCATCAAAGGAGGCTTGGCTATCTCCTCTTCTCCTTGGCACCTTTGATTTGTGGCTTGGCTTGGCTTGGAATCAATTTGGCATTATAACACTAGTTGCTTGAAGCTTTTGCAATTTGGCATTATAAATTTGCATCAAAATTTTTTTTTGAAGATATTTGAGCATAATAACTTTGAACCAAAATAGCTTAGAAATGATGTTGTGAGGCCTCCTATTTATAGATTTTTGGATTTAATCAGAATCAACATAAACCATCCATCTCAATATTGAGATGTGTGGTTGAGGATTAATTCAATTTTTTGAATTAAGTTTGTAATTATCCTCATCATGGCATTAGAAGAAGGGGCAATGAAGAGGCATGGAGGGCATCATGGAAGGCATTGATGAGGCATGGGAGTGACATTTATGGCCTAGGGATGCCTTCCCAAGAAATGAGGTCACTTGATGATGTAGATATTCAATATTTATTTCTAGAAATAAGTATTCAACAAGTTTCCATAGAATTATTAATTAGGCCTTTATTTGGGTTAATTAGCTCTTAATCATGATTAAGCACATTGTGCACAAATTACCCAAATTGATCAGAATGTCTTGTTATTGATCTAAAATTTGATTGGATTGGAATTGGAAGGCAATGTCAGATGCATTGGATGTGTATTCCCATTTAGGATGTTTCTAAAAATAAAGAATATAGGCACACATCTTTTGCAAAATATTTGATAGGGAAGAGCAATCCAAAGCACCCAGGTGCAAATTTGGCATTTTGACTCGAAATGAACTAATCAAAGTTAACTATCCCATAAATTGCATTACCCCATTTATTGATACGCTGGCCAAAATCGGTGCTTGAATATGTTAGTTTCTCATCATTTAGCGTGTTTTAGTGTTTTTAGGCCAAATTATGCATTTTAGGTGGAAACTAGCCAAAAGCCTAATTGGAAGTTATCGGTGACCAATTTTAGGTGTCTACACTAATCTGAATAGGTATAATAGTATGATGATATTCGATTCGATATTTAAGTGTATAAATATTCTTTAAACCAATATGAACTCTTTTATTGTTGTTAAAATTATTTTATAATTGTAAAGACATTTCTTTCAAATTAAGATATAACTTATATTAGAGCAAGAATTAAATAACTTTTTGAACATGGTTTATATATTCTAATATATAAACTATCTCATTTATGATTTTTAAAAATGATGTAGCAAAATATTTTATATTCATTTTCTATTGATTTATAAAGTTGGTTCTAATTATAACTCTTGTTAGTCTCTACAAAGGCATGAGACTATAGGAATCACTTAGCATTAGCCCTTGTTAAAGTACCCCGGGGACCACAAAAATCCTTAGTTATTACTTCTTTTTTCTAATGAATCAAATAACTAGAAATGATATTATATTAATAATTATAAAAATTCGTTAATATTTGGCATATTAATTTTAGAATATTCTTAAGGGTTTTATTTGATAATATTCTTATGCTAACATCATAAACAAATAATAACTATGACAACTCATACCATTATTAATTACTATATTTATTTATTTTATTAAAAATATTATTTTTAACATATTATTTTAGACATATTAAGAAGTTGTTAAATAGGCTATAAGATAGGTCTAGAGCTAAGTTAAGAATAAGTCAAGTAATAATTTTAACATTGAAGTGTCATCTCCACACACACATACACACACACACACACACTCAAATTTAAATTAGGGACTTATTCGTATGTAAGCTAACATTCTAGAAGTGGAAAATCCATCAATCATGACACAAGAAAACATGGTAGAATAGAGAGAAGGAACCATTATTGACATGATTAGAATCAAGATGGTCCAACAGTGGTCAAACCACTATCATAAGTTATTTTGATTCCATTCAAGTGATAAAAGCTTGGAAAACTTAGATCAATGAGTGTATAGGAGTAATGATGAGTATATCAATACAATAAAATGATAGATTTAAATATGTTTAGGAGTAATGATAATGATGAAAGGTTGTGTGAGGTTCAATACAAAGTAAAATGTGCCACTAAGAGTATAATTTGAACTGATGATCCATATGTATGAAAGTACAATGAAATCATTGTAATTATATGTCTTGTACAAAAACCAAGGGTCGATAAAAATTAAAATGTGCCACTAAGAGTCTAATTTGAACTAATGATTATGTATGAAAGCACAACAAAATCATTGTAATTATATGTCTTGTACCAAAATAAGTTGTTGACAATGCGACATATCATCATCCTTATCAATTTAGTAAAATGAATACTCCTTAACACTGTAAGAGTAAACTAAAGGAGACTAATTATTTGTACACCCACAATACTAACATGTAATTAATTTATTTTCCAATAATTTAAAAAAAATAGTTTTATGCAAGATAATTTTTGTTTTTATTCTATTTTTAAAATAAAAGGTAAAAAAATATATTAAAACAACACCATATTACAAAGAGGGTTAGCGAGTTTCAAAGTGACTCCTGTTAAACCAAATCTAAAAATATAAGAAGATCAAGAAAGACTAAAGAAATCTAATCAGTACAAGAGGAATAACATCCCATACCCATAAACAAGGTATAAGCATTTTTCCCCTAAAAAAAGTACATAAATAAATGTTAAAGAAAAATAAATGGGGATCAAGAGTCCATATAAATAATTAGGTTAGTTTTCATGAATTCACTAAATGCTTTGTTCATATCCCAAATAGGTTCTTCTTGATTAACTCTAGTATCAAGCTTGATATTATGCCAATTAAATGTAGATTTGGCCAAAAAAACAACCTAATTTCCTTCCCTTCTAATATGGTTCCATTGAACACCTTTAAAACCTTGAATGGGGATGTCAATGCCTTTCTTACATTTATTTAGTTGCCATTGCTGGAATTGAGGGGAAGAATTTTTTTTTAATGATCAATCCAATTCTTAGAATCAGATTCCAAAATAATATCAATAAGGTGCTTTAACTTAGCTATTAGAAGAGCTTGGTGAATGGCCATAACCTCAACATAGTTATTAAAAGTAACATATGGACTAGCAAAAACCAAAACTTAACATTGCCATGATGATCATGACAAACACCTCCCATACCAACATTTCTAGAATTGCCTTTTTTAATCAAGCCAAGAGAAGGATGAACCCATTTAATGGCTTGATGATGATGAGGATTGTTGAAAGAGGTATAAGAGGGAGATGCCCTAGGGATACCAAGTCTCATTAAGACTCTGAATTCCCACTAGGAACTCATTTGAAAAATTTGAACCCAGACTTTACAAGTTTATTTTAAATCAAGAATTATTCTACCCAAACTTGACTTATATGCTTGGTTTTACCATTTAAAATCCTTTGATTTCATTCCCACCAAATATTCCAATAGATTAAACCAGGACCAATATCATGCAACAAATTGAAGGAATTTAACTTCAAAGAAGGTTGAATCTAATTCACAAAAAAATCTTGGATAGAGTCATAATTATTCCAAGAAGGTCCCATCAAATCACACCATAAATTATGAAGGAAAGTATCAAAGGGTCATTCTAAAATAAGATGTCTTCCAGACTCCTTGTCTTGAAGACACATGATACATCTATTTGGACCAATAACCCCTCTTTTATAAATATCATCATGATGAATAAATTTTCCTAGCACTGAAAGCCACATGAAAGCATTCACCTTAGGCCAAGATTTTTGGTGCTAAACTCAATTCCAAAGCTCATAATTCTTAACTTCCAGGTTTTCAGCCAAAAGAGGTTTATAACCAGTTTACACTATGTAACATCTAGAACCTTGAAAATCCCATCCAAGGAAATTTGAATATCTATCCAATGCAACTTTATGATAAAAATATATATGATCTAATTGGTCAATGAGAGTAGGGAACTATTGACCAAGCTAAAGATATTTAGGTTTCCATTTCCAAACTTTCACTCCATTTTGTATGATTTCTATACTGAAAATCAGATACATAAATCCAACTTGCTTAAAAAAAATATTTTAATTTTAGAAGATCATGAAATTCCACACAAAGAGGGATATGTTGATGCCATGCATCTTCCCAAAAAATATTTAGGTCACCCTTCCTCACAATCTAGAAAAGACCATCTTTAATAAGATTAATTCCCAATTTCATTGTTCTCCATCTCTAAAAACCCCTACCAATGGTCGACATCCTAGGGATAAAAGAATGATTTTCCAGATCTAAGTACTTAAGATTAATAATTATTCCCCATAAATCATGTTCCTCCACACACTACCTCTAGTATAATTTAGTAGCAAGCACTATATTATTAAGGAGGGAGGATTGTGAACCTGAACCACCATGGTCTTTACTTTCGCATATTTTATCCCAATTAACCAAATGCTGTTTCTTTTTCTTTGAATTTCATTTCCAAAGAAACTCTCTCATCTTTTGATCCAAATCATGAAGAATGCATTTTGGGCTAGTAAGAGCCATAAATTTGTAAACAAGGGATCTTGAATTACAAATTTAAGAAGCACTATACAACCTACTAGAGAAAGGTATATGTGAGTCCACTAATTAATATAATGTTGAATAAAGTCCAGCATAACCTTCCAATATTTTTTCCACAAGAACATAGGGGAAATGGGGATGCCCAAATATTTGAAAGGACAAGAGGCAGTCTAGAAATGAAGAATATGTTAGGTTGTGGAGCTAAAAGCTTCACTGATGCAGACATGGAGGAGGTTGCTGAGTTCCAGGGATACCAGCATTGGTAGCGCAATTGACGTCGGTCATCTTCAGTGTAAAGGGCAACCGACATCGGCAAGAGTCGGTCGACATCGGTCACCTCTAGTCAGACAACGATCGACGTCGGTCACCTGTGCGGTTCCAAAACTGTTCGTTGCACGAACAGTTAGTTTGTTGAACTGGTTGTTTGCATGTAAAAGGCTATTTTGAGTCTTGAGCTGCGTGTCTAATTATTGTAAATTAGAAGTCTAAGTTATTGTTTAGTATGGGATCTATTTATAGACCCATTAGCATGTATTGTATAAAGAGCAAGAAGAGGAAGGCAAGGTAGATCCTTCCAATTGTAAGAATATGGTGATCTGCAGGTTGTTGCAAGATCAAGGAGAAGTTCTACATGGTAAGTAAGATCATTTGAGTTGCAAGTTGTTGCAAGTTCATGGGAGATCTTCTTGAAGTACTTTGATTACTTGTGTACTAGCAGTGTTATTACTGACTGGTTGGAGGTGAACAACAGCTCTGTGTTTGAGTTGTTTGTTGTGACCATTTTTGATAGGAGAGTGAACTCTTGAGGGAAAGTGATCTGTACATCTGAGAGGTGTGGAAGATTGTGGCATCTTCATTGTATTTCCTTCTAGCATGAGTATTAATACAAGATTGTGTATTGTCTCTCATATTCTGTGTCATTTGTGAATTCTAGTTACTTGTTCATTTTGGTATAATTCCGTGCTTAGTTGCTTATACAAGGTAATCATATTGTACTCTTATTGAGGAGTTGGATCCTGACAAGTGGTATCAGAGCATTTATGTTCTAGGTGCCTTACAAAATATTAGCAATATGATCCTGGAAATGAGGGTCAATGTGGAAAAAACAAGCTTGAATTTTCTAATCATTCAAAATTTGACTTGAATAAGTGATATAAGTGTCAAGAGCTTGCCTTATAGCCAAATATTTCATTAAAGTGGCATTCCCCATCAAAAAAGTGTCATCCACAAACTAAAGATGAGAAAGTGGATCCATACCTTGCACTATGTAAAAGCCATAAAGAAAATTAGAATACTTAAGATGTTGTAAAAACCTGCCCAATCCTTATGTTAGAACGAGAAAGAGATATGGGGAAAAAGGATCACCCTAACGAAGACTTCGCTCATAATGAAAAATAATTGAAGGAAAAACATTTATAATCACTTAAAATGAATGAGGGGAACAACAAGCCATGACCCATTGTATCCAATTATCATCAAAACTAAAGGCTTTTAAGACATCTGTTAGAAATTTCTAGCCAACTCTATCATAACCCCTAGAAATACCAAGCTTCATGAACATAGAACTTTGCTTATTAACATGTAAAGAGTGAATGGCTTCCTAGACAATAACAATACCATCAATCATTTGGTGTCCCTGAATAAAACCCCCTTATTTAGGAGAAATGATGGAAGGAAGGAGCTTTTTAAGTCTCTCAACAATAGTTTTTGAAAAAATCTTATAGAAAGTAATACAAAGAGTTATGGGTCGGACATCCAAAAATTCAAAACTTGATCCTTCTTAGGAAGCAGAGTGAGAAAAGTATTATTAAGAGACTTTAGCATTTGTTTTAAAGTATGTAGTTCCTCTGAAGCTACCAAAATGCCAACTTTGATACTATCCTAAAAAGCTTGAAAGAACTCAATAGAAAATCCATTTGGGCTAGGATTTTATCCTTTTTCATCATAAAAACAACATGATCTAATTCCTCTATTGAAATAGGGCCATTGAAGAAGGAATTATCATGAGTTGAGATAAGGTTAGGAATACATTTTAGAATGATATGTCTATTATCAACAGATAAATCAATGGGGGCTTTAAACAATTCAAAAAAGTGAGAGACAACCTTTGATTGAATTTATTGAATAGAATCAATTCTTGAGCCATCATGTCTTTGAATCTCCCTGAAAGTATTAACATATTTTTGAGCCACAACAGAGTGATGGAGAAAGGAAGAATTATGATCTCCTGCTTGCAACCATTTAGCATGAGATTTTTGTTTCCACATGATTTCCTCCTAAAGCTCAGTATTTTCTAAATCATTCTAAAGTTTCAATTGTAGTATTAATAAATCCTTACTTGAGCCTTGTTATTCAATACAATCTAGGATCTTTGCCAACTTAGACAAAATATCTTTTCTTTTGCAAAATATTACCACATGAGGATAAATTCCAATCTTTGAGTTTTTATTTGACACAACTTAATTTGTAGAATAAAACATAGTGAGTTGTACCAGGATGAGGTTTCCCTTCCTACCACCAAAGTCTAATCTTGTCTTCCAACTCATTTTCTTTCATCCACATACGCTAAAATCAAAAAGGGGAATTTTGAAACTTGAAATATCCTTCCCACTACAAAGTTATTGGCCCATGATCTGAACCCACAATGTCTAGGATGGAACAGTCAAGCAAAGACATTAAGAAGGCCAAGAATCACTAACCAAAAATCTATCAAGAAGTTTTGCAATTAACTCATCCCCCATTCTCCTATTATTATAAGTGAAGGAACCTCTGTTGTGAGGAATATCCATTAGCTGAAGCTAACTAATGTTGTGAAGAAGAAGATGACTAGTCGGAGGGAGGGTATGAAGTCCTCCACTTTTTTCATTAAAAGATTACACAACATTAGAGTAACCTCCAATAATCCAAGGAAAATCATGAGAAACTTCCTTATGAACATGTAGATCAACCCAAAGTTTAATCTTACCTTAAAGATTTTGGGGAGCATAATAGTTAGTGATCAAGACACTAAGACTACTAGAGGTTAGAAACCATTCTAATGAGAGACCACCATTGCAACTCAAGTAATTTTTTAGAGAAAAAAATCTAGAGTCCCAAACACACAAAAGACCCCCAGAAAGACCAAGGGAAGAAATAACAGTGCTTTCCCAATATCTACTAAGACTACAACCAAAGGTTCCAACAAATTCTTTGGGAAGCTTAGTTTTCTGAATTAGTAACATAAAAGGGTTATGTTCTTTAATTATTCTTCTCATAACATTATGTCTAGGTCTATTGCTAATCCCTCTTACATTCTAAGTAATAATCATGATTAATAAGGATAAGGGAGATAAGAGTTCACTTGATTCATTAGATTTAGAAGAATTGAAGGCAACATGTGTTCTCCCAATTGACTAAACTTATCATGGTCAGGCTTATGACTCATTTTGAAAACTCATGTCTCCCTTGTTTTTTATCTGTGATTTTTTTAATACCCAAAGCCTAGGTGGAAGGATCTTTTTTCTTATTTTCTTTGGAAGGTTTAGATTTCAAATTGTCTTTTAGATGCAAAATAGAATGATTTTCTTGTTTATCCAAGTCCATGACAGAGGTTTCAGGTACATGGTCAATTTTATCAAAGGCAAGAAGAGTTTCGTGAACCTCAAGGAGTTGAGAATTATTATTAATTAAAAGAAGAATATGATCATAGTCAATGGACTTACTTGGTGCTAAAGAAGCATGGTGATCTTGAATAGTAGCAATTAGTTTATTCAAATATTCCCTAGAGAGTGGATGCTCTTGTACAATATGGGTATGTTTCTCATTGAATGCCCCTTGGAGTCTCCCATAACTTTCATGATCTTGCATTAATACCTCATTCCCATGTTGTACCTACATCCCCTCTTGGTTTTCGTCATGATCATCCTAAAATATGGAAGGGAATTCACCCAGAATAACAAACTTATTCTTGTTTCAAGTAGCCAGTTTAGTTCCTCCAAGCTTTGGATGGGCTCAAGCTTTACCTTTCCTGTGGGCCATGGTGAAACGATCAGTATTAGAAGGATCAACAATAAACCCTTGATTTTCTTGTTGAATTTGTTGTTTACCGTTTTTGTCTTCTTGTGGCATTTTCTTATAACAGTTAGATACTTTAAGCTAGGGAGAGTTCCAAAGTAAATGTCCATGCCGATGACATCCCTACACCTAAAAGGAATGACTTCATAATAAGGGGTTTGATGCCGAACAAAATCTCCCACCTGAATATTGAGAGTCTTAGGTAAGGGATTATTTAAATCCATTTCAACACATATTCGAGCATTACTAGATATTATTGTGTTCCTAGTATTTTGTGATGTGCTCAAATATGTCCCCAAAGAGTTGCCCAAAACTTGCATGCATTCATCTTTCCAGAAAATCAGTGGCAAGGCAAATGACCATATCTAAACCGAAACCTTGGAAGGGACTTCTTTTGTAGGGATAAAATCCCAATGTTAGGGTTTCATGAAGAGACTAATATGCTTGAAGAAATGAGGACCTTCAAAAATTTGAACACAATCTGAAACATTGTTAAGGGAAACAAGAAAATACCCATTGGCAACCAGGGCAATCTCCATGTCTCCTTTAATTAGCCAAGCTTTACATGCCTAGCCCTGTAACATCCCCATATTTAATCTAAACCCCATAAATTTATAAGAGATGATATGTCTCTAAAGATAAACTAAATAATCTACCATATAATCAAAATTGAAAATGACATTTAGAATCTCTTCGCATCAAAAAAGACATCCATTAATTTAAAATCATTTCTTTTTACTTTTCCTAAAAAAACAATTATTATCTCTAAATAAAATTCACAAGAATACTTACTATACGAACACTATATATTAATTATTTGACAAAATGACCCAATACAACTTGTTTTAAAAAAATCTTAGAAAATCCGATCGTAAGCTCATAAGAGTCAATAATTTATCCAAAAATCTAATGGACCCTTATCTACATGACGGCCAAAGGTCAAGGCCAAATCCACATCAATCGCGAACTCGCTCTCTTAATAATTATTGTATGTATTCTAATGCCCTAATTTTTGTTTTGCTTTGCTAGACACACTCCACACGAGCACCCTCACACCCTTGGTATGCAATCTTGGAATTGAATTTAAATAGAGGGGAATCTTTAAAAAGCGATTGTAAAAGTCTCCCTTCCACCCTACAGTAAACAGCGTTCTTGGAAACGACAAAAGATTCACATTCACATTAAAACAACTCTACGACTAAACTCTATAACGTGAACGACGCGTCTAAAACGCAAGGCCTTGTTTTCCTCGTGGAAAGTCCAAACTGGTCCACACCGTCACACAAACACGTAATGTCAGCACCAGGCCAAAATTCAGGAGGTTTCCAGGAAAAAATGCAAATATCTGCCTTACATTCTATAAATTTATCTTTCCAACTCCATACTAATCCCAAAAATTTTGCAGCACAGAATGAGTCTTCACTGATTTCTGTCAACAGCAGCCAATTCTAATATATATCAAAATGAAGGCGATACCCTCATAAAGTGCAGCAATATGAACTATCTTCATTTTGATATATATTAGAAATGGGTAGTGTTGATATATATATTATTAATGTGAAACTCCCAACAATTTGGTAGCCAAAATTTTTTTGGATGAGAAAAACCAAGAGAAAGGCGTTGCAGGGATAGCAGGTATGATACCTCTTAAATTTTTTTAAACTTTGATGTTGAATTTACGTATTATAGGGATGAATATTTGTATTGCAGGAGTGGATTTTGTGGCCGTGAACATAAGTGAAACAAAATAAATCAGACCCTGCGTTTGTGAGTGTAAAACTTAGGAAATTTGGTTTTGGATATACGGAATTGTCGACAGGCGGTGCAGTTTGTAGCCTATTATTCGAAGGGGGTGGGGGCAACGTCCCTACTATTGTTGCAGGGGGTTTAAGGAGGCCGTGACACTTTATGGAGCTCTCTAGTGAGGGTTGGAGCAATATTTTTAAAGTAAAAAGTCAATGAGTCAAATCTTTCTTTCTAAGATGACAAATGTTATCAAATTTTATTTTTAGGAAGAAAAATATTAATGGCATTTTTGCACTCTGTTTTTGAAGGAATCCAAATGGTACTTTGTCAATTAAATATATTTATTTTTATGGAGTTCATATGTAATCTATGACAAGTTCATTTATAATCTATTTATTTTGAGTTAATAACCTCTAATATTTTACACCGTGAATATTTTCATGATTTTACTAAAATTTTATCACAAAATTATGATATTTTTTCTCATACATATCTAATTGAATTATCTCTGTTTATTGATTATTTGTTGTTATGAAGTATCAAATTTTCTCAACACCAATTACCTTGTCACTCCTCAAAACAGTAACAAACGCCATCTTCCTCTTTTACAAGCTTTTCTACCTTTGCTTTCTCTTCTACCTGCTTCCTCTTCCACCTGATGTTTGCTAGCAATGAAAGAAGGGACGGCACATTGTTGTACAATAGGAGGGAAGGAATGCAGGCCATTTTGCATTTGCATTTGAGAGAGCTACTCTGTTTTTACAAAGTCATGCTCAAAAAGAAAGGGATGATCATCTATCATTCCTTCCTTTGTACACCTCGGACCTAACAGCTTCCGGATGTACAGTTTTAAGCTGAAATCGCTGAGATCAGAGATATAATATAATGTGATTCTTTTTAATAGAAATCATTTGACACGATCAATGCTTTGCTCTTTGTTCTACTTCAGTAAAATCATGTGAATCTACATCATAAATATATATCATAAGAACCTTATTAATCTGCTTACAATAACAGTAGGGAGTATTGGTGGTTTTCTGAAACCATGAAAAGACTCAGGTCGAAATTGTGATTGGTTGCCCAATTAAAATCAACAAGTTTATAAATACTCGATAAATTTACCCGTCAACATGCACTTCTCTGATCAATGTTCGATTTCACATGGACACCCCTACTTTTCAATACCTTGCTAACCTTCATTTTTAACCAACCCTAAAACATGAAAATCCCACCAATAATATGCTTTCCGTTTTCCTGCCCTGCCCTGACACTCTCCAATCTTGAATTTTCTATAGCATGCCCTTGTAGAAAAAACGGATCAAAAATAGGGCAAGAAGTTTTTATTTTGAATTTTCTAAGGCCGACAACAGGGGTAGGTTGTTTTGGGGAAAGTAGAAGTCTTTCACATCAGAATGTGGTTGTCAACACAAGTATCAATATTCAATATGAACAAGCACTGTATCATTGTTAAACATTAATTATTTGGTTTGTTGATAAATTGTAGATAATCATCAAAGTTCTTAACATATCCTCCTCCAAGAATATCACCTACACTTTCCACAAAGAAAGAGCAGCATTAATTATCCACATGAAAAAATTTCTCTCCATGGTAGGCATCCACTACGCCCCAAAAAGGAAATCCATTGTCATCAATGCTAATATTGTGAGGAAAAGATGGAAAATCCTAACTCCCACATCTAGACATTTAAATATAATCAAAATAATAAAGCCAAAAATTCCCATAAAATATGGATTATGTTGGGATAGAATATGACTTTGATATCTTCCACCGTAAAGTAATTACAGTTCTTTCTTTATTAATCCCGAAAGGATATTTTAGATATCATTTTCCTCTAACTTTGTATTAAACAATGATTTTTCAATTAATCAAATATTAAATTTAACATGTTATTGTTGTTTTCACATGAAATCAAAATAATTTAAGTTAAATAAAATTAAATTAAAAAATGATTTATATATACAAGTTGTTCAAAATCGTGTGTTTATTGATTTTGCATTCAAATTTGATTAGAATGTTGGATAACATAATTTTAATTCTGTCAATCGCAACCACATTGCAATTAATATTCACCTTACTGTACATTAACGATGTGTATCCTTTGCGATACTAAAAACAATCTCTATGTATCTTGCAACAGTTGCATCTTCTGTCTCTCTTTTTCCCAATAAACAAATTAGGCTTTCCTTAAAGATTATTCATATTCGTGCTAATTCACACCTACCACTTTGCATCTTCGTTCTTGTCACTTTACATGTGCATTGTTGTTGAAGGAAAAAGCAAATGTAAGATTTCTTTGAATGTCCCTCGAATAACCAATTGTAAAAAAGAGAAGATGTTATGATGCTGGGAAGTGCAAAATATGATTCTACAATGACTCAAAACCCCACCGCTGCTACTCCTCTCCCAATTGCCTCCTCTTTTTTCGACACCAAACCCTTCCCTATTTGATAAATGGTATTTACTTCCATCATTTATAAAAAATTAACATTCTTACATAATATAAGAACCAAATATTATATTTGACAGTATTTTATGGAAAAAATAATTTAATGTTAAATAGTATATTTTTACTATTTAATTAAAATATAAATATCTTCTATTCTTTTTAAGAAATAAATATGTCAATAATCAATTTTATTCGAGTGTAATAAACAATCTAACCTTAATTTTATTTAATATATCTTAAAATTTATATTTTAATAAATAAATATAACAATATACTCTACCACCATCTTCATCAATTAAACCACCTCTTTTAATATTTAATAATAATATAATCCTTCAACATTTTAAAACAACCAATATTTTCATTTTCATCATATGATTTTCAAAAAAATTAGCCTATATTTTAAATTAAAAACTACAATTCTAAAAATCATGGCATGAAAATGAAGACTTTATATTCTATATGGTAGAAATCTATAGAAAAACAAAATATAAAACCGTTCTCCCATCCTCAAACAAACCAAAAAAATAAAAATAAAATAAAATTAATTATCAAACAAAATATTTATTCTTAAATTTTATTCCATTTTAACTAACCAATATTATTTGAAAGAGTTCAAATGCCCATGTTATCATTGTAATTAATGTAGATAGATACCAAGAAAATAAAAAGATTTTATTTTAATTTTTTTAATTATTAATAAATAAAGTTGAAGTCTAAGATTAAGTTGTTCAGTTAGGCTTTCTTTGTATGGATTTCTATTTTTTTCAATCTTTTTCTCTATTCAGTAGAAGTTTCTTCCAAGATAGTTTTAGATGTTTTAAGGACCGTGAGTTTGTTAAGACGTCTGACCTTTGATTTTCAAATAATTATGACTTCTTCTTTGGCTCTTGGTCCCCTTTCTTTGATGCAAATAAAATAAACATTTTAGCTGCTCCCTTTTAGCTCAGATTTTACAACCTCACCTATTCTTTGTAATGATGATCATATCAAACAACTTACCAATTTGGTAGGCTCCTTCGTCAAGATGTATGAGAACTCTATGGGATGCATAACTGCTAGGGTTTGTGCCCTCATTGAGTTTTCCAAGCCCCTTTCTCACTCTATCAAGGTGGAATCTTCTTGTGGCTCTTAGACTCATTTTGTCAATTTTGAAGGCCTTCCTTTCAAGTGTTTTCTCTAAAATTGTTTTGGACACCATGTTGCTGTGTGTTCTACTCAGGGTTTTTCAAGGCATCAAAGGCTTTGGAAAAAGAAGAAAGACTCATTAGATGATGACTTCTTTTGGCACATCCATGGTGTTTTCTTTGCCCATCATTTTGTTCCTTCCCCTCCTCTATATTTTAATCCTCTAGGTGTTCCTCATGAGGTGTTGACAAAGGAGAAATCTAACCCTCAGTGGGAGGAGGTCTTCCCTCCTTTAGATTATGGTGGTCATAATGGAGGGCCTCTTGATGGCAATTTCATGGAGGATCAAATGGCCTCTCTAAGGCTCCATTTTAATATTAGATATAGGGGTGAAATACTTAAGGTTAATGTAGGTATGTCGATTAAATACAGAGGACAAAGATCAAATGGAGAAATGCTGAGTCAAAAGACTAAGGAATTAATTAGAGATGGGTGCAAGATGAGGTTGGAAGATTTCTTTTCCATGAGAAGGTTGATCTCTGCTTGCAGGGAATTCTTTACATCATGGTTTCGTTGCCTTTTCTTCATGGGTTGTGATGTGATTTGTTGTTTGGGAGGTGTTCCCTTGTTTAACTGCACTTTTGCTAACCCATTGCTAACTAGTTTCAACACATTTGTTGATTAGTCATCTTTTGTACTTTCATTTCTATCTATTTTTCCTTAAATCTATCATGATTGATTTGCAGTTAGATGTTGTGTTAGTATGTTTCCTTATCAGATTGGTGTTGTATGGAACTAAAGCCCCTATTATATCTTAACATCAGTTTGTAATTCTGATCTCTGTAAAAGCTCCCCTTCTGATTTATAACTTCAATTTAAAAAGCATTTACTTTTACTTCAAAAAAATAAAAAAATATTCATTTAATTTTTATTATTTTAAATATAATTATTAAAAAATAAATTTTAATTTAAATAAAATTATTGGAACATCCCAATTTTATATTTTAATACAAGTTAATTGATCATATAAATTATTGAAAAAAAATATAAAAATCAAATAATTTGTTTTTATAAATTTTGATTTCACATAAAGCATGCCTTCCATTTTCTCCTTAACTATTTATCATTGTTGAATCTTCCCAAAAACAATGTGATTAAAATAGAGAATGCAAAGATTACTATCTTAAATTACATGGAGCGGTATGGTGATCGAGGGACAATAATTCTATAATGACGCAACTTGCAGAGACGTTATCCTGGGGCAGTTCATATTAATTTTCGTAATTTCTGTGTGCTGAGACGTTATCCTACGGTCAAGACTCTTAAATGGTGGTTTCATGGAGAGGCAACTGTAATTATTTTGCAGTTGTAGATGGTCTTATGTAAATGTAAATTGTAAAATATTAAATATTTAAAAAAAAAATAGGAGTAGCGATTGTATAAAAGAAAGATTTTTAAAGATAGGTAGCAGTTAAGAGCAAGAATTAACAGAACTATAGAAGATTTTTATACACTTTACAATCAATAAAAAATATTCTAATTTTCTATATTTCCTTTACAAATATAAATTGTGCAGTTTTTCAAATCCATGAAACCATTTCACTGCATATTATTTCTTAAAAAATCTGCAATCCTTATAACTGCATTTACAATTGCAGTATCATAAGACCAGTCAGACCACATTAATTTCTGTGTGCTCCCAATTCTATGAGGCTTCGGTGGAATCTTGCCCGGAAAAAACAAAACACTTTTCGAAAACAAATCCAAAAAAAAATTGTCCAGCGAACAAAGGTTTCAAAGATTGCGCGAAAACATATTTTTTAAGTCCATGTAAGACTTAAAAGGCAGGTTATTATAATATACTGAAACAAATTTCTGGTAAAATTATTTCGGATCATTCTCTTATCAGATGAAAGAATATGATATGATTAGATGAAAGAATATGGTATAATGAGTTTGTAAATTTAAATTTTTATTTAAGGAAGTTAGAGTGAAGTATTCTTATATTGAATAGTTTGAAAGAATTAAAAATTGGTTGAAGTAAATTAAAATAATTTGATAATAAAATAAAAATATTAATTATTATAATATATTTAAAAGTGTTATTTTAAAGTATTTAAGAAATAATAATTGATAAAAATTTAAAAATGTAGAATAATTAATTATATATTAAAAAATTTAACAATTAAAAAATAAAAATAAAAATTATTGAATATTAAAAATGGAAAATTATTAAATGTTAAGAATTAATGTTTTGAAACATAATATTTTTTTATATATTTATTTAAAAAAGAGGTAGAGGATTTATATGATGATAAAGTGGAGCAAATAAATAAATTGTTGAGGAGAAATTAGAATTTGAAGAAAAATGTAAGGAAATTAGAGAATTTGACAATAAGAAAGAGAATAGAGGACACAAAAAGATAAAAACTGAAATGTCTCGATAACTATGATGGTGTCTTAAAATAGAGAAAAGATGGCAAATGAAAGAAACAATTAGATTCAAATCATCGTTCTTTAATTAAGTTGATGATTAGACCCCAGTAGTGGTTTAAGTCTAGACCACCATCTCTATTCATGTTGTTATCATGCTTAGGAATTTCTATAGCTTCTCTTAGTCTACGTTTGAAGTAGTGGTATTCTATGGCCATAACCTTCATGTTCTCAATACAAATATGAATGTGAGTTTTGAAATGACATTATGCTAAAGCCGATTTGACCACTCTTTCTTTGTTAATATCTACAACATGTTCATTGACTCTTGTGTTGATGGGGTGACCCATCTCCCCAATACATGATGATCCACACGAGCAATCAATTTTTTACTCTCTGATTCTCAAGTTGGTTCTAATTTGTCTTTGGATGACTTGACCAACCTTCTAAGTTTTTTTGTGAGGGAGAAAAGTAATGTGGATGTTCTTATTTTTTAATTTTTTTGAAATTTTATTAGAAATTCCTTCAACATACGGGAGGAAAGTTGTGGGTCTATGAAGGTTGTTAGAGTTAATTCTATGTATAACAAGAGCATTCCTAGATGACTTGAAGGCTCTAGTAATCTGTTTTCCTATATAACCATTTAATTTAAAAACTTCAATTAAATGTTTAAACTCATCTTCTAAATGTTCATCATCACAAATCCTTAATTTTTTTGTGTCAAGGGTTTAAGGACCTTTATTGTTTGAGAAGGATGATGGTGAGAATTCATGTGGAGATAGAGATCAGTGTGGGTAGATCTTCCATAAACCTGTTAGGAGAAAGACCAATCATATTTAATAGAGAAGAGGATGTCCAAGAAGGGAATGGTATGGAATGCCTGGAAGAATCTTAATATGAATGATAATATTATTATCACTAAAGTAGATAAAAAGAATGCAACTATTATTCTAAATAAGAATGATTACAACTTGAAGATGCTTAACTACTTACAAAATAGTAGGAGTTATAAAGTGCGAGCATCTAACCCAGTTTATAAAATATTGAGAGTTGATAAAAAAATAATAAACCAATCCTCTTTGGATGAAAACATTAAGAAACCTCTCCTTCCTAAAAAAGACATCACTCCTAAAATTTATGGTGCCCATAAAATAAACAAGGAAGGGATCCCTATCAAACCTATCATTGATACCATTGTCTCTTCCACATATACTTTAGCCTCTTTCTTGGCCAACAAATTAAAACCAATAGTAGGAAAATCTTCCTCCTTTATCAAAGACTCCACATATTTTATTGATTTTATCAAAGACAAGGTCTCTAATGATGATATTTTAGTTAACTTTGATGTTGTCTCTATTTACAAAAGTGTCTATTGATGACACAATCAGAGTGGTAGGTAACCATGTTGATAAAGAGACTACATCACTAGTGGCACTTTATTTAAATTCCACCTTATTTTATTTCTTAGGGATCATTTATGAGAAAACATAAGGTGTTGTAATGGGCTCCCCTCTTTCCCTAGTTTTACCCTATTTGTTTATGGATTATTTCAAAGACTTTTCTCTAAAATAATTCTCTTTGTAACTTACTTGGTGGAAAAGATATGTAGATAACACACATGTCAACTCATCACATGGTCTATAAAAATTAGAAGAGTTCCATTCCCACTAAAACAAAGTTGTTGATAACATCAAGTTCACAAAAGAACTAGAATCTAAAAGAAAAAATCCCTTCTTGGACGTCCTCCTCTCTAGAAAATATGATGGGTATTTCTCCCTAAAGGTTTATAGAAAATATAACCACATTGATCTCTATCCCCTTACAAATTTTCACCATCATACTTCTCAAAAAATAGGGGTCCTTAAAACCTTTGCCACAAGAGCTTTAAGGATTTGTCATGACGAACATTTAGAAGATGAGTTTAAACATTCAAATGAAGTTTTCAAATTAAATGGTTACAAAGGCAAAAAGATTACTAGAGCCTTCAAGTCAGCCATGAATGCTCTTTATAAACCTAGAATTAATTCAAATAACCTTCATATACCTACAACTTTCCTCCCATATGTTGAGGGGATTTCTAATAAAATTACATTTTTAAAAAAGAGTAAGAACATCCACACTACTTTTCTCCTCACAAAAAAATCATAAGGTTGGTCAAGTCATCCAAAGACAAATTAGAACCAACATTGAGAAGTAGAGTGTACAAAATTGATTGCTTGTGTGGGTTATCATATATTGGGAGGCGGGTCACTCCATCAACTCAAGAATAAATGAACATGTTGAAGATATTAAAAAATATAGAGTGATCAAATTGGTTTTAGTATTACATTCTTTCAAAACATTCCATCATATTTGTACCGAGAACACCAAGGTTTTGGCCATAAAAGACCACTACTTCAAACACAAGCTAAGAGAACCTATATACATTTGCAAGAATGATAACAACATGAGCAAAGATGGTGGTCTGGATTTAAACCACTCTTGGGGTCCAATTACCAACTTAATTAAAGATTGTTGACTTGAATCTAAGCCTTTCTTTCATTTCTACTCTTTTCTCTATTTTGAGGTGTCATTGTGATTGTTGGGATAATTCATGTCATATCCTTTCCTTCTCTCTCTTCTCTTTCTTGTTGTCAAATTCTCTAGTTTCATTACATTTTTTATTCAAGTTTTAATTTCTCCTCAACAATTTATTTATGTGTTCTACTTTATCATCATATAAGTCCTTTACGTCCTTTTTGAAAAAGTATATAGAAAAATATTGTGTTTAATTTTTTTAAATTTTTAATACTTAATAATTTATAATTTATAATTTATAATTTATAATTATTCAACTTCTAAATATATAATTAGTAATTCTACATTTATATATTTTTATATATTGAATATTTTAAGAAAATAACTTTAAGTGTATTAAAATAGTTAATATTAAAATAAATTAATATTTTAATCTTATTATTAAACTATTTTAATTTATTTCATCTAAGTTTTAATTCTCCCAACCATCGAGTACCTCACCACTAACTTTTTTAAATAGATACCTAAGTCTACAAATTAATCATACTATATTATCGCATCTTGATGATGATTCACAAAGTGTGATACAAAATGTCAATCTAACTTTTTTTCACACAATTTTTCCAAAATATTATTTCAATATCTTTATAGACTATGGAAATACTATCTCTCTAACTAAAAGTTATTATAACTTTCACTCAAAAAAAATATTTTTTCAAAATAATTAATTAGAAATATTAAATTGACATACTATTCTAACCACTATAAAGTTTGGTATCCTAAAATGTTAGAAAATTCCTTAAAATATTACTATGGAATATTTTATTTATTTATTTATTAATGATTTGATCATTTTTTCTAAAATCTTATAATTATTACATGATTATTTTTCAAAAATGATTGTGGTGTCACCTTTTTATACTCAGTGGCAACTCCCATCTAGTTTGTTAGATCACTTAGAAGTTAACCAAAAAAGATAATATTCTAATTTTGGGTTCATGCCAAATAACACAATCAATACTTTGGCTCTTTAATGTGTCCATTGCAATAATAATAATAATAATAATAATAATAATAATAATAATAATATTATTATTATTATTATTATTATTATTATTATAATAACCATAATGATAATAACTTTGTAATAATAATAATCAAAATAATAATAAAACTTATTATTACATGTGGATATTCACATGACTTTAGCTAACATCTACAAGTAATTACCCTAGTAATATTTTTCTATGTGCATTAATTAATAGCTAACATATGATATTAAAAAAAGGCAACAAAGCATTTGTAGTACATGCTTCTAGAAATAAATCTAAGTATAATAATCAATTCAATCACTTTGTTACCATAACAATCATTCTTGTCATAATTTAATCCCAATAGAGAATAAGATTATTGTGTAACAAAGATAAAATATTTACTTACCATGAAATTAAAATTCCTTGGATTTATATCCAATTTCAATTTTTTTTTTAAATTTAAATTTTATTCATAAAATTATACATTCAAAATTCTCTCTCCTACTTTTAAATTGATTTTTTTAATGTTCACATTTTAAATTAGTAATATATGTCTTAATTCGGGTTTCAACTACACAATATATCCTCTTCACTTGATTGTATTTGTTAATTGTAAATCATATTAACATTTGTTGCATGAAAATTATTTTTAAAATTAGATTTTTCTTCTAAAATTTATACGTATGTTATCGATAATGATTAGAGCCATTATTGTTATCTCTATATTAGTGGTGGCTCTTGAACTATGTTTCTTTGGTGATACTAATTTTGTTTTTGTTTGTTAGCTCATTTAATAAATATTTAAAATTGTTTACAATTAGATGATGTTATATTTCCTGATAAGCTTTGTTCTTGTTCGTGAGATCTATTTTCACCATAATTTTTATGATCTTTCCACTTTCTATATTCTTTATATATTATATTTGAAAATTTGAAAATTTATTACAAATCGAAATATATAAAATCTTTTATAATTCTTAATTTGACAATACCATTAAATCAAATTAACAATAATAATACCAAATATAAAAAAATTATATAATTTAAAAAAAAAAAAAATTCTTTATTATATATTCAACTTAATTTACATTAATTGACATTCAATAAACTCTTGTTCTTGCATGTCCTCTTTCATATAATATAGTACTTTATTTTCAACTCTCTAAAATCATAAACATTATAACCCTTAATACAATTGGCATTTTAAAAGTATGCACTAGCTATTATGCAGCCGTTACTTTATGTTAAAACTCATCTATATTCGAATCAAACACATCTATTATTATTTTTTGATGCTCAATTGAATATAACTTCTACGGTCAAATTTAACACTACCGATCCCCATATGTGTGAATTTTGGGCATTAAAATTACTTTTTCAATGTAAGAATCATGTTTCGAATTATTGGTTTCATTAAAATGGGTGGGTGGTTTAAAAATTTATGTCAAAGTCCACAAGAATGGGCTTTTTTTAAGGCATGGTTGAATTTTCACCTTGGAGTGCCTTTATGAAACAAAAGAAGTATAAATCATGTAGCCAATAATGTTAGAATAAACATTTGATTAAAAACATACGGGTCATTAAATCCTCTCACAGTTATTGGATATTGCTCATTTAACCATGTGCTAATGTTAATTGTTTATATAACTTTGTGTTAACATCAATAACCTTTAAATTGAGTTCAATATTAATGTACCATATCGTAAGATCTAAATCTCATTCAACATTATTGCAAAACATTTATAGTTTCATTATTAAATCACACAACTTGTCCATAACAGTGATTGATGATGTCACCATATTCATTGGTTATAAAATCACTGTTACCAACTTTTGTAATAGTTCAACCAACATTGCATCTCCCTCATTTGTATATTAATCTACACTTTTATTCTTTGTATATGAACAAGAAAAATAAGAATAAATTTAAGGATTACATGGACACCGTACATATAATTTCTCAAGTATTGTATAAAACTTAACATAATACAACTTTGCTATTATAGTTTACATCAACAGTGGATTGTCTTCTCTATTTTCTGTTGTTCTTTTGCCCTATACATATATTAAACCTTTATCATTTATGAATTAATTTTGAAAATAGCCCCCTTAAATATGTTTGAGTAGGTTGTCCACGTGGTTTCCTCAAGCCTCATATCAACACCTAATTTTGGTTTGGAGTATTTATTAATAAAAAATTACATTATTCTTGTATATTTATGTGTTTAACGATTATAAATCATAATTAATTTTTATTAACATGAATTTTTTCATGTTCTAGCTAACACCTATAATTCCCCCCATCTTCTATGAAACTTGCCAAATAAAGATGCAAATATTGTTAGTATGCAAGAGTTATGGCTCTCCTCTAAAAGTTATATATTGATATAGAAAGACTACCTCCTCTTAGATTTTTTATTAATGCTCATCAACACATTAAATAATAAGTCAACAAAAGTATTTGTGAAGAGAAAAGTAAATTTTAGTTGAAAGTTACATAGTTTGATCTCAAAGAGTCTTTGAAACAAAAAATTATTCATCATTTTCAATTTTATTCTTGCTTTCATAAGGATCGTAATCAAATTTTTGGGTAAATGAATAAGATCTTGCCATCATGTTTAAGGATCCCATTAACTCAGTTTCACAATTTCTCTCATCAAATTTGAATGGAATCTGATCATAACCTCCCGCAGAATAACCATATATGCCAACTATGTTTTCCATAACCTGAAAGTGAAGAGTATTTTATATTCAAGTTCCCTATCTACAATGAGATTCATGGAATATACCATTGTATTTTCATATATCCCTATGGGTTCTTAAGGGGATTCATTCCATATGAGGACTATTGTACCCAACTTCCTTGTTTATTGAGTCCTTTATGTAGCTGTGGAAGTTCTATCGAATTGTACCTTAATATTAACACTTGGAAGTAAAAATAATTATATTTTACATTTCAGACAAGCTCATTAATGCCTTTCAGGAGTTTTTGTACTTATGTAGGTTTTAGGACTTGGTTTTATTCAGAACTACTTAAGTTCATGATTTTGGTATTCAAACTATTTTGTTTGTTACTTACATTTTAGACGTTAAGTTCAAAATTTTGTTTGTCAGAGAATTTGTACGAGACTTGTTCATCAGGTATTTTGTTTGAGACTTCTTTTCAAAAACTTTGTGCTTTAGGACTTAAGTTTGATATTTATTCATCAAAATTTCTATTTGAAGCTTCTGTATTAGACATTTTGTTCGGGACTTTTATTTAGAACTTTTATTTAGAGGTTTTATTCATTGGATATTTATTTACGACTTATGTTTGGAGTTTCCACATCGGGCATTTTGTTTGGAGGATTTGTTTGAGACTTAAGTTCAAAGAATCTCTTCATTGGATACTTTTGTTCAAGACTTTTCATTAAATAAATTATCTAGAACAGTCTTCATCATCTTTATGTGCTTCAAAGGTTTTATTCGAAGATTTTGTTCAAACATTTTATTCAAACGTTATTCTAAGGGATTTGGTATTTAGACATTTTGCTTGGGGATTGTGTTTAGAGTCTTCAGTTTGTAAGAATTATTGGCTTGATCCCAACATGAAATCCAATTCCTGACTACCAAAAGCCCTCTAGACTTAACCAACAAAGCGAAACTACTTCATGAAACTTGCTAAAAAATGTAACCTGCCAACTAAACTAATGAGGTTTAAATTATGTAGGTAAAGAAAATATAAGAATGTTGGACATTAAAAGTACATGAACTATAATTGAATGTAAAAAGGCTATATCAATGACATGCAACCATCGATATGTTTATTTTATTACAAGAAAAATTTGAGCTCGCTTTCTACTCTATGAACAAAACCCTAGCCACTTGCGAATCCAATACAAAGAAGCAACTAGTGGAGAGGAATTTTCACACTACATGAAACTAATTTGAACAAACCAAATAATTACAATGGCTTCATCATTTTGGAGCTTCAGAGGAGTGCTGGCTCCATCCCCATTCTCCATCAAAGATTTTATAGGATATATAAACACAATGTTTGATGCAATAATTTTCAATGATAGGTATGAAAATTACTCAAAATTATGCAACACCATTGATGTTGTCGATGAATTTTATTATGATGGATATTTATCTCTAGCATAATGCCAATTAGTGATAGACCTACTCTCTCTCAAAAGATAGGGATTAAACTTCATGGTAGCTAAACCTGAAGTTGTGCCCTGCATTGACCTACTGCAAGACTTATTCTTTATTGGTAAGGTGATACAAGATGCCTTCTTACATCACATGTATCACTAAGTGATCGTGGCTTACATATTTGGTGATGATTTCTAAAGGTACTTATCTCTGCCAATTCCATATGCAATATTTGATAATCGCAGGCTGGTAACATGGAACAAGCATAATTTAATTAAGAAAGTTCTGAGCTCATGGATTCTTCTTGGGGAGAATATGGTCCTGAAGGGAAAAGTCGCCACCCCCATTAGAAAATTTAGATGGGGGTCCATATAGGGATGGCCTTGTTGAACAAATTATATAGCATGCCAAGTATCCACTTTCTTCACCTAGACTGGGTGCCACTTTTGGACATGTTGATGACCTCAGACATAAATTTTTCCCTAAGAGAGATCATCAACCTCAAACTAAGGGAGAAAGTTCTACATAAAGGCAAAAGGCCCAATTCAACTAGTCATTTTTATATGATGTCATACCTCATGGATACAGTAATGAGAACGATATATAAGGACCCTGGGAAGCTTTAGAGCCTAGCCACAAAGTATATAAATGATTACATTTGTAATTATTTTCAATTCATGTATATATATGCATATACTAAGCATATGATTTAGATTTCCAAGGACATATATCCTTAGGTGTGGTAGACCATCCATGAGGCCCCACTACCTAGGATATCCAAGATCATAACAAATACATTGGCTCCTCGGGGTGACTATTGGTTAAACCTAGACTATATGGTGATCATGGTCATTGACCATAAGGTCAACCCCCCATGCCTCCCAAAATATGTGCCAGATAAGATCGTAGAGTAGGAAATTGCATATTAGCTCTGGTGGAGTGTGGAAGAGGATTTGATAAAATAAATAAAGGCATGTACTATGGGTATCATATGATAATAGGCAAAATGTGTTATAGAATGAGGAAACATTTTGAGGATGTAGGCAATAAAAGAAAGGAGCATAAATTTCCCACTCTACCTCATAAAGACTAGGATCCTCATGGTCGAATACAAAATCATATAACATGTTCCCTACGACCATGATTTTCTATTCTTGAATGCAAAGGATAACACCCAAGTCTTAGAAAGGGCCTTAAACAGGATCATTTAAAGATTATCCAAGGATAACCTTCAATTACAGTGCAAGAGATGCATACAAGGTTTTCACCCCTTGGAGATTGGACTACTTCATATTTCTAGGATAATATACCCCAACAAAAAATAAAGATACAAGGGGAGCCTTCCCAAGAAGTTCCCCAACTATTGAGGGCTATTAAGAAAGAGCCTAGTCTGAGTGAAATTGAGCATAGAGGGGCTTAAGAGGATCCAATTGACTTGAAATCCTTTGATGTAGAATGCCAAGATCACCCACCTACATTGCATGTGCAAACATCTACAACTACATTACCTATGAAGGAATCTACAGATGAAGAGGTTGTTTCTACCTCAATTTGGCCAGCCTCCTCCCCAATTAAGAAGGCTATTATTTTCTATAAGAGAAATCCAAGGGATCCTCCCCTCATAGATAACCCAATTTATGATGAATCACAAATAGAAACATCTTTAGTTCAATATAAAACAATGATATAACAAGAAATAGATGAGGATAAATAATTAGAAAGAGCCAAGGTACTAAGCCTTATAGTTGACAAAGGGAAGTCAACAATAAAAGATGATAAATCAGGTAATCAGGCTCAGCATTTAATCTATTCTTCCCAAGTTTCCTCTTTTGTTCATAATTTTGGTTCAGTTCCCATCAGTGTTGTCTTGAAAACACCTTTGCTCACTATAAAAGTGGAGGATGTTTTTTCTACCACTATTGTTTCAATTTCTTCCACAATGCCAACCATGCCCATTATTTCCATGACTGATGACATTCCCTCTAGGAATACTACAGTTCAAACTAAGATTAAAAAAAGAGCCTCTAAGAAGATTGAAACATCACTAGCCAGCTCCCAACTCCATGTGTCTTCCACCCAAATCAGTCTTCCACCCAAAAATATATCTTTAGGGAAGGCCAAAAGGGGTAAACAAGTATATACAGTCCATCCACTCCCCCAATATGGAGGTGTAGATTCATCTAAAATCATATGGCCCTCCCTTCCTGATTGAGTACTCAAAGGAGCCTTAGAACAACCAACAAAAGATCAATCGATAGAGGCTATAGGTGAAGATACTTAGTTGATAAACCCAACCTAGCTAGTCATCCCATAATGGGCATTTGATCTTAAATCGAAGGCTTCTCAAAAGCCTAACTTCAAAATCATAGAAATCCCATCCATAACCTCCTTGTTTGATAAGTCCTCAAGAAGCATCCAAAGGGTTAGGAAGAAGAAATTAGAGGATGAAGCTAGGAGGGAGATCATTCTTGACAAAATACAAGAAGTATTTGCCTTGTCTAAAAGGAAGAACACACATCTATGGCAGTCCCCATTTATAGAGGACTTTAATTCCTTTATAGAAACTCAAAAGGATGCTATGATAACATTACATGAGGGGAAAAAGATGGCCAGGTAGAAGCTATTACAAGAGGTATAAAAAATATAGGAGCAACAAAAAATAGTCCATATCCCTCAAGGGATTGAAATAAAAGTTTAAGAGGTTGCATCAAAGTGTTACAATGCTTTAAAGGCAATTGAGGCAATGAGGGTAGAATTGGCCCCCCACATAGCTCAGACTCATCAATCATTTAATTATTTTAAGCAACATGAAAATAAGTTGAAATAATTTATTCTTTACAATACTAATAGGCGTATATCCATATGGACTTAATTGGACACATCAAATGCCCTTAATTTGATGGTTATCAGAACTTAAGAAGTCAGTGAATAAATTACAATAGCTGGGGCAATAATGATAAAATATCAACAACATGAAACTCTCATCTTGTAGATCTTAAACAAATTAAAATTATCAAAGGCAAGAGATACTACTAGCAAGATTATTAGTAGAATTAATTTTGTTCAACTCCTTTAGGAGGCATCTAATAATTTTAAGCAAAGTCTATAGGGGTTAGCACTTGAATATATTGAAGATGAGTTAAGTTTTGATAGAAATAAGGTGACGGAATTTGAAATATTCAAGATCAAATTCCAAAATACAAAATCGAAGCATGCAAAGATCATTGAGCAAGTTAACAGGGTGCACAAACCCTCATTACTCAACTCAGACATCATAAGGCAACAAAATAATGAAGGACACAAGTGATATATAGAGTTGGAGATAAAGAAGAAGACTGATGTTACAACTTACAGTTCATCACCAACATCAATATTAATGATTCTAATAACTAGTGCATTCATGTAAACATCCACTCGGCCTTAGTTGAAAGGCCAGTTTTGTGCATATCAACATATAGACGTTAATTTTTTACATGTAGTATACATTTTTCAGAACTTGAATATAAGGTTGCCTAAATTATTTTTAAGCATGCACATGTTACATCATATTGTGAAGGCCAAATTTATTTTTAATAATTGTAAATTAACCATTAGTATACAAATACACATTTTTGAAGCTAGAGTTATAACTAAGGTTCTAATTACACTATGTAATCACAATTTTACATGCACTTGGAGGATGAGATGATCCCTCCCCAAGTCTATATAAGCATATGTAACCCTCATTTTCAAGGGTCAAAAAATTCAATATAGAAGAAAAATCAATTTTTGATTGTCATTCATGTGTTGGTGTATTTTCTCTCCAAATTTTGTGTAATTCGGACTCTATCTTTTTTGACTGTTTGATTCAGTAATTATTAGTGTGCAATAGATACAAAGGATTATTATTGTTATGATTAATGTTATAGTTTTAGATGTGAAATAGATATTAAAGAATTAACGCTTATATTGATTATTTATAAGCAAGTTGACTGTTTCAATTTTTTGAGTGTGTAGAGGTGTTTTCAATGATATAGTTTTTTGTGTATGTGTAATAGCTATCCTAGATACCTCCCTGATCTGAGTCATAATGTCCTAAGTATATGTGTGCAAAAACTACTCTAAAAGGATCAACCTTTAATTTATATCCTTGAGTTTCCTATATCAAACTATCCTAGACTACTAGACCATGTTTGTATGTGTGTATACAACAACTTATAATAATAAACATTGGTTCTAAAAGCACTTGTCTACATAGAATCCAACCTAAAAGTTAATTCTTGAGGTCATAGAGTCCTTTTCTACTCTACCCTTCCCTCTATTTTTGAGTTTATTTATGAGATTTACCCACTTTAGATTAGTATCCATTCAACCACCAACTCACCTACTTTTGAATTTATTTTAGATACCATCCATCCATACATAGTCCTAGTTAATAACAAACATGCTTTACCTAATATTCCATCACCTATTTGTTCAATTACATACCTGAAACTTGTGCCCTATAGTGGAGTTTACCTCCATTGAGATCTTGAAATGTTAGAGGCTACCTCATTATGAATTGGTGTGCATAAAAACCTCATCAACATTATTTATAGTATTAGGAGGGCTTGAAACTTTGATAAAAGAGATTAATTTATATGTTTAGTTATACTGGAGTCACCCAGGAGAGTAACCAAATCTAGTGCTTAAGATCATCTTCTAGTCTCACCTTTGTCAAATCATAGAAGGCCTAAATTTGTACCAACTACCCCTATCAATAATAGAGACCAAACACCTTCCCTAATAAGGAACACTACCCCTATTAATCATCCTTTGTTTCAACTACTTTAGTTTGTCAAATTTGCTATTGCCATCCCAAGGGATGTACATGACCTATCAAGGAATCCTGAAAAGTATTTATCATCCTTCTCTCCTTCAGGAAGAAGAATGATAGAAGAACACATCAAGTCTTTTAAATCTATGTTGAGATTGATGAATGTCATTAATGAATATGTTGCATGCAAAATTTTTCCTTTCATGCTAATGGATGTTTCATATGATTGGTACCTTAATCTATAAGAAGATTCTATCACTTCTTGGAACGCATGTCAAACAACTTTTCTTGCACAATTTAGGTATGTCACAAACCCTAGTTTGATATACCAACACTTTACTGGCATGAAGAGGGAACCCAATGAACCAATCCAAGCCTTCAATGCAATATTTTAGAAGATGTATACTTGGTTAAGCCCAACGCATAAAATAGTAGAAGTGTTGGCATTAGAAATATACAAGAATGATCTAGATCCAGTTACTATAGTTTTATTAAGAAGGGTTGCTTCTATCAACACTTTGGCATTAGGCTATGAAGAGGCCATTAAAATTGATAGACAACTTAATCCTTAGGTACTAGGTACACCTAGTGGTAATAATGGTCTCCCATATCTAAATCCAATTCCACATGTGAAGCTAGATGTGTTTGCATTTAATCAGAATCAACTATACACATAATTTCCTCTGACATAGACCTCACATCCTAATTATAGTTTCTTAAATAACCATACACAAGGCAGTGATTACCAATATAAGTAACATTTGGATACATTTTCTACTAGTATTTTCTAGGGCATAGACTCCACAAAAGTAGAGCTTGATGCCATACAAAAAATGGTTTAGAAATCAAGCAAATATTTACTCGACGTGCAAATAAAGATAAGAAATGATAATGCCCTTAATAAAAATTACAATTATAGGTTCTAGAGGTATAATAGACTATTCAATAGGCTTACAAATAATACAAATCAGTCTAGCAAGCCTCTAGAAATCAACATAGTGGAGACAACTCTACCCAACTGGTGCAGAATCCATAATACTTCTCAACATGGTGAACTTGATAGTGGCAAATTCTATGTTGTTTTTTAGATCCTTCAAAGAGAGGTGATAAGGTAATAATTGATGCATAATGAACCAAAATTGTACTAGGACTCTATCCCTCAAGCACTTTCATGTTCTTTGAGACTTATGAGTTTTATTTCCCAAGCGAAGATGACAATGTACTAGAGGATAACACCAATGAAATCAATGCTTTTTAGCAATTCTAAAAAGGTGGTTACAACCTGAGGAACATGCAACGCTTTAAAACATCTACTCCTCCAAATAGCACAACCATTCCACTAAATCTAAAAGTTGATAAAATACACTTCCTCTGAAAGGGAATGATCAACCTTAGAATAAGGAGAAACAACGAAAAGGAGGGTATAACATTTTTGAGGACATGAATAAAATCAAAGCAAACATCACCCATCATGAATTAGCATAGATTAATGAAAATAAATAAATCATATGGAAGTTTATCACAAGGAAAGACCTTATGGAAAAGATAAAATATACCACAGAGAAAATAAAGGCCTCTGATATTAATGTCATATATAAAAGCAAGCTAAAGGTTCCACCCTTTTTGCTGACTATTAGAGTAGTTGATACAAATATTCACAATTATTTATTTGATTATGGATCTTCAAAAAATGTGATGTCTACTTTCATTTGTCAAAATCTTAGCCTAACTCTAAGACCATCAAAGAGAACAGTCTCACAATTAGATAAAATAGTGGTACCAGTGATTGGAGAGCTCACTAATGTGCATATTCAAGTAGCATTCAAGCCACAAGTATAGATGATTATTGACATCCTTTTAGTAGACATAATTGAAGGGTATGGACTGTTACTAATTAGGTATTGGTCTAAGACACTCAATTAATATCTCTCAACAAATTTCTCTCACATTTGGCTACCATGGAGAGGCCTTACAAACCAAATCTAGATTGATCGGGATCCAAGAATGAATTATCCTATCATAGAGTACAATGTCAAGAATAAAGAGGTAAGTTATGAATCCCCTAGCATTGATATTTATACTTCCACTACACAAAATGAAATACAAGAGCCAAAATCCTAGGACCCCAATCATCTATGGAATCTCCACTTTGACGGTGCTAGATCCAAACAAGGATTAGGCCTAGGAATTGAATAGGTTGATCCATAAGGGAAGAAGTTCCTAGAATCATATATATTATAGTTCCTTTGCATCAATGATATTGCTAAATATGAATCATTGATTTTGGGATTGCACTTTTCACTCAAAAATAATGTCAAGCATTTATTAGTACACAGGGATTTGGAGCTAGTACTCAATTATGTTAGAAAAAAATACCAGTATAAGCTATCATATTTGAAAAGATATAAATATAGAGCATGGGATTTGATTGAGATCTTTAAGGCTTTCAATATAATGGTTGTTACTAGGGAATAAAACCAAACTACATATGCATTAACTGCTTCCAATGCCAAGTTGGAGCCTCTCTAAGAATCTCAGGTAAATATATTCTCTATTGAGATAGTATCTTTTCCTTTTATTCCTAATAACGTATAAAATTTCCAAGTCTTCAATGATGACCAAAATATAATTCAATTTCTAGCCAAATCAAGATAATTTGATTCCCAAATCATTGATGATAAGGAAGTTAGTTATCTCTGCCAAGAGGAGGCAAATGATGAAGGTGTCATCCGAATCAAAGAGAATCATCTCCCAACTGATTTGGTTTCCTTAGAAAGAGCATTTGATATAGATCCCTATGTTCAACAAAAAAGGCAACCCAAGGTTAATGATTCTAACTTCAAAAGGAAGAATCTGGGGGATGAGAGTATCCCACGCTACTTCAACATTGGCGTTAGTTTCATTCTAAAAGAAAGATAATGGGTGAAGGATTTACTCACCTAATACAAATAATAATTGCATGGACATATGAGGACTTGAATGTTTATGATCCAAAGGTCATCACCCCTACAATTCCACTGAAACTAGACCAAAATCCATATAGACACAGGCATAGACCAGTGAATCCTATCCTTGAACCTCTCATTCAAAGAGAAGTAGAAATGCTGTTAAGTGCAAGGATAGTCTTCCAAATGCCTCATTCTTCTTGGGTGGCCAGTTTAGTCCCATTCAGAAAGAAGAAATTATATTATGTGTTGATTACAAAAACTTCAATAAAGCTTCTGAGAAGGACAACTATCCACTACCCTACTTAGACAAGGTTATCTAGATAGTTAGTGACTCTGAAATGATGTCCTTCCTAAATGAATTTTTAGGTTATAACCAAGTGCTGGTACAATCAAAAGATATAATGAAAATTGTAGTTAGTACAAAGTGGGGTACCTATGCGTATAAGAGGATGCCTTTTGGCCTAATAAACACAGGAGCCACTTTTTAGTGAGCAATGGATCATGCATTTGAAAGATTAATAGGTAAATGTATAATCATCTATATGGATGACCACAATGTTTTCTCCAAGAATAGGAATGACTATTAGGCCACCTATAGTCAATCTTCAAAATATGCTGAAGGTTTGGCGTTTCATTGAACCTAAATAAGAGCATATTTAGAGTTAATAAGGGCATGATTTTGGGACATATCATTACCAAAGAAGGAATCATCATTGATATAGATACAATCTAGGGGATTTCAAATATTGTGCCACCAAACATCAAGAAGGAGCTCAAGTCATTCTTTGGGAAAATTAATTTTGTAAGGAAGCTCATCTCAGGATTTGCAAAAATTGTGAGACTCCTAAATGCAATGCTCAAACATGATGTTAAAGTGGAATGGACAACTGAGGCCTAAAAGTATTTTCAAGACATTAAAGATGTTATATCTTAAGCTTCATTAGTAATTCATCTGGATTTTAAAAAATACTTTTACTTATATTCATTTGTTTCATAACATACAATTACTATTTTTATAGCGTAAAATAAATAAGAGACTGAGCATCCCATTACATTCATGAGCATGAATTTGAAGGATGCAAAATTCAAGTATTCCATGATTGATAAACACACCTTCACTCTTGTAAAAGTAATGAAGAAATTTTGCCACTACATCCTGAGAAATAAGACTATTGTTATTGTTCCTGACCCTACTATCAAGCTTACCTTATCACATAATGAATTGGAATAATGTAGAGGTAAATGGATGGCAAAGCTGTAGGATTTTGATATAGAAATCAAGCTTACTAAAATCATCGAGGGTCAAAGCATCATCCAACTCATAACTAAGCCTGACCCATGCATTACTATTGGAAAGGCTTACAAAGCTCAAGTGTCCAAAGGGGAATGGTATACTGACATAATTCAATATTTGCTTATAGGTACTTGTCCCCTAGAAATCAATTGAGAATGAAGGAGATATTTAAGGATCAAAGCCACTAACTAAATGATCAAGAAAGGAGTTCTTTATAGAATAAATTATGAAGGCATCTACCTTAGATGTGTATCAGTAAAAGAAGCTCAGGAAATTTTGGAAAACTTACACCAAAAGATAGGTAGTGGTTATCCATCTGGGAATACCATAGTTTGCAAAATCCTAAGAATGTGCTATTACTAGCTAAAAATATTCAAGGATGCTCATGCCCATGTCATAACATACCATTAATTCTAAGTGCTAGTAAAAATATAAGTACATGTAGCAATGCCATTACAACCTATTATTAAGGGAAGGCCATTTTCCTAGTGGGGGTTGGGCTTCATAGGCATAATTAACCCAAACTCTTAAACATGTCACAAATTTGTACTCACTACCATCGATTATTGTACCTGATGGACTGAGGTAGTGGCCACAAATAATTATAGAGCACAAGATGTGATTTGCTTCTTAGAAGAACACATCACAACTAGATTTGGCACTCCCATATCTCTAGTTTGTGATAATGGGCCAATGTTTATATTAAATGAATTCATTGAATGGGCTCATGACAATCAGATCACCATCAGGTCATATTATAACCACTATCCTCAAGGAAATGGATTGGTTGAATCAATGAATAAGAACCTGATAGATGCAATTAAGAAATCAAATGAGGATAAGCCTAGGGACTAGCATAATATAATTAAGTATGCCCTTTAGGTAGATTGAACAAGATATAAGAAGGCCCTCAAGGCCTCATCCTATTTATTAGTGTATGGATGTAGGCTAGTATTCCCAATCATGTTGAAGTTTCCAACTTATCAATTCATATAGGAATACATAAAACCAAGACAAAGTAGAATCTTGATTACTAGATATAATAGAAATGGAAGATTCAAGAACTGAGTCCCTATAGACTGTCAACAAACACCAAGATGTAGTCAAGAGATGGTTTGACAAAAGGGAAAAAAGTTAAAGCATTTAAGATCTTTTATATAGTGCTTCTATGGGATAAAACCCATGAAAAGAAAGGCCAACTTGATAAATTTTCCCCATTGTGGATTGGACCATACTAGATTTTAGAGATCTTGGGTAATAATGCATCCTATCTAAGGGACCTTTAAGGCAATGAACACACATACCTAGTCAATGGGTAGTTTTTGAAACATTACTTCATGACTGTACCATTCGAAGTTACCCCTGAGTGATGAATAAAGCATGGAAAAGGTAGTATTAGTTTATTTTTCCTATTTTTCATGTTAGTTTCTTATTTTCTAGGTTAGTTTCCTTCTTTATAGTTTACTTTCCTGCTTTCTAGTTTAGTTTCCTACTTTCAAGTTTAGACATTTTGTTGTTACCTGTGACAATCTAAATTAGTTTATCCTATACAACCAAGTTAACATCCTACTAGTTGTGCCCCTATTATATGATTAAAATGATATATATGGGAAAGGGAAACTACAAAGGGATTCATAACTTGGGGTCTATTCACAAACTGATTATACTTTTGTGTTTGAAGTGTTCAAGATTTGGGTATGTAATGACAGTTATTTAGGGTTGTGCCACAATTGAATATTTCTAATAGGTATGTGAAATTTGCTCTTGAATACTTCATATGAATTTAGAAAATTTTCTCAATCCATTAGACCAAGCACACTTTTCATATTAATACTTGTTTAGAAATAATAATCACTGGTGTAGATGTAGCTAGTAGGGATGTTTTGGTAAATGATTGGTTTTATAACTACACCATCTCATAGTGGTTTCAGATCTCCTCCTTCCATTTAAATTAAAAAAATTAAATAAAAATAACCAATGTGTTCAAAAGAGAAATTAATAAAGCCTAAATAAAATCTAAAGGAGATCAAAGGCTCACATGATGAATTAAGGTCAATGTACCATGCATCATGATCAAATAATAAAAGGAAGAAGATATAAGGAACCTAAAGTATCTTTGTTAAGGTTATGGATGCTTGGCTAGCAATAGAAAAATGCTTGAGCTTCCTTAATTTAATGAGATTCAAAAGAACCAGACCAAAACCTATATCTACTCAAAGCCTTTGAAAAGATCTTCACAACAAGGGTTAAATAAACATCACTTTGGTGCACACAGATCTATGAATGTGAAGGCAAGTATGTTATATGATGTAGTTAGGAGTCTCTTTCATATCTACAATTCTAATATTTTATGTGGCACAATTCATGTTTGATTTGAAATTGCTAACCAAAGTTTTGAGTTCTTGAATACTTAGAAGTATTCCCTCTATAAGTCACCATTTTTTTACCCAACTTTCTCCTATTATTTGTTTACAAAGAATAGGGATCCACTTTTTTTGATTTGGCATTGTTTGATAAGTCCTCTACATAGCTATAGAAGTTCTATTAGATTTCACCTTAATCTTAACACTTGTAAGTATGAATAATGATATTTTACACTTGAAACTAACTTATTAATACCTTTTAGGAGTTTTTCTACTTATGTAGTTTTTAGGACTTGGTTTTATTTGGAACTACTTAAGTTTAGGATTATGGTATTTAGACTATTTTGTTCTTTAAATATGTTCAAACATTAATTTCAAAAAAAAATCATCAAAGAATTTGTTTAGGACTTGTTCATCAGGCATTTTGTTCAGGTCTTATTTTCTAAAACTTTGCTCTTTGGGACTTAAATTCAAGATTTATTCATTAGAATTTCTATTCAGACTTTCCACATCAAATATTTTATTCAGGATTTTTGTTTGGAGGTTTTGTTCATTAGATATTTTTTCATGACTCATGTTTAAGTTTTTGCATCAATAATTTTGTTTAGAGGATTTATTTGGGACTTAATTTAAAATAATATCTTTATTGGATACTTTTATTCATGACTTTTCATTAGACAAATTGTCTGAAATAGTCTTTGTCAACTTTATGCACTGAAGAGGTTTTGTTTGGAGATTTTGTTTAGACATTTTGTTCAAACATTATTCTAAGGGATTTGGCCTTTGGACATTTTGATTGGGGTTTATGTTTAGAGCCTTCGATTCATGATAATTTTTGGTGTGGTCCCAACACAAAAACCCACTCCTAGCTCCCAACTACCAAAAGCTCTGTAGACTTAGCCATCAAAATATAACTACTTTATGACACTTGCCAAAGAACATAACCCACCAACTAAACTAATAAGATTTGAATTATGTAGGTAAAGAAAATATATGGATGTTGGACATTAAAAACACATCAACTATAATTAAATGCAAAAAGGTTATATCATCGATGTGAGGCCATTGATGTGTTCATTTGATTACAAGCAAAATTCAAGCTCACTTCCTACTCTAAAAATAAATCCCTATCCACCTACGAATCTATTGTAAAAAAGCAACAAGTAGAGAGGAATTTTCAGACTATAAAAAACTAAATTTGAGCAAACCAAACAATTATAATGGCTTCATCATCATAGAGCTTCAAAGGAGTGTTGCTTCCATCCCCATTCTTCATCAAGTATTCTATAGAATATATAGACATAGTGTTTGATGCAACAATTTTCAATGATAGGTATGAAAATTACTCAAAAGTATGGGTTACCAATGATTCTATCAGTTCATTTTCTTATGATTGATATTTATCCCTAGCACAATGCTAATTAGTGATAGACCTACTCTCTCTCAAGAGACAAGGACTACACTTCACAACAACTAAGTCCAAAATTATGCCCTGCATCAACCTGCTATGGAACTTGTTCTTTGCTAGCAAGGTGACACAAGATGCCTTATTACATCACATGGATCACCAAATGGTCATGGATTTCATCTCTGGTGATGATTTCCAAAGGTACTTATCTCTACCACTTTTGGATGTAATATTTGATAAACACAAGTTGGTAATATGGAACAAGCATAATTTAATTGAGAAAGTTCTAAGCTCATGGCTTCTTCTTAGGGAGACTACAGTCCTGAAGGGAAAATCCCCCACCCCCATTAGAAAATTCATAATGGGGGTCTATATAGGGATGTCCTTATTGAATAGATTATATGGAATGCCAAGTATCCACTTTCTTCACCTAGATCTAGTACCACTTCTAGACATGTTGGTGACCTCAGACATGAATTTCTCCCTAGGAGAGATCATCAACCTCAAAATAAGGGAGAAATTTATACATAAATTCAAAAGGGATAATTCAATTGGCCATTTTTATATGATGTCATACCTACTAGATTCAGTAATGGGAATAGTGTACAAAGACCTTGGGAAGAATTGGAGCCCAGCCATAGATTGTTTAAAGAATTTCATTTATGATTATTTTCAATTCATACATGTATATGCATATACTAAATATATTATCTAGATTTATAAGGATGTATATCCTCAAGTATGATAGGCCATCCATGAGGCCCCACTACCTAGGATATCTAAGAGTATAACAAATACATTGGCTCTTCGGGGTGACTACTAGTTATACCTAGACTATATGGTGATCATGGTCACTGGCCATAAAGTCAACCCCCCATGCCTCCCTAATTATGTGTTAGATAATCTCATAAAGAAGGAAATTGCATATAAGCTTTGGTGGAGTGTGGAAGAGGAGTTGATAAAATAAAAGAAAGACATGTTCTGTGGGTATCATATGATAATAGGCAGAATGTGCTATTTAATGAGGAAACATTTTGGGGACATAGGTAATAAAAAAAATCACTGTCAATTGCCCACCCTACCTCATAGAGACTAGGATCCTCATGGTCAAATACAAAATCATATCTAGGGCTTTGGTATTCCATACTAGCATGTTCCCTATGACCATGATTTTCTATTTTTGCATGCAAAGGATGATGCCCAAGTCTTAGAAAGGGCACAACTTGCAGGCCTTAAAGAGGATCAATTGAATATTATCTAAGGAGAACCTTCAATTTCAATCCAAGAGATTCATACAAGGCTTCCACCCCTTGGAGGAAGGAATACTTCATACTTCTAGGCTAATATACCCCAACAACAAATGGAGATATAAGGGCTTCCCAAGAAGTTCCCCAAATATTGAGGGTTGTTAATAAAGAGCTAGTTTGAATGAAATTGAGCATAGAGGGGCTCAAGAGGATCCAATTTACTTTGACTCATCTAATGCATAAGGCTAAGAACACCCAACTACATTACATGTGTAAATATTTACAACCACATTGCCTATGAAGGAATCTATATATGAAGAGGTTGCTTCTACCTTAATTTAGCCAACCTCCTCCCAAGTTAAGAAGGCTACTATTTTCTCTAATAAAAATCCAAGGGATCTTCCCCTCATAGAGAACCTAGTTGTCGATGAATCACAAATAGACACATCTTCAGTTCAATATAAAACAATGACATAACAAGAAATAGAAGAAGATGAGGAATTAGAAAGAGCCAAGGTACTAAGTCTTATAGTTGACAAAGGGAAGTCACCAATAAAAGATGATAAATAAGGTAATAAGGCTCAACCTTTAGTCTCTTCTTCCCAAGTTTCCTCTTTTGTTCCTTTTTTGGGTTTAGTTCCCATCAGTGCTATCTTGAAAACACCTTTGCTCACTCCAAAAGTGGAGGATATTTCTTCTACCACTATTGTTTCAATTTCTCCCTCAATGCTAGTCGTGTCCATTATTTCCACCACTACTGACATTCCCTCTGAGATTGATATAGTCCAAACTAAGCTAAAAAAAAGGGCCTCTAAGACGATTGAAACAACACTGGCCAATTCCCAACTCCATGTCTCTTCCACCCAGATCAATCTACCAATGCCTTTTACTAGCTCCTCCCAAGATACTACTATCATATCCTCAGGGAAGACTAAAAGGGTTAAACAAGTATATACATTCTATCCACTCCCCCAATATGGAGGTGTGTATTGGTCTAAAATCATATATCCCTCCCTTCCTAATTCAATACTCAAAGAAGCCTCAAAATAATCAACAAAATATCAATCGATGGAGGCTATAACTAAGGAGACACAATTGATAAACCTATCCCAACTAGTCATCCCACCATGGGTAGTTGATCTTAGATCAAAGGCTTTTTAAAAGCCTAATTTAAAAATCATAAAACTCCCATCCATAAGCTCCTTGTTTGATAAGCCCTTAGGAAGCATCCAAAGGTTTAGGAAGAGGAAATTAGAAGATGAAACTGGGAGGGAGATCATTCTTAAAGAAATACAAGAAGTATTTACCTTTTCCAAAAGGAAGAACATATAGCTGGGGTAGTCCCCATATAGAGAGGACTTTAAGTCCCTTGAAAAAAATCACAAGGATGTTATGATAGCATTGTATGAGGGGATAAAGATGGCTAGGTAGGAGCTAAAATAAGAGATAAAAAAAATAAAGGAACAACAACAAATAATCCATATCCCTCAAGGGATTGAAACCAAAGTTTAAGAAGTTGCATCAAAGTGTTACAATGCTCTAGAGGTAATTGAGGCAATGAGGGTAGAATTGGCCCCCAATATAGCTTAGAATCATCAATTATTTATTTATTTGAAATAAGATGAAAATAAGTTTAAATTATTGATTATTTACACTACTAATAAGGCATATAGCCATCTGGACTTAATGACACCATTGGAGGCATCTAAAACCCTCAATTTGATGGTGATTAGAGCTCAAGAAGCTAAGGAATGGATTACAACAACTGGGGTAGTAATGCCAAAATATCAAGAACATGAAACTCTCATATTTTAGGTCTTATATGAATTGAAATTATCAAAGGCAAGGGATACTATTGACAAGCTTATTAGTAGAATTAATTTTGATCAACTCCTTTAGGAAGCATCTAATAATTTCAAGCAAAGTCTACAGGGGTTAACACTTGAAGATATTGAAGTTGAGTTAAGTTTTACTAGAAATAAGGTGATGGAAGTTGAAATCTTCAAGATCAACTTCAAAAATATAAAAGTGGAGCATGCAAAGCTCCTTGAGTAAGTTAATAGGGTGCACAGACCCTCGTTACTTAACTTAGACATTATAAGGTAACAATATGATGCAAGACACAAGTGCTATATAGAGTTGGAGGTGAAGAATAAGACTAATGTTGTAGCTTCCATTTCAATTCCAACATCAATATTAATGACTCTAACAACCAATGCATCCATGCAAACATCCACTTAGCCTTTGTTGAAAGGCCAATTTTGTGTATATCAACATAGTGGCATCAAATTTTTTACGTACAATACGCTTTTGTCAAAAATTGAATAGAAAGTTGCCTAAATTATTTGTAAGCATGCACACATTGCATCATATTGTAAAATCCAACTTTATTTTTGATAATTATAAGTTAACCATGAGTATATGAATACACAATTTTAAAGCTGGAGTTAGAACTAAGGTTCTAATTATGCCATGTAATCACAATTTTTCATGCACTTGGAGGATGAGGTGACCCATCCCCAAGTCTATATAATAATATGTAACCCTTATTTTCAAGGGTTAGAAAATTTAATACAGAAGCAAAATCAATTTTTGATTGTCACTCATGTGTTGGTGTCTTTTCTCTTAAAATTTTATGTAATTAGGATTCTATCTTTTTAGTTGTTTGATTTAGTAATTCATAGTGTGAAAGAACTACGAAGGATTCTTCTTATTATGATCAATATGCTAGTTTTATATGTGTAATAATCATTGAGTAATTATCAATTAAATTGATTATTTACAAGTAAGTTGACCGTTTCAAGTTTTTGAGTGTGTAGAGTTATTTTTAATGATATAGTCTTCTGTATATGTGCAAAATATATCCCAGATACCCCCTTGGTTTGAGTCATAATATCCTAAGTATAAGTGTGTAATAACTACTCTAAAATGATTAACCTTTTACTGACATCCTTGAGTTTCCTATATTAAACTATCCTATACTACTTGACCATGTTTGTATGTGTGTGTAACAGCTGTTAATATCAAACATTGGTTTTGAAAGCACTTATCGATGTAGAATCTCACATAAATTTAATTATTGAGGTCATAGAGTCCTTATTTTTTACTCTACCCTTCCCTTAGTTTTTGAGGTTATTTCTGAGATCTACCCACTTTTGATTAGTATCCATACAACCACCAACTTGCCTGGTTTTAAATTTCTTTTAGATAACATCCATCTATACATAGTCCTAGTTAATAACATGCATGCTTTGCCTGCTATTCCATTACTTGATTGTTCAAACACATACCTAAAACTCATGCCATAGAGTGGAGTTTACATTCATTGAAATCCTAAAATGTTAGAGGTTACCTTGTTACAAATTAGTGTGCATAAAAACTACATTAACATGGACAATAAATGTTTAGCCTTATTTATTCACAAAAATCTTAAAATTCGATAAAGAATACTCAAATTGATGTCTTCCCATAAATAATTCTAGGAATATCAGTTCTTACATATAATTAATAAATTTAATGAACCTCAAGAGACCACATGCCTAGACATCTTAGTCTAGATTTGTAAGGTAGCACAAGGTAAGTGTACGAAGTTAGAAAGCCAAAAATTAGGCATATTTTATGTTGAAACCAATTTACATAATTTCACATGCATGGTTTTAAAAATTTCTCTTTTTGTTTTAAAAAGTGTGTATGTGTTGTAGTCATTTAGGATCTATAATTATCGAGCCAAGACCGCATGCACAATTTTATGATTAAAAACCACGTATGTGGTATTGATGTCATAAATTAAAAATAAAAGTCAATGCCTTCTATTTTGCATCGACACAAAATATGAGAACACAATTGAAGACCTGAACTCACATTTTATATATACAAGCAAAGAACTCACAAATAATAATGACATGCAAGAGGATAGGTATGCAAGCATACTTAAGTGGAATTCCAAATACTTTTAGTGAATGTTCTTACATTTACATTATTTATTTGATAATTTTTTTAGTACATAATACACCTTCATGTGCATAGGGTAATGTATAAAGTGAAAATGAACACCTTAACTCCCATAGCTTTCAAAACCCTCATAGTCTGTAAAACCCTCCTAACCTTCCTATAGTTTCTTAGGCCCCACAAGGTAGTGAGGAGTAATTGGTAGCCCACATAATAAAAAATAAAAATAAAAATAAAAATTTAATTAAGTTAATGAGGGATCCCCATTCAAACAACCCACACTGAACTTCTCTAAAAAATATATTGGAGACATTAATAGGTTAATTTGACTCATTAATGGGTCAAATTGATAGGTGGGCTGATTATAAAAATGGATGTAAGAGATACGATTTTAACATATTGTCTACAACCATTGTGAGAGATAAAAAAATAACCAAAGCCCAAATTTGTGCACTATTCAATGACATAAGAACTAGTGCACCACTAGATGTGACAACCAAACTAATTCTAATCCACTAGTGCACCCACGAGTTAGTCAAATAATTTTTTTGGGATTGATGGTGGATGGTATTTGATCCGCTGCCTTGAAAAAACAATGAGGTCCTTATGTATTTTTTGAGAAAACTCTAGTGTGAATTTATCCTTAATGAACTTAAAAATTATTTTGATTTCTCAAAGTTTCATGATAGAGGAAAAGGATCTACAAAAGATAGGCCAGGTGCATGTCATGTACCTAATCAGCCTAAAAGCACCTATCCAAAAACCACATCCTCATGAGACACTACCCTCTTCAATCAAGGAGATTATAGAGATTGATACTTTTCATGTGTTCAGTGAGCTTACTAACACCCTCTTTTAGCATACAATCCAAGTTTATCATAGTGTTAGTGGTGAGGGTGGACAAGGGAAGGCTTCTTATAGCATAAGACCCCGACCTCACTATTGCCGATCATGTGGGGCTATATGTATTGGACCTAAGGAGGATGTGGAGGATTTCATGCATCCCACTCATGGTAGTATTTTTTGAGGGCCTATATGATATCAATCTCACTATTGTATTTTAGTCATCTATATTAGGTCTAGACTCCTTGCCTACAAGTTCTTAGGTATCTTGTATATTTTACATGTTGTAAATAAAATTGTTAGACATATTAAATTTCAAATATTTGTACAATTAAAAAGTAATAGTTATTTTTCATAGAAAGTTCAATAATATATATATGTAAATTTTAATGTTGTAGGATGATTTTGGATGCTACACGAGCACATATATTGTTGATGCTATGCCCATATACACATATATAGATGTAATTTTTAAGGATTAATTGATTTTATGGTTCATTACATGCATGTATTGTAAATATATGCTCAAGTGACTAAAAATGATATTTTTCCTATTCAATTCATGACCATGCTAAACACTCCATCTATTTAAATGGGAGTAAATGTAGGTTTTACTCTTATGACTTCATTTATATAGAAACTGACTGAGGTATGAGAGTTATTATAATATTTAAGTGTAAATATGGATTTATGTTTTATAATTTTCCTCTGTACTTGTGTAAATAATTGATGCATGAAATAATTGCCTATGCAGACTCCTCTAGTGACATTCTAGTCTTATTCAAGTGATTAGTAGGCATGACATGGTAGAAGACAATTTAATTTTTAAATTTAGATATCATATTTAAATGATTTAGTTAGGTGACTTAGATTTTTTAAGCTAATTTTTCATTATTATTTTGTATATATATGTTTTTAGGGTCCTACTATTATTGGTTTTTCATTTCACACTCCTGTTCACCAACCTCAACCTATCATTGACCCTATTGAGTACTAGGCATAAATTGACCGTGACCACTAGATTATTATAAGTGCACATTTAAATAATTTTGGTATCATTTAGAAATTAAATTTTTAGTTTTTTAAGTATATTGTTCTAGTATGAAAAGTTTCTGATAATATTTGGATATGAAAAAGTTGAGCTACAGGCAAGTTTTGAGTGGAAGAGGACCTATAGTCATTCATCTCAGACACTTCCATCTATGAGCAAGGCATCTGAATGAGATCCTTTTAAAATAAAGGCAAAGAGAGATGCATTTTGATTATTAGGATGTCTTATGACATTTTAATGTATGCCTATATGGCTTGGTCTATGGTTGTTTGGCATTGTATGCCTATACTACATTGACCTAGGATATTATATTTTGTTCACATTTTGTACACCTTTATGGCTTTATATATATATATATATATATATATATATATATATATATATATATATATATATATATATATATATATATATATCACCTTAAATATTCTTCTTGATTTCACCGTATGGATTTTGTTATAATTTATTAAATATTCTATTATGTTCACATTTTGTATGCATTTATGATTTTTTTTGCTTGGAAAATATGTATAAGGGCCTTTTAACACCAATCCAACCCCCACTCTCACACCCCCTCTCTACTGTATTTTCCAAACCAAAGATAATTCACAAATTTAATACATAAAACTCTACCTATATTGTGACACAAATGATGTAGATCATAATCTTATAGAAAAGTTTATTTCATTTATTCCACTTTCTATATTTATATTGAGAACATGATTTGAATGTTTATATTGTTCTCAAGGCATAGATGGAACATCTGAGGCAACTAGTTTTTGCATTCTAATAGTTGTATATCTCATTGTATTTTTTATCCTTGTCAAGATTGTGTTTGTAGTCTTATAGACATGAATTGTAATAATAATTTAAGAGAAACACATCATTAATAATGATACCTCTTATATAAAAATAATTATCTAACATGCATTGATCTAGTGAGAATGTTTGAAAATTCCATCAAGAATGCTTTGGCATATTTCCAAAATTGTTTTACCTAAAAAGCAATGTTCAAAGGGAAAAAAATGTAGTTTTAATTGCTAGTGGTTTCATATCCTTGGGAAAACACTTTTTTGAATTATGAAGTATATTGTGACACCTAGATGATATATCAATCATTTATCATCTCTACTGCCTTTCAATACTATTTTCTAGGTAGTTGATGGAGACATGAAAACTCTAGTCATATGAGCAAAGATAGGTTTAATATTGTAATGATCACAATTTTTAGTTGTGACAAATTTTGTCATGTGAATATTTCAATAATCACTACTATTGTCTAGGCAACTAATGGAGACATGAAAAATCTAGTCATATGAGCAAACATAGGTTTAATCTTGTAATGATACCCCTTTTTAGTTATCATAATTATTGTCATGTGAATTCTTGTCACTATTGTTGCACTTTATAAAGATCCCATTTCCAACTATTTCCATAATTTGTGGATGCTTGAGAAGGTAGAAAAATATGCATTATCCTGATGATGTGCTCTAGATATCATGAAACCTCTCTCAAACCTATAAAATTCAAAAATTTGGGCTTGTTTTTAGACCTACCCAACTTTATCAAGATATTTATGGCATTACAATAGCATGGAAACATTAAAAACTTGGTCACATACCTATTAAAAGCTTTAAATTCATAGAAACCCTTCAAAATATACTTGTTGACATGTAGGTGCTTTTAGAAGATGTTTGAAACCAAGCTCATACCTATAGAGTAGTCATGAAAGATTAAAAAAGGTCTATAGGCCTGAAATGTCCTTATACATGCTTGAAACCCATCTAAAACCTTGATAACAGGACTACAACCTTCAAAACATGTTCTAAAATCTTGAAAACTTTCTTAATGTTACATTCTAATTTCATCTTATGATTTATAACCTTTGAATCCATGGATTAATATGGTTATTATCTAATTATTTTTTAATTTATTTGAGTTTTATGACATATATTATTATGGGATAGTGATATGCTAATTAGATTACATAATGTGACAGCTATGTTTTTCTATTATGTACATTATGGATGTGTATTTTTTAGTTTTGCATCATTGGCTAATATATATGATGACTTAGACTAACTACCTACTTATTGCAAGGTGCATGTAGGATTGATATTACTCTTAGATCTTGATGAGGGAGAGCATCATCGGACAGGATGGAGTAGATGGTATGATTGGGGGATGATAGATGAACTGATAAGACCCTACACACATAGTAGATTTAAAATATTACATGTATAACATGTTTTAAATGTTAGTGTGTAGTTAAGGAAATCTTGTTATGATTGTATTTTTATATGTAGATTTAGTTCTTGATGTGCAATAGGATTACGTAATATTTCTTTACTTATTATTTATATTTTCAAAAGTATATATAAAAAAAGAAGGAAAATAGATATTTAATTGCTATTATATGTATAAACTAGTTTAATGTCTTTTTAAATGTCTTTGAATGTTTAGCTCACTAATTATTGATATTTAGGATATCAATATAAGTAAGACATATGCATATAGTAATTATAAATTTATATATATCTATTAGATAAATACACAAATGCCTTTGTTTTATTGCTTTCAAGAGTTTGAACTAACCTCAACATACTAACTTTGAGTTAAGACAATCTAAACTTAGTCTTTTTAAAACATGTACGAAATTACGTTGAAAGTTATAATTTAGATATCATTATTTGATTAGACAACATAGCCTTATATTTGAGATAACTTAAGAAACATTGCATGATAATCTATATTAAGGAAATTATATGTTTTAATATTAATTAAGAAATTTGAAGGTGTGTTAGACTATGACCTTGGAGAAGGAGATAACAACAATTAGTTAGTAAAGATTCCACATATGGAGGGGTGAATTGTGAGAAATATCATTCAAATAGAAGGGTCATGGAAAAATTATTGGAAGAAATGGTTTTATAAACAAAGTCTGTTGAAATTTAAAAAAGGAGACACAAAGATAGAGGGAAGTAGGAGAGATGGGAAGAGAAGAAGCAGGCATAATTAAGAGAGAATTGGGGAAAATAAGAAGGGAGGCAAACTCATACAAGGTCAATTCTGTATTTATTTTTTTGTGTGCGTTGTTTTGAAAAGAACAAGCTTGAACTCGATCAAAACATGAGTCGATTCATATAGTGAATTGTAGATCATATTATTGTTTGCATCTTATCTTTTTATACCAGAAAAAAAATATAGATAAGCAACGTTTAATTTTGATTGAGTTTAGTATATATATTTTTAGACAGTGTAATTTTTATGACTGCATTACATATATTTATGCAGCACTTATTTATTATGACTATGTCTTAATTTAAATATATAAAAAAAAATATTGTCAGTGTCCTAGCTATATCTGTTTTGGCTAGCATTTTTATTTTAAATTATATATATCACGAGTATGTTAAGACTACGTCAAACTTCCATAGGGCTATGTATACATTATTAAGACTACATTTTATATTTGTGGGTAGCATATTAATTATTAAGGCTACATTTTATATTTATGGGCAGCATATTAATTATTAAGACTACATTTTATATTTGTGGGTAACGTATTATTTATTAAAAGATCATGTTTTATATTTGTGGGTAGTGTATGCAACACTTATTTATTATCACTGTGCCTTAATTTATATATATATAGCCAATGCCTAGCTATATGTGTTTTGGCTACCATTTTTATTTTAAATTATATATATCAGGAGTATGTTAAGACTGCATCATACTTCCATAGGGCTACGCATAAATTATTAAGACTGCATTTTATATTTGTGGGTAGCATTTCAATTATTAAGGCTACATTTTATAATTATGGGAAACGTATTAATTATTAAGACTACATTTTATATTTGTGGGTAATGTATTATTTATTAAAAGACCATATTTTATATTTGTGGGTAGTGTATTATTTATTAAAAGACTGTGTTTTATTTTTTTGGTCAGCGCTTTATAAATATAACCGAGTTTTATATTTGGTATGCACTTATGCTAGGTTGTTGGGCCAAAGTATTTTTATATTTTTACTTTGAGTTATTTGGATATTTTTTAGTTGGACATTATTTCCTGCAAGCTTTCATCTATCTATCACTACCATTGAAATTAGCTTACAAATTAAATTTTTCCTCTTAATATGAGCAATCCATATAAGATTGTAGTGAACTATTTGAACATTTAAGGTAGCATCCTTTTACAAAAATATATATTGAAAATGTATAATATCTGATAGCCAACATCTTTCTTTTATATAATAGATGGTGTCTAATATAAATAAGCATTAATGATGACCCATTTATATATATCAGGAGAATGCAATGCGACACCCTACTTACCATAATTGAATCAAAATTTATTGTGTATTTGATATATTGCATATTTATTTGAGTGTATATTATTGGGTCGACAAATTTGTGTATATACATAGAATTATATAAGACTAAGATTTAAGAACAAAATTCTATCTTTTATATGAGCAATCAATAAAGAATTTGGCAAACCTTAGTTTGGAAAATGTTTTCTGAACAAGTTAATTGAAGTATAAATATAACCTAGAGATATAATAAAGTAACATAACTCAGTCTAGTATATAATCTTGAGATAGTGTTTTAAAAAGTAAAATAATGGCATAGGTGTTATGTATTATTATAGGATGAAATTAAGATCCTAGTGTAATAGAGATTCTGGTTCGAGTGATAATTTCATAAATTAGATGAATTTATAAAACAAGTGCTTCAATTATATTTAAGTAAGAAGTTTAATTTTATAAATTATGTTTAAAAGTTGATCATTTGATAAATCAAATGTATATGAATGCATAAAGTAATTATCACAAGAAGTATGTATGGAAATACTTTAAGATTAATTGTGTAAATCTTAGCTTTGTAATATGATTGTATATGTTTATGAAAAACTTGAGAACCAAATTAAAAATTAAATGCTTAGATCTATTATTTAAAGACAAATTATTATTGGGCACACTTGTTTACATATTAGGTGAATACCAATATAAACATGGTTGTGATTAGAACCAGAAAACTATAGTTTTTTTAAACAGAACATTACCATGTCAGTAGATGGATCGCAGATCATAGATCAGAACTATGGCTGCATGTTTGATGGCCTAGTATGAACTTATACCTTCCTTTATGCAATAAAAACCATGAGCATGAATTATAATATGATTTGGGTGGTTTTTACCTGATAATTTAACCTATAGGTCTATATCAAATTTGAGGCCAAAATTGTGAATTATAATAAAATAATCATCTACAGATATGTATGAATTGTTACTCAAACTACATTATGATTTTTGTTGGAGGTAGGTGAATTTTTAAGCATAGACAAAATAGAAAGTGCATATAAATCCTAAGATTTTGATGAATGTTATGATAGCATATTATTTTTATGAGGGAACTGTGACTTGCTTTGTTATATATTTAAGTTCGTGGTAGTCTTGATTGTGAAATCTTGTAAAACCTTGACTTGAGTCAACAATGACTGTTAGTATTTATATGTAGATAGTATTGAAAACTTATGTGTAATACATATTGTGAGAGTATTAATATGTAAAATTATTTAGAATTTTATAACATATAATAATGTAATTATGTTTTCTTTTGATTGCTTATTTACAGTATAATATAGTGTATACCTAGGTAGTGTAATCCCATACTTGCTTGATTAATATTTATAATGTAATATTGTTGGTTCATGTTTGATTAGGGTGCTCATGCACATTAATATATGATATTATGTGATGCCATAGAGTTATATTCTATTAAATTATGTTATACTTGGATGGTACATATAGTCATTATTATGTCTAAACCCACATCTATATAAATAAATGCATGTTGGTTGTTACTTTGAATATTATGTTTAATGACAGTTAATATGACATCATGTTGTGTACATACAACCTTGAGAGTGTAACAAATGCTAGGTAAGAATTTTATGTGGTTGTGGAAAATATGACTTTCTTTGAAATATCTAGTTGATTGAACAAAAGTTATATTTCCATGTATTTAAGACTAACTTGTATCACTGATAGTAGAAAACTAGTAGTTATGTCTTAAAGAACTAAATTATGATAATATGGGTGATAATGGTGTAGTTGTATAGAGCTTATTATGGTAGTGGGAATCTATAGTTAAATGTGTATTTTATCCAGATGGTATAAACTATAGCCATTATTTATAGTATGAGTTAGATAATAATGTAAGATTCATTTGTGTGTTTGATGGAATAAATGTATATTGTACTTACTCCTATGTTTACCATATGTTATGATATGATTGCTAGTTGGATGTAAATTATATTAGGATTAAATTATGTATAGTAATACATTATATTTTAGTGTGTATGATTTACATGTTGGTGTGATATCTAGCAATAAAATAGGTTTTCTATGATACACCACATGTATAGTTCTAGAAATCATACAACACTTCGGTATTAGCTTGTTACTCTAAAATTTTGCATCATTTATATTTAATTATCTATGAATGTAGGGCCATTACCTAATAATTAATTATGTGAGAGATCGTTGGTCTATGGATGATGTGAAAAATCACTCGGATAATGCTCTCCCTCCCTACAATAGTACTACATTTGAGACAACACTTGAGATTGTCATAGATATTGGAGAGGCAAGAGAACTCATGCTTCAGGGAACCTTGTATATTGTTTTTTTACATTATGTTATATTATATTCACTCTAGGAAACATTTCATGTAGAATGTAATTGCTTATTAACTGTGTATTATACCAACAGTGGATGATTAATTGTAATTACTTTCTATGAATGTATTATGATGCATTTTCATGTAATGATAATGATCAATGACTATTTGATGTCACGTGCTTATTTACAGTTATCACTCATGAAGTATTTTTATATGATAGTCTTAGATTCTTATGGTGTAATCTATTTATAGTTAATATGTTTAAAAAAAAACTTTCATGTATTTTTTTCTAGTTAGAACCAAGTAGGGTTGTCACACTTAAGATCATAGTGAAAACTTGAATACAATAATTTTGATATTGTAGGAGGCCTTTGAGGTTATAAAAATATTTGGATTCACCATCTACATAGTCAAGGGAGCCTTCTAAGAAGCCTTTAGGCCTATAGGGTCTAAGATAATGCTTGTAACCTATTTTGTAGACCTTGTAGATCATATGTGTGAGTGTTTGGTACTTGAAACCATGTTTATCACCTATAAAAATTATGATTACTCTTGGATCATTCTTGAAATGTTTCTTAAGGCCTTGAAAACCCTAATGCAAACTTGTATGTTGGGTTTAGGAAGATTTTAAATTCTATAATTTGTCTTCTTGGTCAGTCTTATAAACTTTAAACCCTATCTTGAAGGCCTATAGTGCTTGAGAACAATGTTTGAACTTTTCTTGAGGTATTGAAAACCCTAATGGAGAAAAAAATTAATATTTATTTATGTTTGTTTTAAGTTTAATGAGGATCACAGAGGCTTTTTTGAAGGTTTGAACACCATTAAAATATTGAAAACAATGTTTCAACTTGTAGGTAGGTTTATAAGATTTGAAAATCTTGTAATGGATTCTATAATCACCATGATAATCTTGAAAACACTATAATTTCATTATTTGATCATGGACTCTTGTCTACAATGTTGCAACATGTTTTTCAAATCCTATAGAGTATGTAGGTGAGTGTTTGGAACTTGTGACCATGTTTCTCACTTATAAGACCTCTATGAGACCCTGCAACATTGGTGCAAACCTAAAAATATGCTTGTACATGTTCAAAAAATTAATTTGTGTTGTGTTTGAGGAGGAGGTCTACACTCATGTTTTTGACCAATGATAACTTACTTCTGGGTCTCCAAATTCTTGATAACTTTGTGGACATGCTTACAAACTTATAGACCTTATATTTACTACCTAAGACTTATGTTTTCTCATTATAGGATCAAATAAATTGCAAGCATTATGTTACTATCTCTTTAGCATGCTCTTGATGACTCAAAAGAAGCATTTGTTTTATCATTATACCATGGAAAACTTACAACCTAAGTTATAGGCCTATAACATTCATTATTTAACTACACACAAGCCAATTAAACCTTATGGGACCTTTGGAATATGATTTAATATTTGTTTCCTCATCTTCAAGAATAAAAAAACATTGAAAACAATGGAAAACATCATAAAAAACCATAAATTCCATGTTTGAATCTCTCTAGGACATGTAAACCTTGAATCTATACAAAACAATCTCAAAGAAACCTTGGATTTTATCTAGATCTGCTTGCAACATGGCTTTGAAGGTCTTGAATCATGTTTATAATGGTGAAATCCCATGATATGTACCTATAATAGTCATGTTAATGCAATTTTGAAGGATATTTGATCATAAACCTCTACATAACACCATATTCTCACCTGAAGATGTTTTGAAAGGAACATAAAAGTCTTGTTTTGAAGGTTTTAACCTATAATCATTGGAAATATATTTAAAACTAGCACCTGAAACATGTATATAGGCCCTAAAATGTTCTTGTAAATGTATGAAATCCTTAGATATTTACATAAACATATTTTTTAAATTTTTTAAACCCATGAAAACTTGAAAATGCTACCAAAGATCCAGTAAACATTGTATGAAGGTCTATAGATATGTAGGCACCTTTTCATGAGGTATTCAGATCTTATGGAGTTCTTTAAGGAGCTTGAAACTTAGTTATTGTCATTGATATAGTCATGGGAATTTGAGAGCTACATATGTAGTCCTGTAGGAGCTCTAAAATGATGCTTGATCTGGTCTAGAGGCTTGTATTATCTTGTTGATATGCCCTTGAAACATTCCTACAGGCCTATTGATTAGGTTTTGGATCTCAAAACCCCTTGATCTCATGGCAACTTATAGACTATGCTTAAGGTATTACTAATATATTTAGATAATCTCTCTTATATAATTGCATGAAGGTCTTGAATTCATCCCAATATATAGTTTTCACAAAGATCTTGATCATTCTTACAACTTATGAAACTCTACCAACAACAATCATGTTAGAAAGCTTTTGAAGCCATGATAACCTTTGATCTCTATCTCCCTGCCTTGTTAGTGTTATTTGGAGTTTGAAACCCGTGAAAAAATATTTTATAAAATTTCAAATCTTGGATCATATAACCATGGAGCCATACAAAATACCTTGTTTGAATATTTGGAAGCCCTAGAAACTATTTTTTTAATACAACTCTATATGTTAGACCTGCAATCTTCATTTAATAAGCTTAAAATTCTTCCATTCTTTATCTTTTAGAACTGGAAAACCCAATTGAAGACCTAGAACATTGGTATTCCTCTACTTTTACTCTTAAAGGATACTAGAAAGGTCTGAGACCTATTTCCTACCTCTTTAAACCATAAAATAATCAAAATGTATCATTACAGGTTTTAGGGTTTTTTAGAGATTTTGAGTATCTACAGTGTTTTTTAGTAGATACACATAGTTTATTCAATATCATGGAGTCTTGAGACCAAAAACTAATGAATTATAGCCTATCAAAACCCCTCCAAAACCTTGTAAACACCATGCACAAGGAGAAAAGAAATAGGACATGACTAGTTCTCTTTGTAAAACCCTACAAACTTACTTTCTTGGCCTGTTTCAAAGCTTTTAGACCTCATTTCCTATTTTTAAGTCATATAAACAATCATGTATGATCTTATTATCTCTTCCAACCTTTATTTTATGCCTAAGATCCTTTGTCATGACCCTAAAAATTTTATAGACCTTCAAATCTTCATTTTCTTGATTTTTGGCTTATAAGACCTACAAACTACTTAAAAGACCTTGGAATATAACTTGCAATATTTGATTTTTATTAAGTTTATTGGAATGCCCTAACCTCTTCAACCTTGATTTATCCTTGATAAGGCCCTGTAACTTCTTGGTATGACCTACAGACATGCTTAAAACTCTGTTTATAGTTTGTATGAATGTTATTTAGATCTTGAGATGTTTGGAACATTTTAATATCATCATGAAAGCATTTGAAACCATGTTTCAAGTATTTTGAACCCTGTTCTAAGGTCTTAGGAACCATGCTTGGATCTTTCAATCTTGGAAATAATGGAAAACATCATTAAAAACCTGTAAATTTATCTTTTATGCTCAATAACTTGGGAAGATTGATAATGTCTATATTTGAAAACCTACAATATTCTTAACATGACACTTATAAATGCAAGAAACATGAAATACTATGATAAACCATGGTTAAAAGAGGTTTTTTCCATGTTGGAAGCAAGCAAGGAGTCCACAAGGATGCAAGATATGAAGGAAATAACGTCAAAGATACATTTTGAGCAAAATGTACAAACTTTTAAGATTTACAAATAAGTTTAAAACATTATAAATGAATTAATACAACATTTTGAAATGTTTCACCCCTTTTTATGACCAAAATTAATGATTTGAAGACCTTTTTAATATGTTTTTGCTTTGGAAAACACCATTAAACACCCTTAGAAATCAAAAAGGCCTAGTTAAGGGCTAATATGACCTCAAAATGCTTAATGGCCTTATGAAACATATATATATATATATATATATATATATATATATATATATATATATATATATATATATATATATATATATATATATATATATATATATATATATATATATATATATATATATATATACTAGTTCATCAATGTGAATTAAAAATTCAACATCTAACTAAAGAGAAATATTCAAGCCATTGACATAGAATATAAATATTGTGCCTATTTATCTCAATAATTATTGTAAACGTTTAAATATAAACCTATTTGAGTAGTACAGGGGTATACTGGTGGATAAGTAAATACTATCTCCTTTCTTATCACTATTTACACACATTTACTTTTTATTTTTTTAACAAAGTTATAACTTTATTCCAACATCGAGAAACATTAACAAAGAAATGTTCTCAACATTCAAGCTGTAGATGGATATATGCACCTTTAGGGCCTAATGGCTAAAATTTATCATATCACCACATCAAGGGTGTTGAATAACCTCTAAGACCATGTTTTTAGCCTCTGAGTACACCTAGTTAAGATACGAATCACCCATTTTGGCCTCAAGAAGGTCATTCCCTCTATGGTAAAATTACACCTTTTAAGGTGAAATTCGGAAACATGTGAAATAAAAATCATAAGTCATATAAAAAAAATGAAATAACTATCATGTGCATGTGGAATCCATATAATTTCAATCTAGTTTAAATTGATAAAAAATAAGAGATGAATATTTAGTTGATAATTATGTTATCAATCTTGAAAATTTCCTTTTATGTAGTTAAGAGATAGGTTCTTTGCCTCCAAAAGACATTTTCACTTCCAGGACCTCCATTTTCAAATCCATCAGTTTTAAAATGTATAGATATAAAAATTACATATTTTTACACCACCATGACCTCTAAATCCATGTGGATATGTATTTTGAAATAATTCTAGCATTATGAAACAATGACAAGAAATGTTACCAACATTAAAGCCACAACTAGATATATCCATCTCTATAACCTCATAGCTGAAAAATAGCATTGCCATCACATATAAAATGAAAAATATCCTCTAGGATCTCATTATTATATTTTGAGTATGCTCAGTTAGGAGATGGAGCACCCATTATGGCTTCAAGAATGTCCTTCCCTCTATAGTAAAATTACACTTTTAACGGAAAACTTTAGACACACGTCAAAAAAAAATATATATAAGTCATATAAATAAACAAAAATAACCATCATATACATGTGGAATCCATTTAATTTTAATCTAGAGCATTTAGATCAAAAATAAGAGATGAATTTGTGGCTAACGATTTTATGATCAATCCTGAAATGCTACTTTTATGTAGTTAAGAAATATGTTCTTTACTTCTAGCAGACATTTCTACTTCTAGGACTTTTGTTTGTAAATACATCACTTATAACACATTCATATATGCAAATTAAATTTGTTCCCACCACCAAAACCTATGAATCCATGTGGATACATATTTTTTAAACAATTCTGGGGTTAGGAAACATTGATAAAAAATGTTGTCAACATTCAAGCCACAACTAGGTATCTCTACCTTTGGGGCCTTGTTGGAAGCAAGAAGATTGAGAATGGAATGAATAGTCATAATTTTTTTTTTACAAGTTTACTTTATCATTCATGAACTATCAAAGAAATATAGTGAACTAGCAACACATCAAGAACCATTTATATGAGCATGAGATAAGAGCATGACACATATAACACTTATTTGAGTGGGGAAAACTCAAGGGGAAGAAAACCCACTGATATATACAAATTAAACATATTCATATAATAAAAAATCCAATCTTTAGTGAAGCACTAACTCCACATGGAACACCAACCCCAACTAGTCAAGCACCCACTCAACTAGGATTTACCAAATACCCACTTGCAAGAAGGCACTAACCCCCTAGATGAATCAAAACTAAATAAACCACATAATTAAATTTATCACATTAATTAGACCTTGTTAATAATATAATATATAATGATCACCTTCTTCATTTCTTCTCTCTTTTATCCTTCTCAAACTACCTTTTAAGCTCCTTCACTCAACTAGGTCTCTTCAAGATAGATTAGGTCATATGACCTTGATATTCATATAAATTACCCATATTATATATTTATGATAGTTTATATAAACCATTATTATGGTCAACAAGATATACTTCAGATTTTCAAAGTGATATATTCTTTTCTTCCACTCACTCATTATCTAACTAGTCAATTAGGCCTATTATGCTTTCTTATACTAGGCTCTTGATCATACACCTCTTGGTCAGCCAAATACACTTAAAAACTTAAATTTTACAAATAATATGCCTTATGTAATTCCAAAAACATGAATCAATCCTTAAATTAGGTTAGTCATAGCTCAAATAAACCAAATCCTTCTTTAGGTCTTACAGAGACCTAATTCAACTATGCCTTCCTTAATACATGTTACTCTTTGATTTCCTTGGAACAATTTAAAACTATACACATGGTAGGAAAAATTCATATATATTTTAAATATACACCCACTAATATTATCTTAGGTCCATGAAACTTTATATCTCCAACCACCACTTGAAGCATGCCATTAATACTGTTCATATTAGGCCTTCATACACACAAAAAGATCTATTTTGAATAACTGCATATTACATGTTATTTAGACACACAACCATGATAATTAATAACATAAATAGAGAATAAACGACCTAAATAACTTCATAAATTTAATTATATTTCATCACACATGGAAAAATGACTCAAAAACACTCTTGTAACTTGCTCAATCAGAATTGCCAGTTTTCCTCAAAGATCAGTCATGGTGACTCAAACTTCCAACACATGTATAAACATATTAAATGAATTTTAATCCTTTTATATGATATTAATATATCATTATAAAATTATAAAATATAAAAATAATATGTTCAAATGGAAATATTGATCTTGCAAACCAATCTCATAATCTTATATCTCATTAACTCATCTGAACTAGATAGGTCAACTTATGAGCAACTTTTTCACTATAATCACTAACCTCCAAAACTTATACCAAACATGAGCATGTATTATAATTATTTAATAACATATATATGTACTTGGTTTCATCACTATCTCATTATAACACATTCCTAATCATCTTCTCAATGTTGCTTGAGTTTCTCACTGTTTCCATCATTAGGCTTGTTAACGATTGGCTAACTTGGATGAATGGTTTAGAATAATTGAGGGATATAACCTGTCCAAAATACTTAATGTAAATTAAAAATTATTCTAAAACTTCATACTCCATACATTTTCAAACTTTTTCTAATATAACTTTTTACAGTTATAACAACTTCTTTAGAAATAACCCTATATCTTCACATTTTCTCTCTCCTCTCTCTAACCACCACCACCACCTATAGGTACCTAGGAGATTTAAATAAAATATAAAAACACATAAATGATAATTAAAAACAAATACTAATCATTTTTGAATCATATCTCCAACATCAGGTCCTTATTAGGGTTCTAAGAGGGTTGAAACCTATCTCCATTCTTAACAATCGTTCATAAAGCATATCCCCTCATTCCAAAAACAAATGCCTAAAATTTTGATCTATGAAAATTCCACATATACCATGAATACACTAGGTTACAATTTAGAGGTTTTAAGAGCTAATGAAGACCTAAAAGTTTTTAGGTTTGCATGCCTTCATTCTATGTACTCGACAGACCTCAAAACCACTTTTCATGCCTTTTATTGCAAACCATGACTTCAAACTACACGAACACACTTAAAATAAATAAATCACCTATGAAAATTATTACATAATATCAAATTAAATTAAATATAATCATGACCCCTCATTAGGCCACATTCTCTCTCTCTTTGTTCTCTCGACCTTGACCTGCAAACCACATTAGGCCTTAGAACTGACCTTCTTGCATCTTTCCATGAAATATCCATCACTCTCACATAATAAAACTCATAAATGATTAAAAACTATCATACATCCTTCATATACCTCAAAAATAGATCATGATACCTCATTAGGCCAAGCAAAGTTTAGAAGTGGTCTAGATGCAAACTTGGTCTGTAGATCCTACCCCTGTAGGCTTACCCAGAGACTGTCATGAGTCTCCAATACCTCACATATATAATAAATTAACATTATACATAAATTAATTCCTATGTTCACTCATATCACCAAGCCACCCAGCTCACACCTTCTCACAAGGACTTTACATGCCATGACTAGTGCCATGTCTAGGGTTCTCAAGATCTTAAAACTTGAAAACTAACCTTAAAATAACTCTAAAAGTATCTATAATTTACTTTCATGAACACACAATGCCAAAAAATATCTCACAAGCTTATTATTACTTACTTTACCAAAAATAGCTATGTACCCCTTATCATATGGTCTAGACTAGGATTCTCAAGACACCTTGTACTCAAGAACTAATACTCAAGCATGCTTACCTCAATGATATCAAACCAAAACACTCTTTAGTGACCTCATGAATAAATTATCAAGAAAATTTTACATCAATGACAGCATCAATTCCAAACCTAAAAAATAAGAATAATTCTCAACAATATCCCCCTTTGTCATTGATGGAAAAACATACTGCAAGCTGATCATTCTTATCTCCCCATTTTGGTATTTCTTTCCCTTTGACATAAATGACAAAATGATGTTTATAAATCCTTGGATCACACTCTTTTCAACCAAAATACTCAACATAAATAACTATGAGTTTATGAGACATAATACAAACATGCTCCCCCTATTTCCATCCATACCTTCTTGGAACAAATCACCTATTCTTGGAGATAATGAACCTGATTATCTCCCCATAAGTACTTTGATTCTTCAATGATTGTTAGGGTAAATAATTACACCCAATTCTTGTCTTAGTTGTTCAAAAGATACCTCTGGAAGTGGTTTGGTCAAGATGTCTACAATCTGATTATGTGTAGAAACGTATTCAAGTTTGACACTTTGTTCACTTACCTACTCTCTTAGAAAATGATACATGATGGGAAAATCTTAGTCATTGAGTGTATGACAGGGTTATTTGAGATGCTTATAACACTTGTATTGTCATAATAGCTAGGACTATGATCATCATACTCCACCTTGTATTATTTTAGGGTCAATCTCTCTATCAGACCTAAGTGTAATATGAAGCTGATATAATGTAATCAACCTCACAAGTTGATAATGATACTAATGGTTTCTTCTTGTTTATCCATGAAACTAGGCACCCACCTAATAATAAGGCTCCTCAACTAGTACTTTTTCTATCATCTAGACTTATTGCCTAGTCTACATCTGTATATGTTATTAAATTGAACTCCTTGCTCCTTGGATACCACAACCCATACTCCATAGTTCCCTTGAGATACCTGAGTATCCATTTAACTGCTTGTAGATGATTTTCCTTTAGATCTGATTGAAACCTTCCCATAAAACCTACTACTTGTATGATGTTAGGTCTAGAGGTAGTGGTGTATAGAAAAATTCCAATAATTTATCTATATGACATCGAATTGACCTTTGGAGACTCATCTTTCTTTCTCAACTTACACCATATGATCATAGGTGTACTAACTACCTTGCAATCTTCCATCTCAAAATTCTTCAATATCTCTCTTATGTACTTAGCTTGTGAAATTAATATACCTTTTTTAGATTCAATGATTTATAACTAAAGAAAGAATGATAGTTCTCCCCGCATAGGCATCTCAAACTCTTTCTTCATCACCTCTTCAAATCCCTTGGTCATGTTCTCATTATTTCCACCAAAGATGATGTCATTGACATAGACAACTACTATCAACTGATGTTTATCTTATGATTTAATGTATAGATTACTCTCTACAATTACTTTTTTGAAACCTTAATCTAATAGATACCTATCCAACCTGACATACCAAGCTCTAAGAGATTGATTTAGACAATAAAGAGACTTTTTCAATTTTCATCCATAATCCTTGTCACCTAATAATGATAACCCCTCAGGTTGCTCTATATACACCTCTTCTTCCAAATTCACATTCAAGAAGACATATTTGACATGCATATGGTATACATTGAACCCTTTGAATCCTACATATGATAGAAACAATATGATGGTCTCCAATATTTCTACTGGTGTAAAGATATCCTCAAAGTCTACCCCTTTAACTTCTACATATCCCTTGCATATCAATCTAGCCTTATTCCTAGTGACTTATCCATCTTCATTCAACTTGTTTTTAAACACCCATTTTGTGCTAATGACATTCTTGTATTTAGGCCTAAGAACTAGTTCTCAAGTCTCATTCTTATCTATTTGATCTAACTCCTCATTCATAAAATCTATCCAAAATTTGTCTTTGCTTATTTCTATTAGATTCTCAAGTTCAATATTAGATAATAGAGCAACATTCTCTTGATTTAGATTACTTACCAGTCTTTTCCTTGTTCTTGCATTCTTGTTGTCAATAATTTGAGATTCAGAATATTCTCTTTGAATTTGTCTTGAGGGGCATTCTGAGTCCTATCTCTCCTCAACTTCTTCTTCCTCATGAACCTCTATAATTTCCTCTTCATTATTGAAGTAAAAATTATCTAAAGTATCCTTTGACTATGAGTGTGATTTCCTTGTCTCATCAATCTTCACATTTGTGATTTCCACTATCTTTTATAGCCTATTATTATAACATCTATAGGCTAATCTCATTGATGAGTATCCTAAGAATATACCTTCATTAGATCTGGAAGCAAAATTTCCCAAGTCTTCATCATCTCTTTTGATGAAACATTTGCTCTCAAACACTCTAAAGTGTTCCACATTGGTAGGTCTACCCTTCCATAGTTCATAAGGAGTCTTATTGCCATTATTCCTTATCTATAATTTATTAAAAATGTAGACAATAATGCTTACTACCTCTCTCAAATATCCATCAGCTAATATAAACTCATTTAGCATAATACTAGCCATCTCTTGAACTATCCTATTCTTTCTTACCACTACCCCATTTTGCTAAGGTATCCTAGCTGCTAAGAATTATATCCTTATTCCATGAACCTCATATAAGTCATAAAATTCATTGGACCAAAACTTTCCTCCTCTATCAGATCTTAAGTACTTGATCTTCCTATTCTTCTCATTTTCAACAAGAGCCTTGAATGCCTTGAACTTATCAAGAGCTTCTGACTTTTGTTTCAAACATACAAACCAAGTCATTCTTGTGTAGTCATTTATGAGTAACATGAATTATCTATCTCTTTGAATGCTTTGAATTCTTGTAGGCTCATAGAGATAAGTGTGTATTAACTTCATGGGTCTTGTTTAGGCATGTTATTCATGAACTTCTTAATGCTTATCTTGACTAAATTATCAAAATTTATGTGACCTAAGATTCTCTTCCATATCCAAATTTCATCCATCTTTCTCATAAAACATTTCCCATTCTTGATCTCATTCAAGACATATAGATTGTTCTCAATCCTCTTAGCATTGGCAATTAGCCTTCTTGATTTGGCTGTCCTTATCTCACACCCTTTGTTATTAAAGGTTAGAGTGCATCCTTTATTGTAAATTTGACTTACACTAAGTAATTTATGTTTAAAACCTTCCATATACAACACATTTTGTGTCTTGGTCTTCCCATTATCCAAACTCAAGATACCCTTGCCAATTATATTGGCAGTTGTGTTGTCTTCAAACCTCATTGCTCTTGCAGCCTTATTCTTAAATGAGATGAACTTATTTTTATCTCCTATCATGTGGCTTAAGAAACCATTATATATATACCATTTCTTGCCTTCATCTTGAATGTGAGAGGCAGTCTAAGCTAGCATAAAATCCTCTTTAGTCTTCAGTTCCTTCTTAGCAAATATTTCATCTTGACTCTTGAGCTCAATATGATCAGTCCTAACTTTATTTATCTTCCAACCAATGTTTTATCCTTCTCATGTATTCTAGGAGTTACATATGTGTTTTTGAATCTTGAGGGCCTTCTAACTCTATTAGAATAAAATCTTGTAATGTGTCCTATATTATGATAGATGTAGCAAATAACATTTTGTAGTTACCTCTTGGCATATTACTCCTTTTATTATGGTCTCATGATGATTTATCCTTTATTGTAGTGGACTATATGATTGGTATTTTCATGTTTGTACTCTTGACTTGTTATTAATTCTCATTCTCTCTATCAAAATTTCTCATCTTGACTGTGAGCTACTCATGCTCATCCTTCAAGGAATCTAGTTTTGTCTTCAACTAATCATACTCAACTTCCTTTGATCTAAACCTTATATTTATAATATTATTTTGATGCTTCAAACCATCAAGGTAAATTATGATCTTATCTTTAAGGTATACTTCAGCTTCTCCTTCTTCACTTTCATAGTAGACTTCATCATACATGTTGTCTTCTTCCTTTTGATCACTAAACATCATGTGCTTCTTAGGATCACCTTCAAGTTATTAGACTTAATTCAAAGGACCAGGATATGATAATAACTATTAGAAGCACAATGTCTATAGGGGGGGGGGGGGTGAATCAATCATCAAAAACTTTTACAACTTTACTTTATCATTCATGAACTATCAAAGCAATATGTGAACTAGCAACATATCAAGAACCATTTATATGAGCATGAGACAAGAGCATGACACATAGAAAACTTATTTGAGTAGGAAAAAATCAAGGGGAAGAAAACACACTAATATCTATAAATGGACTATAGTATTATAAGATGAAAACCAATCTTTAGTAAAGCACCAACTCCACATGGATCACTAGGCCCAACTAGTCAAGCACCCACTCAACTAGGCTTTAGCAAGCACCCACTTTTAAGGAGGCACCAACCCCCTAGATGACTCAGCACCAAAATAAACAATTAATTACATTGATTAGCTTCATTACACATCTTACTCAAACAATAGATAATTATCACCTTCTTCATCTCTTCTCTCTCTTCTATCCCTCTCAAATTGCCTTCTAGGTTCCTTCACTCAACTAGGTCTCTTCAAGATAGACTAAGTCATATGACTTTGATATTCATCTAAAGTACCCATTTTATATCTTCATGATAGTTTATATAAACCCTTATGATGTTATAAAAGACTTATTTTATCTTTTCATAGTGTTATATCCTTTGATTCCACTCACTCATTCTCTAACTAGTCAATTAGGCATATTAGGCCTTGTTATTATACTAGGGTCTTACTCATGCACCTCTTTGTTGGAAACTTACACTTGAAAACTTATATTTTCCACACAATAGGACTTAGGTCATTCCAAAAACATTAATAAATCATTATATTAGGTTGTCCATAGCTTAAATAGACCAAATCCTTCTTTAAGTTTTAAGGAGGCCTAATTCAATTAGGCCTTCATTAGTACACATTACCCTTTGATATCCTTGGAACAATTTAAAACTATACACATGGTATGAAAACTCCATATATAACTCAAATATACCCCAAATAAGCTTATCTTAGGTCCATGACACTTTATACCTCCAACCACCACTTGAAGCATGTCATTAATATTGTTCACATTAGGCCTTCATACACATAGAAAGGTCTATCATGAAAAACTATAGATAACATGTTATTTATCTAAAAAACTATTAAGGTATGATTCCATTTTTTGTCTTTGAATAATTTTTTTATAATTAATGTCAAAGTCAAGACAAATTGTAGGTTTGCCAAGGTCAGAGTTAAGGTCATGCATGGTAAGATTATATGTGTCAAAGAAGTCTCATGACAAGAGAAAATTTGAAGGAAATATCTTGTATCTCTGATGAGATATAATTTAAAGGAAACCTAGTAAATTCTTTGATGTTTTTTTCATGTCAAAGTTAGGATCATGGTACAAGGTAAGCTACTATTATGAACTAGGTGTCTTAAGAAGCCTAGTATTAACCTAAGAAGAAGTCTTTGCATACAAATCATAGTAAATATTGGTGATTTGTGTTATTACATGCATGAGAGAGTATAATTTTTTTTTAAACATAAGAAAGAGGCAAATAATCCTTCATATGAGTTTCAAGGTCAAGTCTTGAGGCTTAGGCCTCATATGGAGACCTAATAAGAAAGAATAGGCCTAGTAACATGCTAAAGTGATTAGTATGAGATTTGTGTGATAAAGGTTGATAGTGTATGAGAAGTATATAAGGTCATATTAAATTTGGATTATTATTTTAAATTATTATGAGAGTTTTCAAGCCATGATCATGATCTAAGCATGACTGGCAGTATAAGGCCTATTTTATAAAGTGACCTATAGTGGCCTAATGAGGGGTCAATATCATTTAAAAAGGCACTAGATATCTTGAGGTCATTTTAAAAAGTGTGATAGGTTGTGTTAAGTGTTTTGATAAAATTTGAGATCATTTATTGAATAATAAAGCATGAAAACTGGTGATAAGGTCCTTTGTGTGCACAAAATGGGGTGGTACAGACCTAAGAAAGAATTTATTGTGCTCATTGGCATGTGAAACATTTAAATGAGATATTTAACACTTCATGGAAGTTGGGGGAGGTACCTAGATTTATTTTCCTAGCATTGTTTTTGTATTTGAAGGGAAACTCTATGAATTATTGCTAAGAAGGGAAACTAGTCAAAACCCTCCTAAAACCCTCATAATGACTTGATAGGAAATATATTGTCAGTTATGGATTATAATTGTTTTATTGACCTATTTTTATGTTTTTAACATGTATAATAATCTTCCAAGTTTATCTAAGTGGTTTTGGTTTATCTTGATAGTGAGTAAAAGCTATAAGAAACCCATTATTTCTAGGAATTTTGATGTATCAGGTAGGGTTGACTAGGTCAAAGCATGCAAATGGATGAAGGATAATGTGTAATAATTTTAGTTTATGTAAATTAAAGTTTTTGAGTATTTTTAAAACCTAATATGTGCTAAAATGGTCATATAAATTGGCCTATCACTAAATAGGCCTAATGAGCAAGATAGTGAGAAAATTAGATGAGAATGAGATTAGGGATTGGTTGCATAGGACTAGGGATGGATCCAAATGAATTAGGTAATTATTAAAGACTTATTAACCCTATCTAATTGGTTTATAAGTGTTGATGATGCTCATACTCAAGAAAAAAGTTGTCATCAAACTGGTATGTCTAACATAATGAAGTATGTGTAGAGTGAAGTTATAAGATTGGTCTATACAACCAATATTGATATATAATAATGAAATATTTATTTTAAAACATGATCTTAGTATTTTTAATTTTAATTTAAACCAATTTTAGTATCACAAAAGTGTTCGCACATGTTCTCTAAGGCTTAGTTTCCATGAGTATGTTTTTGATGCTATAGGTAATTTTATCTGTGTGATTGAAAATGATGTTGCTAAGTCATTTTGAACTAATTTTAAAGATAAAATGTTCATAAAGGTGTTATATAGTTCTCATAGGTTCATTTTAATGTATTTATACTCATGATAAGTCCCTGATCAAGTATGGGAAGTCAAATGTTCCTGATTATATATTGATAATGTTAGGTGGATCAAGGAGTGAAAATAGTCAGATGGTGTTGGGGACATAAGGAAAGATTATCAAGGGTATATTAAAGTGACATGTGAATTTTTTAATTCATTTTTTAATATTAAAATTTTTACAAGGAGGTCTACGTGAAAAGTGTCCTTAGAGAAGGCCTAATTGCATTAGGCCTGATGGTGTTTTTGGCCCTTAAGGGTGATGACTGACCAATGTAAAGGTTGTTTCACTTTTTAAATATGTGTATTGATATATTTAAATTATTATAAAATTTTTATGAGGTCATTTTACATATAATATGAATAATATCAAGAGTCAAGTATAAAGACAAGGACTAATAAGCCTATTTTGACTAGTTAGAGAATTGAGCAAGTAAGCGAAGGATATATAATTTTAAAGAATAGGTAAAGGAAATGAATATCATCATATATGTGTGATTAATATGATATTAATATCTAAATATGTGTTGAGTAAGGTCATTTTAACTAACTTTGCCAAGGAAATGGCTAAATAAGCAAGAAGGCCTAATAGGCTGGTTGAGAAAGAAATAAGTATGAGAAGAATAAAAGGAGATCATATTCATTAAAGTGACCAATAGGTGTCCAAGGGTGATTAGAGATAAAATGTATCTAATTTGGTGCTTGGTTAACTAGGGGGTTGGAGCCTCCTTTCTGGTTGAAGCTTACTAAAAGAACTAGTTGAGTTGGTGCTCCTTATAGGGTTGATGCCTCACTAAAATTTTGATCCATTACTTATCAAATAGTATTTCAAGTGGTTTTTTAGTGGGTTTTATCCTCCAAGAGTTTTTTCCACATATATCTTATGTCCTTATGTTTTTTTCCTTCATAAATGCTTGTGTATGCATTGATTTAAGTATGTAAGTGAATGAATGCTTCATAAATGTTAAGTGAAATTGGAAGATTATTTTAATAAAATTTATTCACCCCCATCTCAGTATGTATACTTCAAAAATTTGGTATTAGAGTAGGTATTTTTAAGGAGGTCTAATAACCTAAAGGAGATTCTAAGAAAGCAAGATGGCTAGTCAAACACAAAGTGGTTTCTCGACAAGTAAAGCTTCATTATCTAATGGATCCAATTATGATTTTTAGAGTGTCAAGATGAGGACATATATAATATATCAAGGTCATGATGTTTGGAAATCAGTCTTGGATGGATATACTGCACCCCTTATTCCTTCTATAGATTCAAGAGGCAAGAAGGCAAGTGATAATAATTCAAAATCAATGAATGGTATTATGTGTGGCCTATCAGAGGTAGAACTTGTGAAATTGATGAATTATATGTCTACCAAATATATGAGGGACAAGATAAAGAATATTAATGTGGGAGACTCCAAGGTGAAATTGACCAGATTTCAGACCCATATAAGACAATTTGAAAACCTAAAAATGAATGAAGATGAGACCATTGTAGCCTACTTGTTAAGGGTTGATGAAGTCCTCAACATCATAAGAGGTCTAGTTAAAGATTTGAAATAGTCTATTATTTATCAAAAAGTCTTCAAGTATCTAACTCACAAATTTGAATCTAACGTATCTACTGTTGAATAAATACAACATCTAGACAAGTTATAAATGGATGGACTTCATAGTACCTTAATAACCTATGAGATTTGGACAAGTGAAAGAAGACCTACAAATAAGGAAGTTGTATTCAAGGTAGAAAAGAAGCCAAAAGAGAAAAATACACAAGGTAATAAAGTCAAATATAATAATGAATATGATATTGATGATGATGAGTTGATATCTATATTTCCAAGAAAGTTGAAAACAAGCTCAGGTAGATATAAGGGCAAATTACATTTTAAATGTTTCAATTATGGAGAGATTGGACACTTTATTAACAAGTGCCCTCATAAGCATAAGGATAAGGATGGTAAAGATCATTATGAAGATCATAATGATGATAAAAATTCCTATAAGTTTGATAAGATCAAGAAAAGTTTTAGAAGGTATGATAATAATTAGTTATTCAAATACAAAAGAAGTTTCTACACCAAGGAAGATTGTAACTCATACAATGAGAGTGAGAGAAAGGATTCTGAGAGTAACCACAAAGATGATGGCCTTGATATCAATGAATTTATCTTCATGGATAAAGAAGTAAGACTCTCAAATCAAGAACAGTCCATATGGATTGGAGGTGCTGTTGGTGATTCAGATGAGGAAGGAGATGAGATGGACTTTGAGGTTGAGTTAATGAATGCTCTAGAAGAATTGAATATGTTAAAAAATAATAATAGGGTGATGAGGTATATTATCAAAGATTATGAGGATAAAATCAACTTATTTGAAGATAGAATGAGAAATAAATCCAAGGAAAAAGAGGAACTTGTCAAATAAGTGGAGAGTCAACTTGAAATTGTGACTGCAGGATTAGAGGCCAAATAAGATGAATGTACAAGGTATTTAGCTGAAGTGAATTACTTAAAATTTGAATTTAAATAATCATAATATAGGGTTATTTAATTTTTGAGGTTTTAAAAGAGTACCAATGACCTAGACAACATTCTAAGTAGTCAAAAGACTGCTCATGACAAAACAGGCCTTGGTTTCAATGGAGACCAAAAGAAGAACAATAATGTGATAAAAAAGGTTAGTGATCCACTAAAGAATAATGGTATTGATAACATGAAGGCTAATACTTTCCTGAAATCTAATACTATAAGGTATGATAATTATTTTAATGGTTATTATTATTCATGTAACTAATTTGGTCATAGAACAAGGCATTATAGAAGACCCTCCAAGAATGAATATGCATGGAACTATGAGGAAAGTTGTCAATCAAGAGTTATGGGTCACGATGTGTTTCCATCAAAAGGAATAATATGTTTCAATTGTCATAAAGTTGGTCATATTAAAAAATACTATAATAATTATTTCTCAATACAAAATAACCAAGTTAAGGCTTCTAGAGTACAAGAAATAAGACAAGACAGTAAGTGGAAACCCAAGGTAGATAAAGTTGATAACCAGTATGCAAACCCATGTGGACTATTTTCCATGGTGGAGACTAGTCAAGATGCAAAGGAGCACCAAGAATTCTCTCTATCGGCTTAGACTGTGGATGAAGAAGTCAAGACCAATAGATCAAGTTAGAATGGTGTTCAAATAAATATTATAGAAGGCAAGTCAAATGAACTATTCAAACCTAAAAGGATCATGAATAAATTATAGTCTAGCAAGGGCATGGAGATCTGGGAATCTCATGAGTTTATGTTCTAGTTCACTAGAGCAAAGGTGACTCCATTAGGCTTCATGGAGGCATTCAATAGATAAAGAAGAAGCATGAAGGATGCTCGGTCATAGGGGGAGTTTTATGGTCTTTGGTAACTTTAAAATTCAAGGTTTAGACAAGAGTCTACTATAGGTGTGATCACAAGATATAAGTCACAAAGAGTTTGCATGATGATTCGATCAAACCAAGTCACAATTTTGAAAATGTCTTAAATTTTGATGGAGACAAGGGGAGTCAATTAGGCTCCAAGTGTAGGTATGTAATCTTGATATGTGTTAAGATATTAAACAAAATGGGTATTGGTTCAGGTCCAAGGATTAGAGAAGTTTCCAAGAATGTTGTCCTTTGTCATTAATTTCAAAGGGGAGAAAGTTCCTATTTGGTAGAAAGACCAAGTATCAAAGAATATTTAGCCTAAGGTAATAAGAATGATCTACTATATTGGAACATTTTTCGCCAATTAAAAAGGAGGAGATTGTTAAGGTATGAATCTTGTTGTTGTCTTTGAAGCATTATTGTTGTCATTGATGTCAAAGTCAAGACAAATGGTAGGTTTGTCAAAGTTAGAGTTGAGGTCATACATGGTGAGATGATATGTGTCAAAAAAGTCTCATGACAAGAGAAAATTTGAAGGAAAAATATTGTCTCTTTGATGAGAGATAATTATAAGGCAACCTAGTAAATTATCTGAGGTTGTTGGCATGTCAAATTCAGGATCATCATACAAGGTAAAGTACTGTTGTGAACTAGGTGTCTTGAGAAGCCTAGTCTTAACCTAAAAAGAGGTGTATGCATGAAAAGCATAATAAATATTGATTATTTGCATTATTACATGCATGAGATAGTATAAAAAATTGTGTAAATCTGAGCAAGAGGCAAAGAATCCTTCAGATGAGTTTCAAGGTCAAGTCTTGAGGCTTAGTCCTGACATGGAGACCTAGTAAGAAGGCATAGGCCTAGTAGCATGTTAAAGTGATCATTATGAGACTTTTGTGATAAATTTTTATAGTGTATGAGTAGGATATAAGTTTATATGACATGTGGATGGGGATTTGAAATTAGTAAAATATGTTTCAAGCATGATCATGGTCTAAACATGACTGTTAGTATAAGGCCTAGTGTACAAAGTGACCTATAGTGGCCTAATAAGGGGTAAAGATAATTTAAAAAGGTACCATAGATCTTGAGATAATTTTAAAAAGTGTGATATTTTGTCTTAAGTTTGTTGACAAAGTTTGAGATCATTGCTTGAAGAAAAAATCATGAAAATTGGTGATAAAGTCCTATGTGTGCACAAAATGGGGTGTTGCAGACCCAAAAAGGAATTTTTTGTGCTCGTTGACATCTAAAACCTTTGCACGAGATCATAATAACTTTATATAATTTTTGGAAAGCACCTATCTTTAATTTTTTGGTATTAGTTTTGAAGTTAAGGGGTAATCCTTTATGAATGATTGTTAAGAAGGGAAACCAATTAAAATCCACATAATGACTTGATAGGAAATATACTATTGGTTATGGATTAGAATGATTTTATTTACCTATTTTGATGTTTATAAATTGTAAATTACTCTTCCAATTTTATCTAGGTGGTTTTATTTTGTCTTAATAGTCAGTAAAAGCTACAAGAAATCCCTTGTTTCTAGGAATTTTGATGTAGAAGGCAGGGTTAACCAGGTCAAAACATGAAAATAGATGCAGGATGATGTGAAATACATGTATTTTATTCCCATGAAAGTTTTTAAATAATTTTAAAATGTAAAATATGATAAACCAATAATATAAGTTGGCCTATCTCTAAACAAGCCTAATGAGCAAGACAATGAGAAAACTAGGTGAGAATGAGAATGAGATTAAGGATTCATTGTAGAGGAATAGGGATGGATAAAAATTCATGGGGTGATTATTAAATTCCTATTACTCCTATACCCTTGGTTTATAATTGTTGATTATGCTCATACTCAAGCAAAAATTTATCATCAAACTGGTCTGTCTAACATAGTGAAGTCTCTATAGAGTGAAGTTGTGAGATTGGTCTATAAGACAAATACTAATATATAAACATGCAATATAAATTTTAAAATATTATATAAGGATTATTAAGGTTAATTTAAAACAATTTTAAAATCACAAAAGTGTTCACATAGGTGATATAAGGCTTATTTTCCATGACTGTGTTTTTGATGCTACATGCATTTTTATGTGTGTGAGTGAAAATGATGTCCTGTGTCATTTTAAAATAATTTTAAAGATACAATGTTAATAAAGGTTTTATATATTTCTCATATTTTCATTTTAATTTATTTATATTCATGATAAATCCTTGATCAAGTATGGGAAGTTAAATGTTCTTGACTGTATGTTGACAATGTTGGGTGGTTCAAGGAATGAAAAGAGTCAAATGGTGTTGGGGACATAAGGTGAAATTATTATTTGTCTATTCAAGTGACATGTTAATTTTTTCATCCATTTTTTAAGGCTCAAATTTTTCCAAGGAGGTCTAAGTGAAATGTGTGCTTAAAGAAGACCTAATTGCATTAGGCCTCCATTAGGCCTAATGGTGGTTTTAGCCCTTAAGCGTAATGACTGACCTATGTAATGATTTTTTCACTTGTGAAACATGTGTATTAATATATTTAAATTATTATAAAAGTGTTTTTATGTCCTTTTATGACCAAGATGAATAATATCAAGAATCAAGTGTAAAGACAAGGCCTAATAGGCTTATTTTGACTAGTTAGAGAATTGAGAAAGCAAAGGATATAGAGTTTTTAAGAATAGGTAAAGAACATGAAGATCATCATAAATGTGTTTTTAATATTTTATGAAGATATAAATATGTGTCTATAGGTTTTGATCAAGGTCGTTTGACCTAACTCTATCAAGGAAAGGGCTAGATAAGTGAGAAGGCCTAATAGGTTGGTTGAGAAAGAAGTGTGAGAATAATTTAAAAAGGAGGTCATATTTAATTAAGTGGACAATGTGTGTCCAATGGTGATCAAATATACAAGGTATCTGAGTTGGTTCTTGGTTACCTAGGGGGTTAGATACTCCTTGCAGGTTTAAGCTTGCTAAAATAACTAGTTGAGTTGGTGCTTGACTAGTGAAGGGTTGGTGCTCCTTGTGGGTTTAGTGCCTCACTAAAAGTTTCACCATTACTTATAGGAAAATATTCAAAGAATATTTTTAGTATTTTTTATCACCAAAGAGGTTTTTCCACATATATCTTATGTACTTATGTTTTTTCCTTTATATATGCTTATGTATGCATTGATTTATGTATGTAAGTGAATGAATGCTTCATGAATGTTAAGTGAAATTGGAGGACCATTCTAATACAAATGATTCAACCCATCTCATTATATATAATTATGATAATAAAAATGACAATAAATTACATACATAAAGCCTCAAATATCTCAAAAAATTCATTAAGTGCATTAGACTTCATCACATAGGGCAAAAGGACTCAAAAACACTCCTGTAACTCACTCAGAATAGAATTTTTTTCTCAAAGACTAGTCATGGTGACTAAAAATTACAACACATATATATACATATTAAATTAATTTTTATTCATGTATATGATCCTATGATATCATTATACTATTATTAGATATAAATATAATGTTTTCAAATGGTAATATTGATCTTGCAGACCAATCTCATAACCTTATATCTCACTGATTCATCTAAACCAAGCATGTCAACTTGTGCACAATTTTTTCACTATAATAAATAACATCCAAAACTTATACCAAACATGATAATGTATTAATATTCCTAAATACCATATCCATGCACTTGGTTTCAACACTATCTCATGATAACACATTCATAATCATCTTCTCACTGCTACCTAGTTTTCTCACGGTTCCCATCATTAGGTTTGTTAGTGATTGGCTAACTTGGATGATCAGTTTAGAATAATTGAGGGATATAACCTATCTATAATCCTTCATGGACATGAGACATGAGTCTCAAAATTCATACTCCATCTATTTACAAACTTTGTCCAATACAACTTTTTATAGCTACAATAACTTTTTTTAAATAAGCCTGTATCTTCACATTTTCTCTCTCCTCTCTCTAACCACCACCACCTAAAGGTACCTAGGAGATTTAAATACATATAAAAACAATTAATTAATAATTTAAAACCATCATGAGTACTTTTGAATAATATCTTCAACATCGGGTCCTTATTAGGGTTCTAAGAGGGTTAAAACTTATTTCCATTCTTAGCAATCATCCATAAATCATAGCCCCTCATTCCCAAAAAAAAACCTATAATTTTTATCTAGGATCCTTCCCCATATACAATTAATATCTTCGGTTCCCATGTGAATGTTTTATGATATAATGAACACCTAAAATTCCTTGGGTTTGCATGCCTTCATTCTGTGTACTCGAGAGACCTCAAAACCACTTTTCATGCCTTTCATTGCAAAATATTACTCAAATTTCATGATCAAAATTTTAAAAAAATACCTAACCTATTAAAATTCTTACATAATCTTAAATTATTTGAAATATAATCATGACCCCTCATTAGGCCACATTCTCTCTCTTTGCTCTCTAGACCTTGACCTAAAAACCACATTAGGCCTTAGAACTGACCTTCATGCCTATTTGTATGCAATATCCACAAATATCACTTAATAAATAACCATAATAAATTCTTAAAAATTCTCATAAATCCTTCATGTGCCTCAACAACAGATCATGATACCTCATTAGGCTAAATAGGGTCTAGAAGTGGTTTAAATGCAAAGTTGATCTGTAGATCCTACCCCTATAGGCTCACCTTAAGACTCTCATGAGTGATCCAATACCTCAAATTTATCATAAATAAACCTTATACATCTATTAATTCCTATTTTCACTAATCTCACCAATCCACCAAGATCATACCTTCTCATAAGGACTTTACATGCCATGATTAGTGCCATGTAAAGGCTTCTCAAGTACTTAAAACTTGGAAACTGACCTTGAAACACTTATAAAAGTATCTATACTTTAATTTAATGATCACACAATTCCAAAAAACCTCTCATAATCTTGTGATTACTTACTTTACCAAACTTCACTATGCACCCCTTCTCATAGGGTCTAGACTAGGCTTCTAAAGATACCTTGTACTCAAGAACTAATACTCAAACATGATTACCTAAATGATACAAAAAAAGAAAACTTTTTAGTGACCTCATGAATAAATTATCAAGAACATTTTACATCAATGAAAAAATCAATTCCAAACCTCACTAATAGGAATAATGATCAATAATCTCCCCCTTTGTCATTGATGGCAAAACATACTACAAACTGATCATTCTTATCTCCCCATTCTGGTATTTCTCTCCCTTTGACATAAATGACAAAGTGATGTATATAACTCCTTGGATCATACTCTTTTCAACAAAAATACTTAACATAAATAACTATGAGTTATGATACATAATACAAATATGCTCCCCTATTTCCATGTATACCTTTTTTGAACAACTCACCTATTCTTGGAGCTAATGAATCTGATTATCTCCCCCTAAGTACTTGGATTATTCAATGATTGTTATGGGAAGTAATTACACCTAATTCCTATCTTAGGTGTTCAAATGTTACCTTTGGAAGTGGTTTGGTCAAGATGTCTATAATTTGATCTTGTGTAAAAATATATTCAAGTTTGACACTTTATTCACTTACCTATTATAAAATTCTACCTTATGGGAATATGATTAGTCCTTGAGTGCATGATAGGGTTCTTTAATATTCTTATAACACTTGTATTATCACAATATATAGTTATAGTATCATCATACTCCACCTTGTAGTATTTTAGGTTATTTTTCATCCATAGGACCTAAGTGCAACATAAAGCTACTACAATATACTCAGCCTCACAACAAGATAGTGTTACTGACGGTTGCTTCTTGATTATCCATGAAACTAGGCACCCACCTAAGAATAAAGATTTCCCACTAGTACTTTTTATATCATCTAGACTTCCTACCTAGTCTATATCTATATATGATATTAAATTGAAATCTTTGCTCCTTGGATACCACAACCCATACTCCATAGTCCCCTTGAGATACATGAGTATCATTTTGACTGCTTGTCAATGATTTTCCTTTGGATATACTTGAAACCTTTCCACAAAAATCATTGCTTACATGATGTCAGGTCTAAAAGTAGTGGTGTATAGCAAAATTCCAATCATTGACCTATATGATGTCTGATTGACCTTTAGAGACTCATCTTCCTTGCTCAAATTACACTGCATGATCATATGTGTACTAACTACCTTGTAATATTCCATCTCAAACTTCTTCAACATCTTTCTTATGTACTTAGCTTGTGAAATTAATATACTTTTTTTAGATTGAATGATTTTCAACCCAAGAAAGAATAATAGTTCTCCCAACATGGACATCTCTAACTCTTTATTTATCACCTTTGCAAGGCCCTTGGTCATGTTATCATTGTTTTCACCAAATATGATGTCATTCACATAGATAACTAATATCAATTTATGGTCATCTTCTACTTTTATGTATAGATTACTATTTCTAACTCCCCTTTTAAAAACTTGATCCAATAGATACCTATCCAACCTAGCATACCAAGCTTTAGGAGATTACTTTAGACCATAAATAACCTTTTTCAATTTGCACACATAGCCCTTATCACTTGATAGTGAGAACCCCTTAGGTTGATCTATGTATACCTCTTCTTCGAAATTCCCATTCAAGAAGGCATATTTGACATACATCTAGAATATATTGAACCCTTTGAATCTTTCATATGTTAGAAACAATCTGATGGCCTCCAATCTTGCTAATAGTGAAAAGGTCTCCTCAAAGTGTATGCCTTTAAATAATTCATATCCCTTGCATACCAATCTATACTTATTCCTAGTGAATTCTCTATCTTCATTTAACTTATTTCTAAACACCCATTTTGTGTCAATGACATTCTCATATTTAGGCCTAGGAACTAGTTCCTAAGTCTCAATATTCTTTATTTGATCTAACTCCTCATTCATATCACCTATCCATAATTTATCTTTACTCACTTCTATAAGATTACTAGGTTCAATCTTAGATAATATAACAACATTCTCTTGATTTAGATTACTTGCCAGTCTTCTCCTTGTTTGCATACTTGCATTCTTATTGCCAATGATTTGAGATTTAGGATGATCTCTTTGAATCTATCTTGAGGGGCCTTTTGAGTCCTATCTCTCCTCAACTTATTATTTTTCCTCATCAAACTCTATAATTTATTCTTCATTCTTTAAGTCCAGACTCTCTAAAGTATCCTTTATCTGTGAGTGTGATGTCCTTGTCTCATCAATCTTCACATTGGTGCTTTCTAGTATATTTTGTAGCCTCTTATTGAAAAATATGTAGGTTAAGATCATTTATGAGTATACTAAGAATATACTTTCATCAAATCTGGAATCAAAATTTCCCAAGCCTTCATCATCTCTTTTGATGAAACATTTTCTCCCAAACACTCTAAAGTGCTTTACATTGACAGGTCTACCCTTCCATAGTTTATAAGGAGTCTTGTTGTCATTAGTCCTTATCTATCCTCTATTTAGAATGTAGACAATAGTGATTACTATCTCTCTCTAATATCCATTAGATAGTAGAATCATTTCGCATAGTTATATCCATCTCTTAAACTATCTTATTCATTCTTTTCACTACCCCATTCTGTTGAGGTGTCCTAGCTGCTAAGAATTGTCTCATTCCATGAAGCTCACAAAAGTCATAAAACTCATTGGACCAAAAATCTCCTCCTCTATCAAATATTAGGCACTTGATCTTTATATTCTTCTCATTAAAAACAATATCCTTGAATGCCTTGAACTTGTCAAGAAATTTTGACTTTTCTTTCAAAAATATAACCCAAGTCATTCTTGTGTAGTTGTCTATGAGTAAGATAAAGTCACTATCTACTTGAATGCTTTAAATTCTTATATACCTAGAGAGATCAGTGTGTATTAACTCCAAGGGTATTATAGTAGACTACTCATTGGACTTGAAACTTCTCCTAGTGTGTTTACCATGTTGACATGTCTTGCAAAGTATGTTTGTAGGTTTGGTGATCTTAGGCATGTTCTTCACAGGCTTCTTAGTGCTTATCTTGACCATATTGTCAAATTTTACGTGAATCATCAATCCTTAAATGCATGTTAAATACCTCTAATTATACCCCATATCACTTGGATCTAAAATAAGAGATGAATATTTGGCTATCAATTCCATAATTAGTCTTGAATTGTTAATTTTATGTAGTTATGAGACATTTTATTTGCCTCCAACAAACATTTCTAATTATAAGACATTCATTTACAAATTCACCACTTAAAACACATCAAGATATGAAAATTACATATGTTCCCAACACCATGACCTCTGAATCCAAGTGAATATGTGTTTTTATAACAACTTTAACATCAAGAAAGATGAACAATAAATATTTTTAACATTCAAGTTGTAGCTAGATATATCCACATATGGGGCCTCATGGCTAAAAACTTGCATTTACACCACATCAGGGGTGCCTAATAAATCTATGACCATGTTATTTTCCTCTGGGTATGCCTAGTTATGACACAAAACACCCATTCTAGCCTTAATAAAGTCCTTCCCTCTATAGTAAAATCAAACTTTTTAAGACAAAATTTGGGCACACATCAAATGAAAAATGGAATTCATATATACAAATTGAAAAACTATCATGTGCATGTGGAAGTGATATATTTGAACCTCAATTAATTTGGATTGAAAATAAGAGATGAATTAGTGGTTAACGGTTCCATGATTAGTCTTAAAATGCTGCATTATGTTTTTAAGAGAGGTTCTTTGCTTCCAGTAGACATTTCCATTTTTGGGACCTCCATTTGTAAATAAATCACTTTAAACACATCAAGATATGAAAATAACACATTTTCCCACTACCATGACCTCTAAATCCATGTGGTTACACTTTTTGGTAATAATTTTCACATCATGAAACATATCTCTATCTCTAGGGCCTCATGGCTGAAAATTGGTATCACCACCACATATAAGGTGTTGAATAACCTCTATTACTATGTTATTAGCCTCTTGATATGATTAATTATGATATGAAGCACCTATTTATATCTTTGATGTGGTTAACAAAAAATGTGGTCATACAAGAAAAATAGGTCTTTATGGGCCTAATATAGAGATCAAATAAGACTAAATGTCTTTCAGACTTTCATGGATATTGTGACTATGTGAAAACTAATAGATTAGGTTGGTTTTTGATCTATGGTGAAATTATGTTCAAGTTGGATTAAATACAAATATAAATGTGATTATGGTAAAGTGTCTCATCTTTTTGATATGGTCACATTTTCGATAAATAGGTACCTATGGCCATCCAAAGAAGATATGGCATGAAGCTACCAATTATAAGATATGAGGAGTTTGTCCTCATCAGTAGATCAAGTAGAAGGTGGTATGAATTTCAAAGGAAGGAGACCTAGTGGATAGATAAGCATAATGGGCATTAAATTTTGTTATAGATATTTTAAAATATTGAATCATTCTTGATAAGATCATGACTCAGTAGCCTTGAATTGGTGCTAATCCATCATAACTTCCCCTCTCTTCTTCCCCTTTTATATATATGTTCCATTTTATTCCACATTGTATCTCTCTCAAATTTCTTAGACAATAAGTATCTAATATTATTTAGATAAATAATATCTTATGCTTTGGCTTGCTTGGGTTATTCCAAAATGTGTACTATAACACGTTTTTGATGTAAAGACTAAATTCCATTATTTTTGCAAGCTGTATTGAAGTGTGTTATATGAATTCATGTACTATGGTTAAGTGAATATATGATTTTATGCCTATGTCCAAGTTACTTTAGCTTCATTAAGTGCTTTATAGTCCTCAAAGATCATTTTAAGTGTAATATATAGTTTATTGATTAGCTTGAAAGTGGAAATTTTCCCTCTCATGCTAGTTTGATAGCTGGTCAATACCTTGTTATGAAATAATTAAGTGAGATTGATCCTATTTAGTCTTGAATATATATTATAGTGTGTCTTGTTTAAAGTATAAGTTTCTCAATTACTAGTGCATCACCTCATTTTATATATTGTTGTTACTCTCTCTCCCCTTTTACAAGCAATTATTAGTTTAGGTCTACTTTAGGTGATATATACAGAAGGAAGATGAAATTATCTAAAGGTTTGAACCAAGTTTATGTGACCCATATCCTATGGTCATTACCATGTTTTCCTCCTCATTTTTATCTTTCTAATGGTTCAAACGGGGAGTCAATTGGAGCTATGGCGCAAAAGTTATGTCTCTTGAAAGTTTTATCACCAATTGGGGTAGGACTGTCACCCAAATTGTCACTTGAAGTGTTACCTGGATCACCCATTGCCATAAATGGAACAATTTTTTTAGTTGGTTATAGGTTTAAAAAAACATTCCTTGTTGGATGGCTATAGTGGTTATAATCATATTTTGATCAAAGAAGAAGACCAATTCAAAACAGCCTTCACCATAAAATGGGGGGCATTTGCATATAGAAAGATGCCTTTTGGTTTATCCAATGCTGGGGAAACTTTCCAAAAATCCATGGATATGGAATTATATGGTCTCCTCAATAAATTTATACTTTTTTACATGGATTACATAACAATTTTCTCTTAGAATGTAGATGAGCATATGATTCATCTTAGACAAGTGTTTGAAAGGTGCAGGCAATTTGGGGTGTCTCTTAATCCCCAAAAGTGTGTTTATCTATTCATGAAGGTAGGATTATTGGACATGTGATTTCAAAACATGGTACAAGTATATATCATAATAGGATAGATTCAATTCTTGCACTTTCCTTACCTAAACACAAGAAAGAATTGTAAAGCTTCATAGACAAGATCAATTTTACAAGAAGGTACATTTTAGATTTTGCCACTTTAACTAAGCCACTTACAACTATGATAAATAAGGGTTAGAGTTTTATCTATTCCAAGGAAGGAGTGAGGAGATTTGAAGAGATCAAGAAAGCCATAACTAGTGCTCCTATACTCCTGATCCTTGATTTCATAAAGGATTTCTTCTTGTACACCTATGCTAACATTGACATAATTTTAGGTATTCTCATGAAAAAAATCAAGAGGCTTTAAAATATCCAATATTTTTCTTCAGTCAAGACTTGGAAGAATATGAAACAAGGTACTCTTTTTTTGAGAAGCATGTACTTTTAGTTATAAGGTCTCTCAAGAAGTTTAGATACTTTTTGTCCAATAATAAGATACACCTAATGGTTGCACATCTAAGTATCAAATATTTTCTCTTGAAAAAAGATATAAATGATAAGAAAGCTATTTGGGTAACCAAGGTAATGGAGTATGATGTGGAGATTAAGGTCACAAATCTGGCTAAAAGCAAAGGACTTTGTGAACATCTAGCCCAAAACTTACAAGAGGCTAATGGAATGGTTATGGTGTCAAACGATGAAGAAGTTACAACTGATTACACCTCACCTTCCAGTTAGTTCCAAGACATGATAAGATACCTCCAAAATGGTATTTATCCTTCTCATCTTACCCTTTCAAAAAGGAGATATTTTAGATTGTATTCAATTTCTTGTTTCCTTGTTGATAGTGTTTTGTTCAAGGAAGATATCAATGGCATGTTGTTAAGATGCATAGAGCTAGGTCAAACATAGATATTTCTTGAGTAGTTCCATTATGAACATAGTGGAGGAAATTATTCAGCTAGAACAATAGCCCACAAGATCATGAGAGGTGGGTATTATTGGCCAAACATATTTGGTGATTATCATGCATGGGTTAAGAAATGCAAACAATGTGCTATGTTTGTTTGAAAGGTGAAAATTTCAGCCTTACCTCTCCAAAAATTGTAGTGAATCAACCCTTTGTTTAATGGGGATTGGACTTTATTAATCTCATTAACCCCCCTTCAACGTCAGGACATAAATTAATATTGAATACTATAAAACAAATTATTTTACTAGATGGATAGAAGCAGTGGCATTGAAAGAAGACAATGAGTCTAATGTTTTGGATTTATATGAAGGTTTGCTTACTATATTTGGAGTCACTTCAACCATTATTTTTGACAATGCTATGGCCTTTGTGGGGTCTAAAATTAGCTAGTGGGTAGTTCAACATAGTGTTTTTCTCAGTACTTCATCAAATTATTATCCATAAGCCAATGGCCTCACTGAGTCCACTAATAAGAACCTATTAAATATCATCAAAATGACTATTGAAAATAATCAGAGGTCTTGACATCTCAAATTGAAGTCAACCATGTGGGCTGATAGGATCACCTATAAGAAATTAATAGCCAATTCTCCATACAAGCTGGTATATGGTAAGGAAGTAAGAATGCCTATTTATCTTGAATTTCATGCTTTGAAATTAATGCATCAACTTGATATTCTGGAGAATGAGCCAATGGAAAAAAGATATGCTAAGCTTATGTAGCTAGAATAGATAAGACACCAATCCATGTTGGCCATGGAAGCCCATCAAGCACAAGTGAAGAGATATTTTGATAAAGGAGCTTCTTTAAGAGACTTTAAAGAGGGAGATTCAGTCCTTAAGTGGGATGAGGATAGAGCTAAACCAGGAAGGCATACAAAGTTTAACTCTCTTTAGAGTGGTATATACATAATCTCTAGCTACAAATCCCATGATGCCTTCCAACTTACAAAGATGGATGGTGAGGAGCTTCCTATCCCATTCAATAGGATACATCTAAAACATTATTATTAAGGAAGCTAAATTCCTTGTACATAGTTAATTGGTATCTTTTTACTCTAAGTGTTGTTCTAACACATTATCTTATTTTGTTTTGTCCCAAATAAGTTCTTTATTTGCACATTTCCTTAGATTAGGTTAGTATTCCTTTTTTTGTTTATTTATTTTCCTATTTGGTGGAATTCATTGTCCTTGCAAGTCAATAGGTTTTCTTATAGGCATGGATTATAATCATGTAAATGGTCCATGTATCATGTAAATAGTCTTATTTCTCAAGTATAACAAGCATGCTACCTAGACATGTCACCAAAGATGTTCACTAAATTTGGCCTACATTCCTAATTTAGATTGAGAAGTTGAGTAGAGTCTTGATTGAAGAGTGACCCAATGTCACAAGGATCATATAGAATACAAGATGAGATCACTTAGCAATTTAAACATTTTGAAACACTTTAAATATGCTTAAAGTGAAAATTTAGTGATCTTAACAGACTACCATCATCAGAGTGTCATGCATGAATGAATGGAATAATTTGGTTATGTATTTAATAAATTCACTTGGAGAGCCTTGTATGATAAAAAATTGCATAGAAATGAAGTTTTTCATGCCAAAAAGACCCTTTATAAATTTCATGTCTCGATGAGTTCACTATCTCAAGATACAAACCTTCAAAGTTAATTTAGTAGAGTAAGATGTTCATGCAAGCATCAAAATAAATCCACATCAAACAACCATTGGGCTTCAAAATGGATATGGATAAATAGATGTCAATAATGGTTATGCATACATTAAATTATGACTATGTGGACATCAAAATTAAGCCCCATGAAGTAGCTATTTTTTTCAAATAAAGGTAAATCAATGGTGCAAGCTAATTCAAAAGGTCAACATAAAATGTGCAAATTATAAGTGACATGATATCTCTAGAAGGATCTTGATCCAATGGTATGTGGTACAATCTCAAAGTAGTGGGACCAAATAGATCTAATGGCATGCAAAATCATACACAGATCTAACAGTGAGTAATGAGTCAAAGATTCAGAGGATCTAGATCAAAGGTGTGCATTAATTCATACATCTACATCTAACATTATGAGGTAAAGTTAAGGAATCAATGTATCCTAGGGACTAATAAGGATAAGATAGTTTGGCATAAATTGATAGGTCTGAGTTGGCAATTGACAACCAATAAACAAAGGGCAAAATTAAAAGCTTTTGATGGAGATTGATGAACCAGCTTTCAACCAAGGTGAATGAAGGTTTCAAAGAGCCATGTCACCATTAGAGCTTGATCAATATCAAATGCAATCATACAGGAAAAATAGGTCTTTTTGGGCCTAATATAGAGATCAAGCAAGACTAAATGTCTATCAAACTTTCATGGATATTGTGACTATGTGAAAAATGATAGATTGGGTTTGTTTTCAATCTATGGTGGACCTATGTTCAAGTTAGAGCAAATACAGACATAAATGTGATTATAGGGAAGTGTCTCATCTTTTGATATGGTCATATTTTTGATAAACAGGTACCTATGGCCATCTAAAGTAGATGTGGCATGAAGCTATCAGTTTTGAGATATGAGAAGTTTGTCCTCATCAATAGATCAAGTAGAAGGTGGCATGGAGTTCTAAAGAAGAGACCTGGTGGATAGACAAGACAATGGGAATTCAATTCAGCTACAAAGCTTTTAAAATATTGATTCCTTCTTGATAAGATCATGACTCAATATCCTATAATTGGTGCTAATCCATCATAGCTTCCCCTCTCTTCTTCCCCTTTTCTATATATGTTTCATTTTATTCCACATTGTAGCTCTCTGGAAGTTTTTATACAAGAAATATCTAATATTCTTTAGATAAATAAAATCTTATGCTTTAGCTTGCTAGGGTTATGCCAAAATTTATACTGTAACACTATTTTGATGCAATAAAGATTATATTCCATCATTTTTGCCAGATAAATAGAAGTGTGTTCTATGAATTCATGTACTATGGTTAAGTGAATATATGATTTCCTTGCCTATGTCCAAGTTACCTCACTTTAATTAAATTATTTGTAGTCCTCATAGGTTATTTTAAGTACAATATATGGTTTCTTGATTAGCTTCGAAGTAGATATCTGCCCTCTCATGCTAGTTTGATAGCTAGTCAATGATTTATTATGAAATAATTTTGTGGGATTGATATTATTTAGTCTTGAATGTGTCTTATAGTGTGTCTTGTAGAAAGTATAATTATTCCAATTACTAGTGCATCATCTCATTTTATATATTGTTGTTACTCTCTCTCCCCGTTTCTAAGAAATTATTAGTTGAGGTCTAGTTTAGGTGATAGATCTAGAAGAAGCTAGCCTTATCCAAAGGTTTGACCCAAATTTAGGTGACCCACAACCTAGGGTCATTCCCCTTTTAGACTATATTTGTGTAATAAGACTTGAACAATCTCCTTACTCAACTAGGGTGTAATCTAGGAAACCAACAGGAAACAAGGAGAGGCTTCTAAATATAGAACCTAATGCTAATTTATAGAAAAAAAATGTGTACAAGATCTATGAGCAGCCCATAGGTAAGGAAATTATTAGGAAGGATGATGGAGAGGTGATACATTATTCGTTAGAATTTGGAGACCCATTGTGTGATAATGGGCAAGTGGTTGATAAGTACCATGAGTGTGCAAGTGTTGATTGGTCTTTGGTTCATGATGACAACAAGCTTGTAAATTTTATTTTGGATGGTGGAAGGGTTGAGGAAAACCAAGGCATGAATGTTTTTATGAATTAATCAATGAAGTTGAAATAAACTTACAACTATGTAGATTTGAAGGTGAATGAAGAAGGCATCCAAAAAGAGTTGCATATTTATTTTGAAGGGGAAATTGATGAGGTTGTTGTGTAAGATACTACACACAAGGAGATGTTTTTAGAGAATGTTCAACCATGTGATGAAGTTGAAATCAAATATATAGAGGAGAAAAAAATAGCCATGAGAATTGTTGTAGATGGGACATTTACAACCCATGGTGAGAGTATAAATCATGAACAACATCTAAGCATTGAAGAGGAGTTGGACAACAGGCCTTTAGAGCATGGTGAAGTAGTTAATGTGATGGTGGGAACTCTTATTTTGCCTAAGGTATTTGATCATTGTATAGGTATAGCTATGGAGATAGTAGCTAATAAGAGGAATAGGTGTGGATTGGTCCAACATGTTCATTGGTATGAGAGACAAAGTGAAGAAGTTAACGAAGTGAGTGATATGGTAGCAATGAATGAGAGTTGGTTGATGTTGATGTTCTAGCCAATATAAAGTGTCTTCAAGCTAATATGGAGATAAGGGAATGTCATAGAACATGGGAACATATTTTTTATCAAAAGGATATGTAGGTGAATGTTCATTTTTAGTTGTGTATGGAAGGGGAGTTGTCCCAAGAATAATTGAATATTGGTGAAGGATTTGAGAATCCTAGCTTGGTGTGAAACAAGATTGTAGCATGGTTATAGATTAAAGAGTGAAATTGAGTTTGAGATCATCCATGGTATGTGTAGAGGAACTTGATGTTATAGGTATAGAGAGTGAGTTTCTTGAGATCACCAATTAGAAAGAGTTGATAATGTATATGACAACACAATCATGTGGAGAAGGCATTGAATTTTTAGCTGAGATGGAGAGATTGGTTACTATAACAATGCTGATAGCGAATGATGAGAGTGGGTTTCAACCCACATATGAGTTAAATTGAATATTAATTTGCCTTTGGTATAGGAGGATGAATGATGGTAGGTCAAATCCCATAAATAAGAGATTTTATTGTGGTGAGTTAAATACCACAAGGAGAGAGAGAGCAAAAATGGGAAAAAAATAGGTTTGAAACTAGTATGTTATAGCTAGAAATGGTGCAAGAAAAAGAGAACATATAGTTGAGGTATTTGGTGTATTAGAAGGGGATTCCATGGTCATTTTTCCTCATGTTCATAAGATTGGTTTGGCCACTAATCCCATCCATGTGAGCTAAATCACACATTTTCAAACATTGTGTGTCTGTGCAGGAACATCTCAGGTCCTAAACAATCTTACATCACCAAAACATAGAGTGTGCATTTGTCTTTCCATTATTTTATTTGATTTATTTCAATTTTCACATATTTTTGTGTTTGAAGGAAGTTGTATTTATTATATACCAGGTTTTTATTCTTGGTATGTTCTTAATGAGATGAGTTTATACTTGAAACATCCATCTTGTAAAGGTTCACTTGCCTTTGTGGTTTTGAGTTCATAATACCTCATTTTTTAAGTTACAAATTTCCTTGAAATTACATCTCTTGCCTATGGTTGGTATTATTGTTTCTCCCTTATTTTATATGTCCTCTGAATTGGTATTCTCTCCTATTTCACAAGGCTTAACTATATTATAAAAGGTATGCCTTTAGATGATGGAGGTCTCACTTTGGAAATAATGGTACCTATAGTACTTGTGTGCTTGTGATTAGTAGTTTAAAACTCGGTTATGATCTAGTATGCTCATCCTTGGTTGTAAATATTTATGTTTGTGCTAAGTGACCTTGTTGGCTTATTGTTACCAAAGGCTATATGGGGAGAATCATTATTTAAAAATCTATCAACCATCATGAAAGCTTCTAAGGAGAAGACATTGGATTGGGTAAGCCATTGATAATAATGGTATTGATTGGAATTTGGGACCCAATTTTGTCACACGCATTGTAAAATATTTTAGTGCCTAGAGAATGAATCGAAAAGGCCATGGATTTTTTGAAGACTTCAGTTAAAATTTGTGTTTTGAATAGTGATGTTCAGTATAAAAAACCTGACTTGTTATGGACATTTTTTACCATCACCAACATTGGTGTGCAGTGTTTAGTGAGAAAGTAGAGATTGATTTGGTTTTGTAAGACCAAACATGTATTCTTAAAGTCTAATCTCTTCTTAGCCATGGAAAAATGACTTTAGATGAATCAACATGGTCTACAATGTGACATTTTATCCTCAAAAAAGTTTGAATATGACTACTCAATGGTAAGTGACTACATAGAGCTTGAAAATATATTGTAAAAGATAAAAACAAACATTCTTTTTCTTTTCTTCCCATAGTGAAAGCCTATCTAGAATAGGGTGTGTGTGACAAATCATGATGATAACCTTTATTAATGCCATTTTGAAAAGGTAACGCTAGATATGGAACATGAAACATTGGTATAAGTTGAAAGGGCATAAGGGGGAGATAATAGGAGTGAAGTTATAAATAATACAATTAATTAAAGACATTTTTTTGAGGGGGCTATACTAGAAAAAAGAAGAAGACCATTATTGTCTTATTTTATATTTTTCTTGGTCTCGGTAGTGGTATACTATCAATTTGTGAACAAAATTTTGTGTGAGCCTTGTAAGAGCATAGTTTATTATTTTCATCCATATTGTGTATGAAGTCTAGTAGTGTCATTAAGTTGATTATAATCCACTAACAATCGTGAATGTAATTTTATCTCTATTATGTGTTGTCTAATTATTTGACAAAATGCTTGTGTCGGTTGATGGACATTAAAGGTTATCCTTAAATAGACCTCCTATTTTATGCTTTCACAATTTATACTTGAATTCATTTCAATATATATCATTTAATTTCAATAATAATCATCTATGAATTTTTAAACTAGTTTGTCAGCTTACACATGCAAATTAATTTTTGAGTACTTAGGATGTTATGTTTTCTAGGTTTTAGATTTGATTTCCATTGGCATGTTAGAAAATTTTATTACATAGTATTTTTCACATATTTATATTAATAAAATAAATAAATTTTTTCATTTAATTCATTCATTATAAATACTTTTATTTTCATCAAGTAGCAAAGTTTACTTTCTTTTATAAAAACATCACCACAAAATCAAATTTAGTCAAACAAGCCTTGTAAAGAAAAGTGCAAGTCCAAATACTTACTTTCACCCATCTGGTACATGAACTACAAATATTTAAAATTAGTATCCATACAATTTATATGCTTAAGCAATCACAAACAACTTTACTTTGCTTGTTGGATGATACTTCTAGAGCTCTCATACCTCATTAAAGCAGGTATCTTTCCTAGAGTTAGTTCTCTTGTTCCTGGTAGTAACATTCAAAGTGACATCAATTCTGAGTTTAGATTATATATTTTTTTGTTTCACTCCTATTCTAATTCTAATCATTAACCAACTCAATGTTCATTATGAACAAGTTGGTGCGTAGGCACAACCCATAACTATACCCATCCATATGTGAGGCTATCAATATAATGATCTCCAATTCTATACTTTAACATCTTATTTTATTCATCATTATGAATAGACTCATCATATTTTCATTTTATACATGTATGACATTGACTGGATGTATTCAACCTGAAAGAGTTGATCAAAATCCTAGAGTTATCCAACCCAACTATACCCATTTCCTTGTATCTAGCATATATCAATAACTTTGATACATTGTCCTCACCCACACTATGTGACCTTGGAGTTTTATATCCCATCAGTTGTCCACTCTCATTGAGATAGGAGGTGCCGATACTATAGGACCCAACACTATGAATGGTATAAGAGGTTCTCACACCAACTCCACCTCTTAGTAAAGAGGTAATATGTGATCCCTTATGTATCAAACTCTACATAAGAGATATTATAGATAAAAATGACTACTCATCAACATAAAAAGTGTCTCTATGATTACAGATGGGAGGAGGAGGAGGATCAATAGCAAGGGGAAACAAATGGATCCCGTATAACTCTCACTACAGTGTCTATATTTTATGGCATGCCATGAACAACACTCTATAATTATATCATATAAAAATAGTATATTTATTTTCCCAAAACAAATTCTTTGTATAGTTTACACAAGAAGTCTAATGGAACATCAATATTTTTGTTGGGTAAATTATCAAAAAACTTGCACCAATGATCCCAAAAATCTTTGTAGATTTTCTTAGTTGTGCACCACTTTATTGAATTTTTTTAAGGGATGGGTTGTTATGTAATGGGGTGGAAAAATATTTTGGCTAACATATCCTTAATGATATTCAATTATTTACTTGTTAACATGATAAAAACCCTGCACTTGTCCTCTTTGTTTCTTCTATCCATATCTCATTGGTGTGAATTTGGTTTTCTAGTGTATCAATATTTTGAATAATTTTAATTAATGTTTGCATTTTTTTTAAAATTAGGCATGTGGATTTGTGTCCTAAGTATTGTAATTATTTTCTCAAATTTTTCATCATTTTTTGGAATTTCATCTTGAATTGAAGAAGGTTTTTTAATAACAAGGTTTTCTAATGGAGAGTTCACTTTAGGGTTTGGCTGATGATTTTATTTACGATCCTGAAGAGGGATTTCCATTATACATTGTTTGCATTGAAAATTATAAAAAATTATAAAATTACAACCAATTTTAATTAAAAATATTAAATTTGATGAAACAAAGAAAATAAGCCATACTATGTCAATTTAATACATATGTAAAGGACTCATATGCAAAAAATAAATCAATAGGAGGACTGGTATGTCGAAGAAATTTGTGGTTAGCAAGCAAATAAAATAGATATAATTTTTTGTGTAAAAAATGAATATCAATCTCGTTGATTCTTGTGAGTAGAATGGATGCTTAGGCCTTTTTTTTGTTTTTGTAGCAAATAAAATGTATATCCATTATATTTTCAAATTAGATATCCAATTTATGGACATAATGAATATTCATTTAGGTTCAGATATATGAGCCTATTCAAATTAAGATATATTATTTTCCCTTAAAAATAAATGTTTGTTTTACTTTCCATACACACACCTTGTTTTTTTTGTTGTTATATCCATTTTGTGGACATAATGAATATCTTTTTAGGTTTAGATATCTAAGCCTATTCAAATTAACAAATATTTGTTTCCCTTAAAAATATATATCCATTTTGTTTTTTATACATGCACATAGTTTTTTTTGGGTGTTTCCACTTAGTGGCCAACCAACTTCTTACACACTTCCACAAAAAGGTAATTCAAATATATTTTATGTGATGCCTATTACTGTATCATACAATGCTTTGATTTTTTGATGATGAATATTACAAATGAGAGTGATTTCCTCTATTGTGCATAGCTATTAAATTTTTTGACATTAAGGTCAAGTAGTTACAATTCAAATGGATACTAATTAATATGTAACACAAGAACCAAGATGTTGGTGTTTTTGGCAATGCCATTCTTGGAAATAAACTACAAAATGTAGAGTTTATGAAAGGTAATCCAAAAAATAATCATACATGAAAGTTTGATATGTATAAATGCAAATTATATTTAATATGTAGAATAGGGGAAAGTACAAATGTTTACAAGATCTAGGAAGACCAATGATGCTATTTTATGTGATCAAAAGGTGAATTATTATTTATTAGTATATATAGACAAATGAAAGAATATGACGTTACAAATGTGTTTGAATATTGAATACATAAAAAATGCTAATAAACTCCTATATAATATGTGTGGGAGTTTTAGACACCCTATTTTGGCCACAATTGTGTTCCCACCGGACTTCAGATTGATTTCTACCAAACAATGCAAATTAAGCCCAGGAATCACTAAATCTCCCAATTTCATCCACACATCAAACATTAATGCTCAAAATCATGTTGATGCATCCCTATTTGGGGTATTATCATGTATGCAATAGTAACCTCTCATGGATTAATCTATAGTCAACTTGTAACCTAACAAATTGATAGTTTGGCCTTTAGACCCATTAAGTGGGGCACTTAAACAATTCCTAAAGTGCAAAAATTCTAAGCATAATGAATTAAGTAAGCAAATAAAATTAACTACCTAAGTGAAATTTCCATGTGTAATTAATGAAGATAAAATTTTTAAGAAGGGAATTCTAATAAAAATGAGGTCATGATAATGTCATCATCCTCAAAGTCAAGGAAATGAAAATATCTTTCCTAAAGCCTTAAATTTAGAAATAGAGAGTCCTGCTTAATAAATGGAATATATATCCCAAATATTAATTTCTTGTACCCTTCTTAAATAAAATAGGGTTAGTCTAAACTCAACTGTAGTTAAATCTAACCTAATTGCATTTGGGTTAGAGTTAGTTTGGAAGGCTATAAATACAAGGCTTCACCCAATGTTCAACAATATTTTTATGTATGTTTATTATGTTAGAATACCTTCAAGGAAGCTAATTGTAGTGTTATAATGCTCATTTGTTGAGAGAGAGCTAGGCCAAAGCCAAAGCAAAGCCAAACATTACCAAGGTGACAAGGACAAATGATGCAAGGCGTATCATTGCCAAAGATCCCTTGATCACATAACCGAGCACATCCATCCATGGCCAACATGCAATTGTTGCTCTCAAAGAAGGTAAACAATGGTTGTTTGGTCTTCTATGGATAGTTACTTGTATTTTTCTCTTGCTCTTTGAGTGTCTAGGATAGAGGTGTTAGTTTTATTAGTGTGTTTTTGTTTGATTTTGATCATACTAACATGATACTAATCTCTCCTCTTATATTCATATTAGTCATATAATGTCACACCCAATGGGACACACACCTCAAAAATCTCTTTTAGCTACTTTTTAAGACATTTTACTCACTATTTTCATGCCAAGTTTTTGAACTAATTGCCAAAAAAGTGAATGAGTTTGACTCTTGGTTGAGCTATAAAAATAAATGATGATCATAACAAATTGGTGTTGATCATTGGGATTGACATCAATTAGCTAGATTCAACAATAATTCTTTGTGTCAAAAACACAGTCGAACCAAAAACTAGAAACATAGTTAAATTCAAAATTTCTTGCTTTTTTTGGTACTTCACAACCTATTTATTGCCTATTTAACATTTTTATTGCAAGTTGATGGAAATTTTTTAGTTTAAAACATTATTTTTAAGCATTTTTATGTCGAAAATAAGTTTGTTTTTAGTGGTTGTAGGAATCGACCATGATCCTAATAGAATCAGAGTTGATCACAAGAATCGACCATGATCCCTATTGATCATCAATGATTCTTTATATTTTTCTTTTTTTTAGAAAACTCGAGAATTGAAATTTATGTTTTTGTTGAGCTAATTTGCAGGAATATCATATTGGCTCAAACACAAATTAATCTCCTAACTTATTCATAGGGAATCAAGCCAAGGAAGAATAAGTTTGAATGCTTTCTTAAATAATTTTTCATTTTTCCACAATCCAAGTTTTATAAAGGTTGAAAGTACATTCACATTTTGTTAAGGTGTTGTAAAATTTAATTAACAATTTGTTTTTAACATTTTACAAGATTTTAAAAGTGAAAACAAGGCTAAAGGTCCAAAAATTTCAAGCATATTTCAATTTAGTGTTAATAAAAAGAATCAACATCTTTAGTTAGAGATCCTAAGATATTTTTCTATTTTTGTGTGTTCCTTATAATAGTTTCAAATTGCTTAGAGTAGATTCTTTGATTTCAGCAAAACACAAACTTTAGCATGTATACTCTCCTCCCATCCCCTTTAGGGAACTTGAGTGACCAAAAGCACTTAGTTTACTGCCCTTATTTGAAAAGTGTGTTGAAAATAATGTTGTGTATTCTCTCCCTAAGCTCTAAGCGACTTGGGTGATTCATAAGCGACCTCTAAAGTCTTTCTTTTTTATTTTTATTTTTTTTATGCACTTGGATTGTGAGTGAGAGTTTATTGCCTCCCCATGAGTTATTTAGGGATGTGTTGACTTGGTGTTTCATCTCCTAGATCATACCAACCCTGCTCCACAATGGGGTATACAAATTGGGAAAAATGTTGTATGGGAAAGTGATGAGTGATTGGCTTGACCATCCCAATAGGTACCTAGGTCATGTAGTAACTAGACATTAGACTCCACTAAGTAGTACATGGTTGGAGTTTCTATGCAAAGGAATATACCCTTTCATAGTAAGCTAGGCATTTTGGTTCAATTGATGTGATTGTGCCCTTCTGTTTTGGGATCATCTAGTACACACAAAACTTATAGATTTTAGATAAAACCCCGCTTGTCATGGAATTTCATACCAAATGTTGAGTGATCCTCACTTTAATTTCATGCCATATATCAATGATTGAGAGACAAAAGTGGCATCAAAATATCTACCTACACCTGTATTTTATTTTTTGGATTAACACTTAATTCCTCACAAGCATTAATATATTGGTGGAAACTTTGACTGAAGCTATAAACCCATGTCAGTTATAGGGAATAAGATGAGCCATTTTTGATACTTCTATTTTTATTTAATTTACATGTGTGTTTTTAGGCTAAAACTATTTATTTTGTCATGTAACAAATGAGGCATAAACCAATCACATGTTTGTACACCACTTTAGCCTAATAGGTGTTATTTTATCCATTTGATACAACACTTTGCCTTAAAGTTTTTCAAAACATTTGGATGTGTGTCACTTGTTTAAATGGGGCATCATTACGCTACCCATTTCATCCAAAGTATTTGCCTTGGATTTTTGAAACATAAATCATTATCATACTTTTTGATCAGGATAGCATTGTTATGATTCTTGTATTATTTCAAAACCATTGTCTTGTTCCAACCAAGTTCTAAACCATGTATGATTTTGGTCTACAATTAGTGTCATTATGTCATCTATTTAGGTTTATAATGTCATATATTTGAGCTATCTAAATCAGTTAAACCATGTCTTATGAAGTTCAAATTTTGATATATTGGTCTACACTATGCCTTGATTAATTTTGTCTTGGGTGTTTACCTCTCATATTTAAATTATGTAACTTGGACTAATTCCTTGTTTACTTTTAAAAATACATTTTGCCTAGATCTAAGAAGTGGTCTCTTTTCTGTGTGCTTCGAGTAATTTTATTGCCTTGAACTAAGGTTTAAAATCTCTTTTCATGTACAAACTTAAACATAGTCAGTTTACATTGAAGCCTTGTTTATCACTTGGGCTTAAATGCTTTGCTCATTTCTCTTATTTTTGCTTACTTGAGATTGATTTTCCCAATTAGTTTTGGACATGTACCTAAGGTGAATGTATTTTACCAAGGTCAAGTTTGTTTTTAAATCTATGTGCCTAGATTGAGTTTAAGTGTTTCAAATTATTTTAGAGTTAGATTAATTGCCTTGTAAAATTTTTACCTCAACCAAGTGTGTTTTCAAGTCTAGCTTTGTGCCTTGTTTTCAAAGACCTAGCATTTGCCTTTTAGTTTCAAACCTAGTCATTTTTAAGTCTACCTTTGTGCCTTATTTCCAAAGACCTAACATCTGATTTAGTTTTTAGATTTTGTTCATGCCCTTTTGCATCTAGATTTGTGCCTTGTTTCCTAAAACCTAGCACCATTTTGTGTTTTAGACCTAGATTAGATTTGTTTGAAACACTTTACTAAAAACCAAGGTTTAAACTTACCTTTCATTTGACCATTTATGTACAAAAAATAAAACCTTGGAGACATTTGATACTAAGCTTATCATTTATTGTTTTGGAGAACATATCCATTCCTAAACCAAGTTTAGACTGTTTGCAATAAATAGACAAAATTTTCCATTTAGACCAAATTTCTAGACATACCAAGCATCGACCAATTCTTTTAGACCATGTTTCAAGAATTTTTTGAACTCTAGACCTTTTTTTTGTGAGATTTTAGTCATGGATTCGAATATGCCTCACTACATATGTAGTGGAACCATATACAATCTAAATTATGAAAATGTAGTCACAAAGGATGCCTATGTTCAAGACCAATATGGTGATGATGTATTTTGTGAGATGGATCCCTATCCACCCTACATTACTCAATATTTAGATCAAGGCCAAGATATTTTAACACACTACCTGGTTATTACACCTCCTTATCTAGGTCAAGACTAATAAAAAATAGATCAATAACATGCTAGTGTGCCATTTGTTATTGAACAAGTCTAATAATAGCCTTACTATGTTACCATGTTGTTGACCTATGACCCATACTTGTTCGATCACCACTTGCTTGAAAACAAGGATGAAGTTTTAGTTAGATCCATAAAGGTAGGGGCTAAGTTTACACAAGACTTTCCCCATGAAAATCTACCTAATTTAGCTAGAGTGCCTAGAAATGTACCTTATACCCCAACTATTGAATAGGCCTCCACTAGTTACCCTTAAGCACTCATACCAATGACACACCAAGATATGAATATGCTTGCAAAAGGAAAGGACCCCATGGACAACCAATTCATGCAAATGCAATAAGTATATCAAACTTATGGGTAAGTGCATAAAGTTGGGGATAAAAAGTGGCATATCCATGGACATGATTTTTTATAAAATTTTAGAAATCTAAACTTTTGTAGATAATTTGAGATTTTTGCACTCTATATTTGAAGATGGTGTAAGAACATGAAATGTAGAATTTTGAGTCTAGTTTATAAAACAACTATTTTTTTTAAATGGTTAAATATAAATAGGTCAAAAATCTAAAATTTGAAGAGGAGCTCTTTTTAAAAAAAAAAAATAGAGTAGATAGATGATCGTGTGGCACACCATTTTTTTTAGCAATGTTTAATATTATTTGAAATCATTTGGGGAAACTTTAAATAAGATAGTATAGTTTGTGACCTATATTTTTTATATTTTTTTGATGAATAATTTTTTAATGCATTTTTCAAGTAAATAAATTTAGAAAATTTACAAAAACATGGATAATTGCTTGTGTAACACACCTAATTACCTTTAAAAAAATGAAAATAAGATTCTTTTTTGAATGTGTGTAGAAATAGGCTTAGTTTATGACCATATAACTTTTTTTACACTTAGATCAATGAAAAACAAATTTCATTAGCTCTATTGAATCAAAGAAACATTATTTACTGATATGCAAGTTCTACATGTATAGAATATGGTTTTTAACTCAATAAACTTGAATTCATTAGCTAATGATTGCAAATGTTGATTAGTTAAATTATGGAGGTCATTAGGGTCAAAATGAGCCACATAAACCTATTTTAAATTGTATATGATGTGATTTGGATTGAAATTAACCCTAATGTCATGTCATATATAATTAACCAAAGAGTTGATTCATTTAATTGAGGAGGCATTTGAGGCCAATTTGAACCCCTTTAAGAGCAAGATATGATTTGGGACAAAATTAAAATTTTGATCCTATCATGAATTGATCTAATTAGTTAATTTGTGTAGTTAAGGGTGTGATTTGGGAAAAAATGACTCCTAAATCAAATTCATGGCTTAATCAATTATATAATGTATGAAACATGTATAGATTAACTGACCCTACTTTTATCACCAATGAAAACATGAAGGTAATTATCACAAATAGGTGAACAATTAGATTAAATTTTCTTCAATTACCTTAGTGTTTGGACCCTATATTCAATATCTTAAACCCTAACCCTGTACCGTTTAACTTAAACCCTAAACCTTGTATCATTTACCTTAAACCCTAAGCCATAAGCCCTAAAACCTAAGCCCTTTAAATTACAAACCCTAAACCAATAAATTTATCCCCAATTAACATCCTTTATATATAGTAAGAATTAAGTTCATAAGGATGAACTTGGTCAAAATCACATCACTCATTAAATCATAATTGACTTAATTTTCTCAATCTATGATGATGTGGGGGCTAATTGAGCCTAAAATCACATTATTTACTATAGATATAGGTTTAAGGATCTCAAATTTTCCCCAATCACCTTCATGATTGTACCTTGTATACCCTAAAACCTATACCCTAATCCCTAATCCTTAAAGTTCCTAATCCCTAAAATCTAAACCATAAATGTAAACTCTTTAAACCCTAAACCAATCATTTTAGCTCAAATTAACATAATTTAGACTAAGAATTATCTTTTTGATTGACCCTATGTACCTTAAACCTAAGCCCTATATCTTAATCCCTAAACACTATACCCTAAATTTTAAACCATAAACTTTCCCTATTTACCAATCGATTTAGTCCCAATTAACATCCTTTGTAATAATAATTAGGTTCACATGGCATATAGAGATTAGACCTTAGATAAAACCTTTAATTTAAACCCTACATGCCCTAATCCATAATCCCTAAAACCTAAAACATAAATTGTAATACCTATGCCCTAATGCCTTAATCCCTAAACCTTATGCACTAATGCCTTAATCCTTAATCCTAATCCCTAATCTATATTAAGTATAATGTGATCATGTTATTAAATAATATGATACTATTATTCTTAATATAGGCAAAACTCACTTCTTAATGTTTATGTTTAACCCCAACTGAGTATTAATAATAAAGTCTATGTTTGGCTTAACTGACCCCACTTTTATCAAAAATGCAAACATGAAGGTAATTGTCATAAATAAGTGAACAAGCAACTCAAATGTTTTTAAAATACCTTAGTGATTGGACCCTATATCTGATATCTTAAAACCTAAATCCTATACCATTTAAATTAAACCCTAAACTTTGTACTATTTACCTTATGCCCTAAGCCATAAGCCCTAAAATCTAATCCCTTTAAATTGAATACCCTAAACCCTAAACCAGTAAATTTAGTCCCAATTAATATCCTTTATATATAGTAATAATTAGTTTCACAAGGATGAACTTGGTCAAAATTACATCACTCATTAAACCAAAATTGACTTAATTGGGTCAATCTATGATGATGTGGGCGATAATTGAGCCTAAAATCACATTCTTTACTCACATATCTAGGTTTAAGGAGCTTAAATTTGCCTTGATCACCTTTAGATTGTACCTTATATACCCTAAAACCTATAACCTAATCCCTAAACTCTAAACCATAAATATAAACTCTTTAGACCTTAAACCAATCATTTTATCCCAGATTAACATCATTTAAACTAAGAATTATCTTTGTGATTGACCCTGTGTACTCTAAACCATATATACATTAAAACCTAATCCCTAAACCCTAAACACTATACCCTAAATTTTAAACCATAAACTTTCCCTATTTACCAATCGATTTAGTCCCAATTAACATCCTTTGTAGTAAGAATTAGGTTCACATGTCATAGAGTGATTAGACCTTATATACACCCTTAAACCTAAACCCTGCATGCCCTATTCCCTAAACCCTAAAACATTAATTAGAAGCCCTATGCCTTAATGCTCTATTCCCTAAAACTTATGCATTAATTACTTAATCTTGAATCCCTAATCCATAATATATATTAAGTATAATGTGATCATGTTATTAAATAACATGATCACATTATTAAATAACATGATTGCATTATTCTTAATATAGACAAAACTCGCTTCTCAATGTCTATGTTTAACCCCAATCGAGTATTGAGAATAATAGGATCATGTTATTCCTTAATATAGACAAAAATTACTTCTTAAAGTCTGTGTTCAAGCAGAACCTAGTATTAATAATAACATAATTGCATTATTTCATAACACGATCATAGTATTCTTAATATAGACAAAACTTGCTTCTAATGTATATGTTGAATAAGAACATAGTATTAAGAATAACATGATCACGTTATTTCATAACGCAATCATGTTATTTCATAACACAATCATATTATATAATGTGATCACATTATTTATAGACTAAACTCACTTTTCAATGTCTATTTTAGACCCAAATCAAAAATTCTATCACCATAAACAATCTCTGCAGGACCTATGTTCTTTTAACCCCACCTTTGAAAAGTTTTCAATTGTTTTTAATGGGTGATAGATCACATTTGAGGAAGAGGATGATGTTTAAGTAAAAAATACCAGAGAAATTATAATATTTAAGAGAGAAACACAAGATACGAATGCAAAAACTTCATGGTAGACAAGGTATAAACCTTAATCCTAATGAATCAAATGCCATATATATTAAGCCAATTGACAATAATGAATTAAATAATGATGAAATTGACCATAATGAATTGAATAATGATGAAATTAATCATAATTAAATAAATAATAATGAAATTGACAATAATGAATTAGATAATGTTGGAAGTTTACATTCAAAGTTCCAAGTTTTTGATTTTGTTGATGATGAATCTATGTATGATGCTTTACCCCCCATGAATGAAGAAAATTTGATGGAAACAAATAATGATGAAATTAACAATGAATAAAATTTCATAGAAACATATAATGAAGAAATAAACAATGAATAAAATGTCATCCCACCTCTAAACAATGAAATTAATAACAATTTTGAAACACCCTCTCAACAAATTCCACTATTAACAACACTTCCAAGAATTGTGCATAGAAAAGACAAGTAAGTAATGGAATTTGATGAAAATAATTTAGAACCAATGCATAAAAAAATGTTTGATCACCATTCAAGAAGATTGGATCAACAAATTTGGGATAGTTTCTTTCATAATTTGGATTGTGATAGTCAAAGTTGTCAATTATTTATTTCATTGATAGAATTGATTAAGATTAGACCTATAATATACACATTAAGACTAAGAAAATATAAAATGGATGATGAAAATAATGAAATTATTGAAAATATACATGATGCATATCATGCACCCAATATTGTAATGTTGTTCGACGTATATTTATAACTTGTGTAGTAAGTGACCAAATAGGAAAAAAAATGAATGGTTTCAAAAACAAGCCAAACACTTAATATAAAAATAAAAACGTTAATGAAAGCAATTGAAAGATGTGAAAGACTTAATTAACCTAATACTAATGAGCTCTAGGCATTATTTGGTATACTTCCATGAAAGGACAAGACTAAATACATTATAGTCAAGGTTAGGCAGAAGTTCATCTTACAAGTTTGGTAAAGATAACACTGCAAAGATGAAGATGTAGACCATGTACATGGTCACTAAAAGGAGTTGAGTGCATAAGAGGTATTGATAGATATTGCTTTGGAGGTGAGGTAAATTATAAAGGAACAAGAATCATTAGTAGTCCTATTTTCCAGAAATGCTAGTCAAAAAGGCATTAGAGCTAGGTGAAGGTGAAAGATCAAGTAACTTTTAGGTATAGGTATCTGAGTGAGAAATTTACAAGGATTTATGAATGATTTTATGTATTTGAATTATATAAGTTTTAACATGTTTGGGTATGGGATTTAAGTGAAATCAAATTGTGTTAATGATCAATTAAAAAGTTGTAAATGGGTGATGACAAATGCAAAATAAATAAGAGTGTCATTAGTCATTTCCACTACACACAATCAAATAAAATATTGAATTTAATAAAATATGAGAGATATAAGATTTATAGCATTGAAAAGAACAATTTTCAATCTTCATTTGTGTACAACATTAAATATGAGATCTGATAGATAATAACTTGGAAGATCAAAACAACATTATACAATAACATTTTAAATTAAAATTAAATATAAATTAGATAGATTAACATAATTTTAGATGAAAACTCTAAATAAATCATAGAGGCACATGTGTACAATGTAAATAATACATATATTTCCATGATAGACATACAAAAAATTACATCTACCAATATAATATCTAATGTTGGGTGAATGTCATATACTCATATACAATGCTAAAAATGCATAAATTTCCATATAGGCATACAAAAAAGCACATCTCATGTAAGACATCCTATTCATAAAATAGCCTCCCTCTCTTTTCCTTCTTCGAAGAAGACTCTCCCTGGGATGCCTTGTTGGTAGATGGAGATCCCTCTAATGCCTTGGATTTCTCCAAGATCTGACTGTGAGTCCTATGCTCATAACTCAATTGTAGCTAAAACTATTCAAATACAAGTATTATTAAAACATTAACATAAAATACATTCAACCAATTTTTAATAAATTGATTTTAAATTACAATAAAAATCATTTAAACATGCACGTACTACAAGCTCACGATCTTGCTCAATATATTTTTAATGCTCAAACAAGTTAGTGGCAGGCTCAACTATTCAAATAGGCATTTGAAATAGGGAAAAAACATGAGAATTTTCTCTACTAATCATATAATTGGGACTATCAGATGTCATAGGACAACCCTACATACACAATACATTCACATAAGTTATATTTTTCCCCAGTATGTAGTAAAATTATTAAAAATAAGTCTATTTTTTACAATTCAAAATTATAAGTTAATATATACCTTTGTCAGTGCCTATGCAGATGGCATTGCAATAGTATTGCCTATGTCTATCTTAGCTCATAGTGATGGAGGAGTGTCTACTTGATCCATCAATTGTTCATGTAAAAAAGGTCTCACTTAATTTTATATAAAGTATCAAAGATATATATGGCAAGTTTTTATCTTTTATTAAACCAAGAGTGTATTTAATAGTATTATACTTGAATTTTGAGATCCTTGATAGATAAATTTAACTTAAACTTACAAGGCAAATATATATAGACTAAATTTACATATAGCATAATATTAACTCAAAATTTTACCTCTTAATAAGTAAAAGGTTTCATCCTAACAGAGACATATGTAGTAGTGGATGGGCTTACAGCTGGATCTAAAAATGTAAACAATGGTTGCGTCAAATCAAATGTTGTAAATATTGACTATGATGATTAAGGCACCCTCACCTCCTAGGACATAAAAACTACATATATTTTATTCCATTTATATTTAAATTAATTTTTAACTAAACTAAATTTACAAATATAACTTAAATTTATCATGAAATTTATATAAATTATATATGCATTTGTGTAGTCGCTGATGTTTGCACACCAAATGTGCATGCCAAAAACTCATCACTCATAAGTATATTATCCTATCCATCTAAAACACTAGCACCATCATCATAAGAAGGTCCAATTCATATAGATCTACTATAATTATAAGGCTGGGGTCGAATATGCACACTAGGTGGCATATCTCTAACATTGGTCTATGAGAGCCTACACCTATGCTAAATGAGTGTATCAGTGAGAAAACTAAGTGTATGCGAAGTATCGATCTCCATGACCTAGTAAATTACAAAGGGGATATTAGGCTCAAGTGGCTTTTGGATATAGGTCCTTGCAGACTGATTAGGTGCATAATGTACACCTAGTCGATCCTATATAGAGCCTTTCCCTTAGCCATGAAACTAACTATAATCAAAATAGTTCAAAATCTCATTGAGCACAAAATCATAGTAGAGTTTCCTAAAAATTACAATGGGACCTCATGGTTACTACATAGTGGATAATCAAATACCATCCACCATCAGTCCTAAAAATTAGCTGTGATTAAATTATGTTGGCAGTGATGGATTGAAAAACATTTAGCAATTATCAGAAATGGTGCATTGGTAGTTGGGTCAATGAACAAGTTACAAATGGAGGCTTTTGATATGTCTTTATTCTTTACCTCAAGTATTGATAATTTGTCAGCATAATAATCCATACAACTATCTTGATATGAATCCCATCTGTCAATTTGACTCGTTATAGAGTTAATTTAACCTAATAATGTTTATAGGGAATTGGATAGATGGGTGGTGGTGGAAGTGGGATCCCTCAATCTCCCAATTAATTCTTTAATTTCAATTTTATTTTCCATTATGTGGTCAACTAGACTCTCCTGACTACCTAGGGGATTTTGTAGAATTGTAGGATGATTAAGAGGAGGAACAAGAGGGTTCTATGGAGGGTTAGGAGGAGGAACACAAGGGTTTTGTGGAGGGTTAGGTATAAAAATAGGAGGGTTAGAAAGATGGGTTATTAAAAATAAATAAATTACTAATTAAAAAATGAAAAATAACAAAAAATAATTAAAATTTAGGCTTAACAAGTGTATATTTTTAGCACTTACCTCTTTTACATGGTGGCATTGTCAATTAGTAGCTTCTTGAGATGAATTTTGGGAAGGTTTAGCCTCACTCACCCAAAACATGATCATAGAATGGAAAAACATAGGAAATAAATAAAGATGGAATGTAAAATGAAGAATTTTGCATTCTGGTTTTAATTTTTATTTTTTTGGTTATATAGGGAATGCAATCACGTTATTAACATGATCACATTATTTGAAAATGTGACAATATGATTGTTTTATTATTTTAAATAAAATGATCATGTTATTTAATAATGTGACCATGTTATGGCTTGGTAATTATTGGGCCATAATTTAAATAACATGATTACATTAATTAAATAATGTAATTGTATTATTTAATAATGCGATTGTGTTATGTAAAATGTCCATGGAATTGTCCCCCAACTCTGTGCATTTAAACTTACCTTAATCTAGCATGAAATTTAAATGCCATGGCCATATCAGATTCTTCACTTATAGAACTAACTCCTTTAACATTAATGTTAGATGATTCATTAGGTCATGCTAATCTAGGTGAGGACTAATTTGCCCCAAGTACTTTGGTAGGCAACATGTTTAATGTCCCATTTATTGAGGAAGTGATTGTGGCTTATACCTAAGAACATGTGACAAATATAGTGGATAACACACAAGTATTTTCCAATTCAAGCCAAGGTGAGTTAAATGCACTATTGAATAATCCATAACAATAAGTGTCTATTAGCAATACCATAAGTGGTTTGCAATAGTAGGTTACTCCCACTCCTCAACCAGCTACTTCTTCAAGCATGCAATAACATGGGATAAGTACTTGAGCACTAACTAATGTTTTACCCCCAAAAATGATGAATGTTATCTCATCTCAATGAGTGATGACTAATATTCTGTGGCCATAGGCACATACCAATTTACCATCGTAGTAGAGGCATAACACTATACCACCTCAACAAAGGGAAATAAATATTCCACCTCAATAGGTAACAACTAATGTACCTTAATGATCATAGACCAATGTACCTCAATAATTACAAATGTTATCTAATCAACAATGTATCTCTATTAGTTAACGATAAATGTCAAACACCCTACAAGCATCTAGTTCATAAAAGGTGTTTGTTCAACAAAGATGTGCCAATGCCCAATAAGTACCTATTAGGAAATAGTTTCATTTTACTCATCATGTGCCATATATTCAAAGATAGGGTCTTGATTAATAATAAGCACCATTTATTCAACTAGGTTTGACTAGTCGACAATAAATCCCTACTCAAACTCATTAGGCACATTACCTTCCACAAAGCCACATACTTCCATCACAAACTTAATTCCCTTAGACCCAATGCCATATTCTGAATTTGAACCAAAATATTTACCAGTAATGCATGTAATATCAATAGCTTAATCCCAATATGTGAATGTATATTCCTGGTCAATTGGTCCATAAAACCAACATTTCACAATACTCTGTACCTCCATTATACCCTGGTCAAAGTAATCTATCATTGACCACCCAACCAAAACCACAACCAAATGTGCCATCAAGTTTATTGGCCCAAGAACTGCAATAGATGAAGGATGAAATTACATCTATTTAAATGGGAATGCAGACCAAAAATTTTAAATTGGATGATGTGTGTTCATACTCGTTTAACATGAAGTATCTTAAGACACCATTTCCTTTAGGTTATGAACCACCAAAATTTGACAAGTACAAGGGTAAAAGAGACCATAGAGAACATTTAAAATAATTTTTTATTACTTTCCATCCAGTCACCTATAGTGACATCTACTTACTCGTTTATCCTTGAAGTCTATCTAGATAGGATTTGGAGTGGCTTCTTAAGTTACCAAAGAACTTGGTATCTAAATTTGATGATCTATCAGACAAATTTGTATAAAATTTCTCCTACAATCTCAAACATGAGATTTTTGTAGTAGATTTGAGTTAGGACAAGAAAAAATTTGGTGAGATCTTTGCCAACTAATCATAGAGATAGAAAGTGCTTGATAGTTACTTCACCCTTTACCTACCAAATAAATAATTAGCTACTATGTTTACTAGAAATTTGGATAGTGAAATATCTTATCATTTGGAGATTTAGTATGTTCACACATTCAAGGAGATCATTGAGAAAGGCATGTAGATTAAAAATTCCCTTATCAATAAAGGGATTATCAAGTTGGCTTCCTCAAACCAAAATTAGAGCCAAAACCAAAACTCAAGCCCAAGTCAGAACCCTATCCCAATCTAAGCGCAATCATCTGCACCTACTTAGGCTAATAATTATGAAAATCCAAGCCATATAACCATGAAAAGAATGATGCAGGTAATGGAGTAGATGAGTCATGTCATGTTCAAATTTTTAAACACTATCTACTTAGCCTATTCTACAAATGCAACTTATTCCAAAAATGTAACCTATCTAGCAAGCACAACCTATGGCTTAACCCAATCCAACTCCTTAAATGCTATAGCTACCACATTTACAAACCCTCCTCTGATAAGAAGACCTACTCCTAGAGTCTTCAATGACCTTGGTGAGGCTATTGAAGCAATGTTTCATAAACTAGTTTTAGCTAATATGATTAATTGGCCAATTCTAAAACACTTTCTTGAGGGTATACCTTGTCAATATTGGTATAAAGAGCATAAATTCTATGAACACCATCGGGTTAATGGACATTCTATATACTATTTTTTGCAGCTGAAATACCTCATTTAAAATATTCTAAAAAATGGAGAGATCTAATTAGATAATAAAACATCTAATTCTAATCAAAATCTAGGTAATTACCAAAACCCTTTTCCACAACATAACAATTCCAATCAACAAAAATAACAACAAAGACCTCAGCCACAAAAATAAAAACAATAAAAATATCAGTAGCAACAACAACAAGTTCAACCACAAAATAGAAGGAACCAAGGCCAAAATGACCCTAACAACCAATAGAGTTACCAAGTAGTTGCACATGACTATAATAAATTTGTATGTCATATTATGAGAGCTCATGTGTCTACCATTACCATCAATTCTAGACCAATTTCTAATGGACCAAGACCATTATCTAATAATGTCAATTAACTTACCAATGTCAGTAATCCTTCCATGACCTGTGACCGCATCTAAACACAATAATAAATGAGGCTTACCATTTTAGGACCCTATGCTGATAACTCTTCATTGCTTCATGACTACATCTAAGCACATTTATAATTGAGAATTATCCTCTCTATCTCATCTCCATCATTTTCTAGGTATGATGGTCATGTATCCAATCCACATTATATAATCATAACTTAGTGGTCTAAAATCACCATACCATACCCACAACCCCCTACCAATGAGGCAATCCAACCCACTTTGCTAGCTAGGAATAAGCCAATTACCACTGTTAATAAAAATATGTATGATATTATGGAACAAATCCAAAAGATACCTTCTCAAATCTCAATTTTGGATTTGTTGTGTATATCTACCATCCACAAGAATATCCTTATAGAAATCCTAGGCCAATCTCAAGTTCTAAATGATATAACCCTTGAAAAAATCAAAGATTTTGTTGGACACCTAGCCCCAAGTCAATAATTTACCTTTGACCAAAGTGATATGTCATCCCTTGGTCCTTTCCATAAAAACCCATTATACATTAAAGTTGTCATTACCCAGCACAAATTTAAACATGTCCTCATAGATAATGGATTGGGCCTGAATATTGTGTCTTTAAAACTAATTAAGCATTTGGGTTATATAGAATTTGACCTTTAGCCAAATACTATTAGTATTGAAGATTATGACAAGGAACAATATTAATCACAAAGAACCATTAATTTTCTAGTGATTATTGTGCCTTTGACCCATGATACACTTTGCCATGTGCTAGACCTAGATTTATCATACAATTTGCTTTATAGACCATGATTACATAAGATTTGTGTAATCCCTTTAACATTACACCAGTGTATCAAGTTTCCTCACTCATGGATGGAGGTAACTATCCATGGATATTTATAATCATATGAACACTGCAAGCATTTGGAGGCTGAATATGAAAGTTACAATTATTGTTTTGGTCTAGACCCAATACTAAATAAGGACAAAGAAAATGAAATACTTGTTGAATTACCAAAATTGAATTACATAGACCTTGATAACCTTTCCTTATCTTCACATACACCTCATATTTAAATGTCTAATAATTTTACCATCTCGGGCAATGGTCTAGGAGATTATTTTACCCATGATACATTCCACATAGCCAAGCTTCCACAAAATCCCAAGACCTATGGAAGGCCTAAAGATAAGCCAATTTGTATGGAATGGAGACAAAAAGGAAAGGGAAAGCTTAATAGCCCCTCACCTATTACTTTTTTACCTACTAATAACCAAGAACAAGACCCACTTGCTAATGATTATTCATGGTTATATAATGATAAATTGGTCGATTATTATCAAAGTGAAAAATTTCCTATCCCTAATAAGATCATAGATAAAAAAGCATATGAAGGCAGAGTCTATGGGCCAAATTAGTAGGGTAATCTTGAGACCATTTCTATGACCAAATATAAAGGAACTTATGGTCTCAGATATAAACCACCTAGGGGTGACCCACATATATTATTCATGATCTAACACCAATGACTAGTGATGATGATGCCAAAAATGAAGCAAATTCCAATCATAACATATGATCTAGGAGGATCTATATTTCACTCCAAAAATGAAGTCTTCAACTATAGGTTTATAATTACCATGGTGAATGTCTTGATGAGATATTTTTTATGTATTTCATGATTTTCAAAATGGAGCATGTATGCATGAGTTATGGCACTTGAAAGATCACTTTGGGAAAATAAAAAAAATAGCTTTTATTGAAAAGCGATGAGAGGTCAACAAGCAATGAATGTCAATAAGTGGAGAATGGAAATAGACCATGTGGTGGATCCTCAAGCCACCATGTGGCTTGCCACCATTTTATAATGGTCCAATTTTTATAACTATGTAATTAATTAATACCACATTCCACGCCACTTATGACATTCTATCCAACTTGTTATGTGACTCGTCATTCTTCTCATGTACATACCACAAGACTCAATTTCTATGCCACATTTAATTCCCATGGTTCCCACATACCTCAATTGCCATGCCAAACACTTTCCACAAGCCACAACCATTACCATGAAATTGAAGTTAATGCCAATCACTTGGCAAAGTATACCACAAATTTCATGGCATTTAAGAATAAATATGCCCTCCCAATTTCCCAATGTGGGATTAAGATTTTCATAGACCACTGAAAAGGTGAGGATGAGACTTGAACCTTGTTATTTATGGTAAAAAGATAAGATCAAAATCGATTGGGATGCTTCAACAAATAGTATATAAAGGGGGTCAAGTTGTATTTGAAGACATGTTTTTGTTAATGGAGAAGAAAACAAGGCAAGTAAAGAGTGTTTGTAGAAACTTAGAGATTTTTGAAGGCCTTGAACAATATTATCTTATTTTGAGAGTATCTCTTCGACAGAGTAAAGTTTGGAAAGATAATTTTGAAGACTTATTAATATTATAAAGCTATTTTTTGCTATAATTAATAAGGAGTGATCCCCCATTAGAATAGATCTAGAGACGTAGGCTTTATAATCGAACTCTGTTATCAAATAATTTGGTATTTATGTCAAATTTTGTCTCTTTATTTTATTTCACTCTTAAATTTTGTCTATTTTGGATATTTAAAAATTGATTTTAATTCTATAATCATTTAAAATGTTGATTTTAAGTAAATCATTGAATTAAGGTTTTGATCCATTACAAGTATGTTTTTTGCTACCATGACACTTGTTCAATTATGATTATGGATAAAAAATTTGGTATCAGAGAAATATTCATATTTAACCATGTGGATTACTAGTGTATGTTGACAAGGTTGAGATCTAGGTGGGGTGAAGGAGAATTATTAGAATATGATTCAGAGATTGGATCAAGATGTACTACAAAAATGGTAGATGACTTTGAGTTTGATTGGGATTTTTGACAATCATTCGTAGAAATGAAGGATATGGTCGAGGAACTTTATCGAGAATGACGAGTTAAGATGGAGCATGATGGAGGTGGTAAAAATTCTAAGAAACCTTTATCCTCTTTGAGTGATGGTAAAGATAAAAAAGTTATTGAATCTCTTCCTTCACTAAAGCTAGATATTAATTTTGAATTGTTGATGTTTAATGGTGAGATTAATGTAGAAAATCTAGATAACTAGATAAATGTAATTGAAGTATATTGCAGGGTCTAGAAGATTGTAGATGATGAGGCTAAAATTCACTTAGATACTCTTTAAATGGGAGACACAACTCTCATCTGGTGGGAGAGTAAGTTGAAAGAAAATGAGATTAACATAGGTAACTTGATTTCCACTTGGAATGAATTTTTTGATGCACTCAAAAATCAATTTTATCCTTTAGGCTATATGCGGCAAACCATGATGGATTGGCAGTCTTTCAGATAAACTAAAGGCCAAGTGATCAAGACTATGCATAGGAATTTAGGCAAAAGGCTTTACTTTTGAATATTCCTCTTTATGCATAGGAAACACTACTTAAGTATATATGAGGGTTGCATAGTTACTTAAAACACATGATTTTGGTTCTCAATCCCATAGTTTAGATGAAGCATGTTTTAAAACCATTCATTTAGAGGCTAGAGGAAAATAGACAAAAGAATATTTTCCTAAATTTAAAAGAGAGAAAAGTTATAGAAAGGGTAAACAAAAATCCATGGTTACTATTCATAAATAAGAGGGTAAGCCATTTTGCAATCATTACAAGAAAAATCATGATGAGTCTAAGTGTTGGAAATTACATCCTGAGTTAAATCCTTTTAACAGGTTTAAGAAGAAATATAAGAAAGCTAATACTATATTTCAAAAACTAGGTTCAAATTCTGAGGATGAAACTAAGATCACAACTATGAGTATGCAGAATTCTTCTTCTCTTTCTATTACTAAGTCATCTAATGTTTCTTCCTTTTCAAAACAAAAATATGTGCATGATAATAAGAAAAGAAATGAGTTGTTCCACATTAGATTTGTTGTAAAACATACTAATATTGACACTCTATTTGATAGTAGATCATAGACAAATTTGATTTCTAAAGAGATTGTTAAAAAGTTAGGCTTAAAAATAACTTCCCATCCAAAACCCTATCCACTTGGTTGGGTGTGTGATGATGCAAAACCACAAGTAACCAAAGCTTGTAGATTAAAATTTGTCATCACATCTAAATTCATGGATGAATTTTATCTAGATGTAGTCCCTCTAGACATATGCGAGATTATTTTAGGAAGTCCTTGTCTTTATGATAGAAAATCAATCTTTTATAGGGAGGATAATAAGTACTTACTTGTTAAGGATGAAATTAAATATATAGTTAGAGCACATCATGTTAAGATGAGTCTTTCCCTGGTTACAATAGGGCAAATGAAAAGAATAGTCAATTAAAGCAAGAATTTTTATCTCATGTTGGTTAAGTCTAAGGAAAAAGAATATTCCTAAGCTATGGAAAATGGTGATCCTAAACATAAGAAAGAATTGGTTGAAATCATTTCTAGTTATGATGACGTGTTTCAAGATCCCAAAGGGTTACCCCTAAAAGGGGAGTTCAACATGAAATTCAGTTGTTATAGGATTCTCCTCTTCCTAACATTGGCATGTACAGGGTAATCACAGGTGGAAAATGAGGAAATCAAGAAGCAGTAATGAAACTTTTAGAAAAGGGAGTCATTCATCCTAGGATATCTCCTGTTGGTTCACCTATCATTCTAGTTGGAAGAAAGATGGAAAATGGAGAATGTGTGTTGATTTCTATGTTTTGAATATAATTACTATTAAGAATCATTACCCTCTTCCTCATATTGATGATTTGTTGGATTAGTTAATAAATTTTATCTATTTCACTAAGTTAGACTTGAAAAGTGGTTATCATCAGGTTAGGATTAAGGATGGTGATATTTGGAAAACTACTTTTAAGACAAAACAAAGATTGTTTGAGTGGCTTGTCATGGCTTTCAAATTGTGCAATACACAGGCTACATTCATGTAATTAATGAATGATGTTTTCAGGCCATTCCTTGATGAATTTTTTATAGTCTACTTAGATGATATTTTGATCTTCAGTCAGTCTTGGGAAGATCATGTGATTCATATTAAGAAAGTCATGGATGCATTAAGAAGGGAGAAACTTTATTTGAAATTGTATAAATGTGTATTCGACAAGACCTCTTTGATTTACTTGGGTTATATTATAGGACATGGTGAATTAAAAATTGACCCTGCAAAGGTGGAGGTTATAATTAAATGGCCTAAACCCAATAATGTAACTAAGGTTAGAATTTTTCTTGGTGTAATACAATATTGGAGAAAATTCATTGCTAATTTCTCACTTATTGCATCACCCTTGCATTCTTTGACTAGTACAAAATAGGTCTTTCAATGGGGAAGCAAGCAACAAATAGCCTTTGACACTTTGAAGACAAAGATTAGTACTACTCATATCTTGGCACTTCCTAATTTGTAGTAGCCATTTGAGATCGAGATAGATGTAAGTGATTATGCTATGGGAGCTATTTTGATTACAGGAAAGAAGCCAGTATGCTATCATTCTAAGACATTCACAGGGGTACTAAGAAACTATCTAACTTATGATAAAGAATTATATGCATTAGTTCAAAGTGTCAAGAAATGGAAACATTACTTGATGGGCAAGGAGATAGTGATACATACGTATCATCATCCCCTCCAGTATCTCTAGTCACAGGCCAAGCTACAATAGTCTAGGCATTTTTGTTGTATGGATTTTCTACAATAGTTTCATCTTGTGATCAGGTATAAGAAAGGTATTCAGAATAAAGTTACTGACATGCTTTCTAGGCCTCTTATGGTAGTTGCATCTATTATTTTATAACATAGTTCTTTGACTGATGAAAGTTAGAAAGAATAGTATGATGATGATGATGCTGAATTCAAAGATGTGTATAAAGACCTGATGAGTGGTAAACAGGTAGAAGAGTCAAACTATCATGTGCATAATGGAATTTTGTATCATTTAGGTAAACTTTGCATTCCTCAAAATGAAAGGGTGCACATGATTAGGGAAACACATACTTCTCTTATTTTTGGTCATTTTGGAATTAGCAAAATGGTTGCACATTTGATAATGTATTGTTATTGGCCTCATTTGTAGGAAAATGTTGCCAAATATATCAAGGGGTGTGTTCTTTATGCCACAAGCAAACCTAGTAATAGGAAACTGGGACTTTACACTCCCTTACATGTTCCTACTTGGCCCCGAGAACGTATTTTCATGGACTTTGTAGGGGGTTTGCCTATGTCAAGGATAAAAATGATTACTTGTATGTGGTAGTGTATAGATTTAGCAAGATGTGTGTTTTTATTTCTTACACTAAATAGATTACAGGGGAAGGTATGACACACTTGTTCTTTCAACATGTATGGGTTCATTTTGGTTTGCCCACTTCTATTGTTTCTGATCGAGATTCTTGATTTCTTGTGGAATTTTGGTCAACACTATGGGAATTGATGGACACTAAGTTGAATAAGAGCACTTCATTTCATCCATAGAATGATGGTCAGATAGAGGTTGTAAACTACACAGTGGTACATTTGCTTAGGGGTTATTGTAGTAAACATCCCAAGTTATGGGATGAGCATTTATGTTATATAAAACATGATTACAACTGTGCATGTCATTCTTCTACTATGAAATATCCTTTCAAAATTTGTTATGGATATTTGCCTAAATCTCCTCTAGATGTTTGTTATAGATAGGATTCAGTTTTTGATGAACATAAAGATGATATTAAAGCCAAGAATTTTATTGAAAAGATACAATAGGTACACCAAACTATCTGAGATTAGTTGGAGAAAAGTAAGACAAAGTACAAAGTAAGACATGAGAAACATCATGTTGATCACCAGTTTGTTGTAGGTGATTTAGTATGGCTTCACATCAGTAAGGAAAGACTTATAGGTGAAGGTAAAAAGTTGAAACCAATTCAGTATGGTCCTTTCTAGATTATGGAAAAGATTGGTAAAAATGATTTTTAGTTGGATTTTCCATCTTATATGTAGATTTATTCAGTTATGAATGTGGAAAATATGAAATTATACGATCCTCCAATGATTTTAGATCATGATGAGAATATATCTATTCCTTCTGTTGATGATTTTGCTCCTGAGTATCTATCAAAACTGTAGGAAGATACAATACTTGATAAGAAGGTTAATATTAATTAATACCATGTTCCATACCACTTATGACATTCTATTCAACTTTCCACATGACCCCTTATTCTTCCAACACACATGCCACAAGACTCAATGTCCCATGCCATGTTTAATTCCCATGGTTCCCACATACCTCACTTGCCATGCTAAACACTTTCCATAATCCACCACCATTACCAAGAAATTAAAGGTAATGCCAATCACTTGGCAATGTATACCATGAATTTAGTGGCTTTTAAAAATAAATATGCCCTCCCACTTTCCCAATGTGGGATTAAGATTTGCATAAACCATCAAAAAAGGTGAGGATGGGACTTGAACCTTGTTATTTATGGTAAAAGGATAAGATCCCAACTGATTGGGACACTTGAACAAATAATATATAAATGGGGTTGAGTTTTATTTGAAGACATGATTTTGTTTGTAGAGAAGAAAACAAGGCAAGTAAAGAGTGTTTTTAGAGACTCACAAATTTTTTGAAGGCTTCAAACAATATTATCTTGTTTTGAGAGTATCTCTTCGATAGAGTAAAGTCTAGAAAGACAATTTTGAAGAATTTTTAATATTGTAAAGTGATTTTTGGCTACCATTAATAAGGAGCAATCCCTCATTGGAGCAGATCTAGAGATGTAGGCTTTATAGCTGAAATATGTTATGGATATTTGCCTAAATCTCCTCTAAATGTTTGTTATGGATAGGATTCAATTTCTAATAAACATAAAGATGCTATTAAAGCTAAGAATTTCATTGAAAAGATACAGTAGGTACACTAAACTATCTAAGATCAGTTACAAAAAAGTCAGACAAAGTATAAAGCAAGACATGACAAACATCATGTTGATCACCAGTTTGTTATAGGTGATTTAGTATGGCTTCACATCAGTAAGGAAAGACTAATAGGTGAAGGTAAAATTTGAAACCAATCCAGTATGGTCTTTTCTAGATTATGGAAAAGATTGGTAAAAATGCTTTTCAGTTGGATTTGCCATATATATATATATATATATATATATTCAATTGTGAATGTGGAAAATCTGAAATTATATGAGCCTCTGATGATTGTAGATCATGAGGAGAGTGTATTTATTCATTTTTTTGATGTTTTTTCTCATGATTATCTAACAAAACTATAGGAAGATACAATACTTGATAGGAAGGTTTAGACTTTGTGAAGGGGAGATGTGGAATATATTCATGTTGGTCTCAAAGGGATGTACCCTAACAAGGCCAAATAGATGGAAGCCATAAGAGTGAGGGAGTAATACCCTCACCTATTTACCAGTTAAGAAACTTTTGGAGGTCTCAAAGCTCTTAGTGGGGAGGATTGATCCAGGAGGATTTATATTTTGCTCCAAAAATGAATTATTCAACTATAGGTTTATCATTACCATGGCTAAGGGTTTGACGAGAGATTTTTGATGCATTTCATGTTTTGAAAAATGGAGCACTTATGCATGATTTATGGCACTTGGAAGATCACTTAGGGAAAATTTTAAAAATAGGGCTTTGTTGATAAGCAATGAGAGGTTAACAATCAATGAATGTCAACATGTGGTGAATGGAAATTAGACCATATGGTGGGTCCTCAAGCCACCACATGGCTTGCCACCATTTTATAATGGTCAATTTTTTATAAAATATAATTAACTAATACCATGTTCCAAGCCATTTATGACATTCTATCCAACTTTCCATGTGACCCCTCATTCTTCCCACGTACATGCCACAAGACTCAATGTTTTATGGCACATTTAATTCCCATGGTTTTCACATACCTCACTTGCTATGCCAAACACTTTCTATAAGCCACTGCCATTACCATGAAATTAAAGGTAATGCCAATCACTTATCAATGTATACCATGAATTACGTGGCATTTAAAAACAAATATGCCCTCCCACTTTCCCAATGTGGGATAAAGATTTGTATAGACCACCAAAAAAGGTGAGGATGGGACTCGAACCTTATTATTTGTGGTAAAAGGATAAGCTCCCAAATGATACAAAGACCTTACTAGTACAAACTTATTTGACCCATATATCATTTGCACTATTATGCTAGAAATATAATATTCCCCACTTCCCCTTTATCATCTTCAACTTATAAACGGGGACCAATAAGAATCCATAATACCTTTAGATGAGTTTGATAGTGATGAGGCCTTTTGTGATTATCTAGGTCTAAGAGACAATATTACATTGGGATAACACAAACAAGGGTTCTCTATCAAACTGGATACTGCAACTTATTTTGGAGAGTGGATGAACACCCTTAGACAAAAATAAAAGAATAAAACATTGAGGTCCCAAAGTGAAAACCTATTTGAGGTATTTTTAGACCAAGGTAAAAGAAAATAAAAAGGCTAGTATTTTGGTGAAAACTTGTTTTAGGCACCACTAGATGGGGGTGTTCACCCTTCTTCAAATGAAACTCAGGATACCATCAATAGTGAACTTCTTTTTGGTCTGAGCTCAATACATAGGAACAACATGAATTTGATCAAATTGTTTTAGAATATCCTACAATGTTTGTTACATGGCCATTGCTACCATTAAGTTATTCAGATTCATCATGTTTAGGAGAGATTGAAGAACCAATTTGACTAGAGGACTTTGCCATTACTGGCCAATTCACATCCTTTAAAATTATTCTAGAATATGGCTCAACTCTCCTAGTAGAAGATACTATGGAAGTCAATATCAAGGCTCTAGAAGACTCAAAGTGGATCAAATTAGGTGCATCCCTCATTGAGGAGGAATGTGATATTTTTACAGCCCTTTTGAGGGAGTTTGTTGACATATTTGCATGGGCCTATTTGGACATGCCACATTTGGACCCTACCTTGGTTGTACACCACCTCATTTTACATCCTAATTACAAACCTTTGAAGCATAAAATACATAAGATGCATCCTCGTATTGTTGTGTTAGTTAAGAAAGAGTTGGAAAAACTTTTATAAGTGATATGCATAAGATCAATAAACTATTTAGAGTGGATCTCAAACATTGTACCTATCAATAAAAATCCATAAATGATCAAAATTTGCATTTATTTCAAAGAAATTAACAAGGCCTACCCTAAGGATGACTTTATTATTATAAATATTGACATGATAGTTGACTCCATAGCTAGGTATGAAATGCTTTACCTCATGGATGGTTTTTCAGGATATAACCAGATCAAGATTGCACCAAAGGACCAATAAAAAATAATGTTCACCACTCTTTGGGGAACATTTTGCTATCAGGTTATGTTGTTTGGCCTTAAGAATGTTGGGGCCACATATCAGAGAGATATGACCATTATATTTCATGACATGATGCATGATATTATCGAAGACTATGTTGACGACATATTAGGTAAATCTAATACCCATGAAAATCATCTAGTCAAAATGTGAAGGATTTTTGAAAGGCTTCATGAGTATAAAGGTTTGACTTAATCCCAAGAAGTGTATCTTTGATGTCACTTCAGGTAAATTATTAGGCTTTATTATCTCTTTTTGAGACATTGAAGTTGATCCTGCCAAGGTACAAGCTATTAATGAGATGTTTCCACCTTCTACTTTGAAGTAGACATATAGTTTGTATGGTAAAATATAGTCTATCATATGCTTTATTTTGTAGTTGGATAATAAATGCCATCCTTTCAATCATTTTTTGAGGAAAGGTGTTACATTTATTTGGGATAAATAATGTCAAAAATCCTTTGAGTGCCTAAAGGAATCCTTAACCAATACACCTATTTTGTTACCAATAATGCTAGGGAGGCCATTTATACTATACCTATATGCCATTGACAATGCCCTAGGGGCACTTTTAATTCAACATGATGAAAATGGCAAAGAACATGTCATTTAATATCTAAGTTTTACATCAGTCATATATGAACATAATTATACACCAATATAAAAACTTGTTTAGCTATGGTCTTTATAGCCTAGAAACTATATCATTACATGATTAATAATAAGACCATAGTCATTGCCAAAGTAGATCCACTCAAGCATCTACTATTAAAAATAGTTTTAAAGGGTTATATGGCTAAATGGATTATACTTCTAAGTGAGTTTGAGATTGAGTATGTCAATCAAAAGGCCATAAAGGGATAAGTACTTGTAGATTAGCTTGTTGAATCTCCCCTTTTCGATATTGAACCACTCACTTTTGCATTCCTAGATTGTTGAGCACACACCAAACTAGAGGGGGTGAATCAGTGTGTAATAATATTTTTCTTTATTTCTAATTAACTTTCATAAAGAAACCATTCACATGAGAACAAGTAAATACACAACACAAAATTTACATGGAAAACCCTCAGTGGGAAAAAACCACACTTGAAAGGCTTCTTCGATCTACTATCCAAATCCAGCCATAAGATTAATAATTATTTTTACAAAATTTTTGTAGGCACCAACCTACTTGGAAACACCAATCCCCAATGGCAAGCACCAACTTATCAAGAGACATTGATCTCTTCGAATTGAAGAAATAACTTCACTACCAAGCATTGACTTAATGAAAGACACCGATCTTTATGTTATGAGCCATTGAACTCATTTAAACAATTTCCACCTTATCATTGTTGCTTTGTCAACAAATGATGGCATAATAAATTTTCACTCTTCTCCCTCTTCTCTCTCTTTTTCCTCTTTTTATCCTTGTATATATAGAAATAATGATTTCTTCTACTTTTCAAACTACCATTCATTTCTCTTTTATACCTCTTCATGCCTCTTGGAAAGGGTGCAATTTATCCCAAGGGATATGATCTCTCCAAAGGTGGTTGACCATCATTAATATATATCTAACTACAAATTAAAAACATTTTATTGTTATTCATCTTATCAAATTTTGTTTGTCACACTGGGAGAGTCTATAGTTATTGACTAGGTAAGTTCAGAGCTACTGGGTGAGTCCAGAGCACTACTAGGCCAATTTGGAGCTCTAGGTAAGTTAAAAGCCACCAAATGAGTCCAAAGATCTAGGTGAGTTTAAATATACTAAGAGATTCTAAAGCTATTGAGTGAGTTTGAAGTTTTGGGTGAATGTGAAGCTATTGAGCTAGTCTACAGCTACGAGTGAGTCCCAAGCTTTGGGTAAGTGTGAAGCTACTGAGCTAGTCCAAAGCTCTGAGTGAGTCTATAGCTTTCCCTTTACTTTTCCTTTGACATCAATGAAAATATTCCAATAATCTCTCCCTTTGTCATTGATGGGAATCTTATAGAAAAAATAGTACATGAGATCCCCCCTGCTGTAGTTCTCCTCCTTTGCTCCCCCTTTATTTAATTCTCCCCCTTTGACATCAATGGAAAAGATACATACAACATAATCACAATGTATATCACCAAAATATTCATGGAGATGAATAATACTATAATTAACTCCCCCTTAATCCATGCTTTTCTTGATGGATATAATGACTAGATAAAGAATGGATCACTCCCAATTTCTAGCTTAGAAAATCAAAAGTTTATTTTGGGAGGGGCTTCATGAAGACATCTAATATTTATTCCTTTATGGAAATATACTCCATCTTTACTTTCTGATCTACAACATGTTCTTTAGAAAATGATGCTTTATGGAAATATGCTTAGTTTTTGAATGCAAACTAGATTCTTGGAGATGTTTATTGCACTTGTATTGTCACATAAAATAAAAATTGGATTGACATACTCAATTCTAAAATCACTCAAGGTTTATTTCATCCAAAGGACCTATGTACAACATGATGTTGCTACTATGTACTTAGCTTCTACTATGGACAAGGAAACTAAGGGATGTTTCTTACTCAACCATGACACAAGACTCTTTCTAAGAAATAATACACCTCCACTTGTGCTCTTTTTGTCATCAATGTTGTCTACCTAATCTACATCAGTATAAGCTATCAGACTGAAGTATTTTTCTCTTGGGTGTAGACATCCAATTCCTAACACCATTATGTTGAAATTGTCAATCTTACTCAAAATTTTGTAACAATGCATAATTTAGGCCAAAATCACTAAAACATGCTAAATGGTTAGAGCTTATCATATACAAGTACCAATTTAGGCTAATGTATCCCTAAATGGGGCAATGTATTTTTTTTTATTATTAACTTTTCTCAAATCATTTCAAGTCAAAATGGAAAAAATGCAATTTAACACTCTGAACCACTGAATTCTTCTAATTCGAAAGCACATAACACATGCATGTATTATTTCATGTCAATAATTATATAAATGAAGTATTGGTACATACGCAATTTTCACCTTCTTATAATTATACTCCAATCAAATTATAACCCAGTAACTTGACATTTCAACCAATTTTATTAAGTGGACATCTAGTTTCCAAAGAATTGTAGAAAATTAATTAAACCCACTTAAGCAAATTAATCCAAATAAAGGCTTAAGTGGAAAATACATGGAAGTTATTGAAGATTTATTAATTGAAAATTCATTTTCAATATATGCATCATTAGGTGACATCATTGGTGGGGTGGCATCCATAAGCCATAAATGGACCAAATGTTTGGTTTAAGCCCTCCCATGCCTCTTTAATGCCCCTTCCTTCCAAATATTAATGGGGATATTTATGGATTTGGCCTCCAAAATTGATTTTATTCATGACCACACATCTTGATCTCAAGATGGATGATCATGTTTGATTTTGATCATTTCTGAAAATCCATAATACAAGGGTTCTCATTGATCTTTTCAAGCTCTTTTGGTTTAAACTTATTATGAAGAATTATCTTCACAAGATCTCTTTGTATAGTGTTACTATGATTAATTTACAATAGGATAACTTCTCTACTAGAATAACATTGATCAATTTCATGATCTTAGCTTCTTTGGTTCATTGAGAGATGATAGAGGAGTAAGCCACACATCATTGCTAAAGACGTGAAGCACCAAATCAAGGGGAAACTCACATTTTGAGCCACATTTGGAGGATGGATACTCTTAGGAAGGTTTATAGGTATATTCCTTCTTTCAATAGCTCTTATTGTTCATTTTCAAAACTCCATGAGGGATTTGGCTTTGTGAGTTGTGTTATTTATGTTTATTTAAGTTTTCTTCACTAATACATGATCTAACTCACTTTGGTTTCCATATCTACATCTTGGCATGCCCAGTGGGACCACACATCCCATACAAGTAAGGAGACTGATTTGACACTATAATATTTTCTAAAACACACTTAAAAGTCTCTAAAAATCATTTTTGTCTTCATTTTTTACATGTTTTTGTTATTTTTGTTGACACACAGTTTACACAGTGATTGACATCGATTTACTCTAACCACATTGGTCCTATCCTAACTAGTATTGATCCCTGTGTGAAGGGTAGAACATGGTATGAAGGTGGATTTTTATACTTTTCTTAAAGTTTATAGTGGTTATTTATGGTTTTACAAGCTTGCAAAGTCTCTTACAGGATTCAGACACTTATTTTATTTTTGAAATTATTTTGATAGCACCCCTTTTTATGAAATCATTAGTTTTTACTATGTTTTTATGGGTAACCAACATCCATTCACTGTCAATTGGCATCATTTTTATATGAATTGATAAAAATTGGTTTTATTGTGATTGGCATCAATTTTATTGTAACCAACATCGGTCCCTGTATGGACCAACATCGATCTTTGTGTCAAAAAAAACACAAACCTGAGAGCTTGCATTTTAAATTTTGATTTCTAACTTTCTTTTGTGCTTCAAGTTAGACATAAACCCTCTAAAAATTGTAGGACACAAGCTATAAAAAGTGACAAATTTGACAATGGTTAAGTCTTGAATCCTTCATTTGGTGCTTAAAAGGAATTTATGTCTTTCACGCTTAAGTTATTTTGTGAAAGTTTTAGAAGTTTTTAACTAAGGATAAGGGGCCAATAATTTCACAAACATTTTATTTAGTGTATTAAAATAAACATTCACAATTCTTTGTTTTATGCTAGATCTTTTATACTTGTTTATTTCCATAAAATGAAGGGTGCATGTATGCTCTCCCCCATCCCCTTTAGGGAACTTGGGTGACCAAAAGTGATCTTTACTTGTATTTGTGCCTTGTTTAAGGTGTGAAAATAACATTTTTAAGGATCTCCCCAAATTCATATGGTTTGGGTAATCTAAACACAACCTTAAAGTATTTTTACTTTATCTTTTATTTTTATGCAGCTTGGCTTATGAGTGAGAGTTCATAGCCTCCTCATGAGTACTTTAGGGGTGTGTTAACTTGGGGTTTCATCTCTTAGCATCATACCAACCCTACTCCATACTGGGGTATCTAAATTAGGAAATGTATACTATGATTACCAATGGGTTGAATGGCTAGCTTCTCCAATCATAATGAAAACTTGAGTCAGGTTTGATTAACTAGGGGATTTCACTAAGAAGTACATGGATGGAATCTATATGCAAAGGAATAGACCATTGCATTGTAAGTTATCCAGTATGAACTCAATTGATGTGAGTCATCTCTAGTGTTAACCACAACTAGGACCATCTAGATATTTAAAAATTTAGTTTTAGAGCAACCCCACTTGTTGCGGATATATTATTGATGCAGGGCGAGTATCCTGAAGTTTTATGTTGCCATACAATATCTTGGGAGAAGGGGGGTGTAAAACCCTACTTATTCATGCACTTTTATTTTTGGATTAACACATAAAATCCTCCAAAGAGCATGTATATAGATATAATTTAATGATACGATGCAGCCTGATCATTTTTAGGGCTTTATATGTTATACTTAGTTGTATTTGGTCTTTTTATTCTTTACTTGCTTGGTATTATCAAGTATAAAACTTATTTGAAAACCAAAATACATAAAACAAACACCTTTGTTATCCACCATTTTATTTGAACAAGGAGGCATTATGTTAACCAAATTAAAACCTCTTTTTGCCTTATTCAAATCCTCCTTTGTAACATTGTGTTTGTATTATTTAAACAATGTTGTTATGTTGCCTATTTGAGTCTAGACCATTTTGAAAAAATCTTCAAGTCCTTCATTTTTAATTCAAATTCATAATATCACCTTTATAAGTTCTAGGATAAGGTGTTAATCAATTTGTTGTTACACTTGGTTTAAGTTAACTTGGTTATTATTTCCCATTTGGGTTGAAGGCTATTATATAGACTCATCATCCTTTTTTTATCATTGTGGAATCATTATATAGACTCATCTTATATACTCATTCTCTAATTCCTAAAACCATCCTAATTCTTACTACTATGGTTCATCATCCTTTTCTATATAATGGTTCATGCTTTAATTCCTAGAACCATTCTACTTCTTACTACCATGTGGCAGCATTGTGCTGCCTATTTGGTTTTAGCTTTATACTTAGGAGTTCTTGTGTGTTTTCACATCTTGAGATTCTTAGTTCACATTGTTACTTTCCTCATCAAAAATACTTTCTTCTAATTTTATAGTCACAACTCATCGAAGTTGTATCTAAATTTTATAGTATTGACAAATCTTTGACTTAAGTTTGTTGTGCTATCTTGCAGTTTAGGTTTCAGAGTTATCATACCCTCTTCTAATTTGATGATTTTAACCCACCAAAGTTGAGTAATTTCATGGCCATTTATTTTAATTATGTGGTACTATGGTACTTCTCTTATTATAGTTTCTTTTTTCCTTGTCACTTGTTTGGAGAAAATCAAAACACACTTTTTAAACATTTGTAAAACACTTTCCAAATCTTAGCAAATGTAGAGAACAATCTTGTAGACATGATGCAAAGGTATACTTATAGTGGGGTCTCTTATGGTGCTATTTATGAGGAGGAGCATTTTTTTGGTGGACATGAGCACTCTATCTTATTTGAGTATGCCACCCTCTTTGGGCCTATTTGTTGAATACCAAACCAATCCAAGAAAAATTTTGTACATCAACCCCATCCTTCCCTTTTAGTTTACACTAGAAACTATGCTCTGTAGCATGCAAAGGTTACTATCCTAGGTTATCCTCCTTCACCTTGTGTGAAAAACCAAGCTCCATAATGCTCGAAGGTTACCATTTTAGGTTACCCTTCTCTTTTAGCTTGTGTAAGTGATCAAGCTCCACAATGCTCAAAGGCTACCATTTTAGGTTACCCTTCTCTTTTGACTTGTGTGAGTGATCAAGCTCCACAATGCTCAAATGTTACCATTTTAGGCTATCTTTCTCTTTCATCTTGTGTGAGTGATCAAGCTCTACAATGATTAAAGGTTACCATTTTAGGCTATCCTCCTTCAGCTTGCACGAGTGATAAAGTTCCACAATACATAAAGGTTACCATTTTAGGTCCTCTTTCTTTGGCTTGTGTGAACAACCGAGATTCAAAACATCCCATCATTACCATTCAAGGCCATTATTGGTATCTATTAATCCTATTGTAGAAGGAAATCAATTTGAAAAACTATTCTTTGTTGATCCCTTCTTCAATAGTTTAATTTTTAGAGAGCCTATTATTGAACCACAAACCATTGTTCATGATATACCAACTATTCCCCACTTTATAAATTTTGTGTCAATCTTCGAGCCTCAACAACAACCATTACCTCTTCAAGAACCATCTTGTGAGGATCAAAATGTGTTCAAAGTTGATATTTTATAACCAATTATAAACTAAGACCCTGATGTTTTTGTTGAAACACCCATTTATTACGAGTTAACCTATGATGAATCACCCTTTGATACTATACCTGTTATCAAGGAGTCTCACTCTAATGAGTCAGTCTTTGTTGAGTCACTTCTTAATGATTATAACTACCTTTGGAAAAATCATTACCTCAACCATTATCCTATTTTTAAATCCAATCTCTACATAGTTGTCTCTTGACCTTTTTCCACTTGTTGAGGAGTCTCACTTTGATAGGTTAGATTTTGTTGAGTCATACCTCAAATGGTTCCCTCTCTTTGAGGGGATTCACCTAGATGAGCCAATCTATGTTGAAAACTTCCTAGATGAATCAATTTTTATAGAGCCCATTATGCCATCACAGACCATTAATTGTCTAACACAAAGCATTCAACAAAACATCATTATAGAAACATCCACATCAAATGAAGAATCAAAATTAGAGTTAGGTTCCCTTTCTTAACTGACATTAGATTTAGCATCAAAAGTAGAATCACTATTAGTCTCAACATCAAATATAGATTTATTTGACTTGGATTTAATTTTATAATCAAAATACAATTATGGTTATTACATTGGTTACACTTCACTTATAGATTAATTTGAATATATTTGTGATCCTTCTAGGGTTTTTGAGGATGATTACTTCAGTATCAACACAAATTATCCTATTATATTCTACAAGGATTGTGATGACTTTAATCATCCCATTATCCCAACCCAACATAGACATATTGACATTCCACCTCCCATAAACATCAATTGGGATTGACAATATCACACATTATTGAATTGCATCCATGGAAACATATTATGTACAATATATTAAGGGGCCAAGACCACATTCATTTAGAAGAATAAAAATCTCCTAGTGAAACCTTTTTAGAGGTATTAGGGGATGATCAAAGTTCAAACTCAACATATCTTAGTGAAACCTTTTCAAAGGTGATAGAAGACAATCAAAGTCAAATGTTAACATCCCTTAGGGAAACCTTCTCAGAGACGCTATGGGATAATCAAGATAATTTCATTAGTGAAAACCTCATCGAGGTGCTAATAGCTTATCATATAAGTTCTTCACTAGTTGATGAAGACATTATTCAAGATAACATCAAAATAGCTTCCAATCTACAACATAATCATATAGTAGCTACTCTCAAGATCAAACAAAATTTTTTGGTCCTATCAAGAGAATATTTAGAAGTCTTTGGCCTTGCCATAACCAAAATTATGTCAAATCTAGAGTTAAAAATATTGTGTGTGACTGAAAATCCCAATCTTTATTTATTTCCCAACCATTATACATTCTATTATCATCCACATTTTCATTACCAACTTATATCATTTCTTACATGCCTAACATTATTTACCCTTCTTGGTAGTGCTTTCCTTTATAAATGCTATAAAGATACCTTATCTCAAAGTTTGGAAGAAATAAACTCAATGAATAATTAGGAACACAACAACATTATTGGTGTCCAAATATACAATAGGTTCTTGATAGAGAAGTTATTCAGATGAGGTGTTGGGTAGCAATTTTTATGATTGATTATTTAGGTTGTCTCATTTGTTGACTAGGATGTGCATCTCCATTTTTAATTTACCATTTACCCTTCCATTTCCCTTGCCTCATCTCTTGGGGGAAAACCTATAAAACATTTCAATTTAGGTATCTTATGCCATTGTGTTCCATTTTCCACGTCATTTGAACTACATTGACTTGAGGTCCTTCAGGACTATGTAGGCAACACTCAATTTTTATTGAGGTTAGCTCAGTCACCTTAGTCTCATTTTCATTTATTTATGAGCATGGGCCATTGAAATCAAATTTAGTTGTTATTAGAACTTGTACTCTTGGATGTGCATATCTTTACTTACTTAGTTGCCTCTACCATTTTTTATATTAACAATCCTCATTGTAGCCAATTTAACTATTGTTTAAACTCTTGTATGTGGATGTGCATCTCCTCAGTTAGGTAGTTCCCTAGGCTGTTTGTTAATATTTCACTTATGTTACTTATCCCAAAAAAACAAAAAATATTAGAAAACTAATTAAAAAAAGAACAAAAAAATATCTTGCACTTTATTTTATTCTGATCTCCATGCTCTTTCCATTTTACAAGTATTGATTTGAATGCTCTCACCATTTTGTGAGTCCATTTTCCTCATTTCCTCTACAACATCAATCATGTTTTCTTATCATCAATTTTTTTCTATCCCACTTCTTGGGAGAACTACATCTGACCTAAAGTTCATGTTGGATCTTACATCCATGAAACTATGTAGGCAACATCTACTTGTCTCATACATCTAGAGTTAGCTTGGCCACCCCCTTTTTTTCTTATTTTTCCCCATTTTATTTTGTGTGTTTGATTATTGATTATTCTTTTAGCCTTTTATGTTACTATTTTGTCTTGCTCTTTTTTTTTGTTTTCCAAGTACATCTTATTTATACACATGGATATTGATTATTCATATCTTGATGTCAAGTTGTTTATTTAGTTGTTCTTGTTTCACTTTTATACATTCTTGTTCCTACTTACATCCCGATTGTTCATATCTTGATTTTAAGTACAGTTACATTTGTGTATAGTTTGTTTTTATCTTTGTTTGTTTTTGTTTAAATGTAAATCATTGTAACTTTGATTTGGATAATATTTATCATTATTTTTAGTTATATATATTCACATTTAAACTAGCTCATCATAATTGAAATGTAATGTCATTATAGGTTACTTATACTTATGATGCATAATTTAATTTTGTTATAGTAAGCACCAAGTGCTTTGCATCGCAAGTAAAAAATTTAATGCAACTCCAAAGATTAGCTCTCAATGTACCAATGAATTAAACACCAATGGATTACATGCAAGACATGCATCTCTTAGCATATACTATGAGTCTAATCAAATAGTGATCCATCCTTCTTCTTTTCTTCATTCCTCATTCCACTTTCTCATAATTTTGGGTGAACTACATTGGCTTGAGGTCCATCTAGACTATGTAGGTAGTGCTTGGATACATGATTTATCTCAGGTCATCTCGACCACCCTCTTTCTTCTATTTTCATCTCTTTTATCACTTTGTGCATCCTCGTATGTATGGTTTCTTATGGCTTATTCAGTCATTAGATTCTCACATCTATGTTTACACCCACTCATATTTAATATATGTATTAAGTTATATCCTTGAGCTATGCTTGCCAATTTATCCTACTAGGGCACAACATTTAAACCAATAATTAATCAAATCAGCCCTATTGGGGCAAAATTAATTATCAATGATCAAAATTAGCTCTACTAGGGAAAAATCAATTTATCAACTGATCAAATCCACTCTACAAGGGCACATTATTATTTCTTTTATCTAGAGAAATGATCTCATGTTTCTTCTAATTCCAAACTCTGCTATTTTTTCCCTTGTTCTGGTAGTTTTTAAAGTATGTAACTGATCTCGAGATCGATCATTCCCTAGGTGCACAACTTTCACCCTCTTTTGGGTGTGTTCTAAGTGTGTCGCTTAAGTTTTAGGATTGCATTAGTCCCACTTCCCTCAACCTCGAGGCACATTATATTCAATTATATTTTGATCATCAAGAATAAATGCATGCAAGAATTAGCTCATATGGATTTAATCTCATCCATGGGTTAATTTCACTATTTCTCTCTCATTTCGAGAGTCTATCCCTCTCTTTCATCCTCATGTGTCATTTCCTTCTAGCTTCTTATTAACAACTCTTTTTTGAAAATATGTTGTTTAGATCGAATGTCTCACTACACCTTCTAAAATTGAGGCAAAATGTAGAAATCCAATTCCTAACACCATTCTATTGAAATTGTCAATCTTACTCAAAATTCTACAATAATGCATAATTTGGGCCAAAATCACTAAAACACGCTACATAGTTTTAGCTTGTTGTATACAAGTGCAAATTTATCCCTAAATAGGGCAATGCATTTTATGTGATTATTAACTTTTCTCAAATCATTTTGAGTCAAAATGGTAAAAACATAATTTGACACTTGACACATGCATGTGTTATTTCACGTCAACAATGCTCTAAATGAAGTATTGGTCCATAAATAACTAACACCTTCTTCTAATTATACTCTAGTCAAATTATGACCCAGTAACTTGACATTTCAACTAGTTTGATTAAGTAGACATCCAATTTATGAAGAATTATAGAAAATTAATTAAGCCCACTTAAGCAAATTAATCCAAATCAAGGGCTTAAGTGGAAAATCCATGGAATTGATTGAAGATTTCTTAATTGGAAAGTCATTTACAATAACTACATCATTAAGTGACATAGTTAATGGGGTGGCATCCATAAGCCATAAATGGAAAAAATATATGGTTTAAGCCCTCACATGCCTCTTTAATGCTCGTTCCAAATGTTAATGGGGATATTTATGGATTGAGCCTCCAAAATTGAATTGATTCATGGACACACATCTTGATCTCAATATGGATGGTGATGGTTGATTATGATCATTTCTAAAAAATTATAAATACAAGGGTTCTCACTCATCTTTTCAACCTCTTTTGGTTTAAACTTATTATGCAAAATTATCTTCACAAGCTCTCTTTATGTAGTGTTATTATGCTTAATTTACAATAAGATAGCTTCACTATTGGCATAACATTGATCAATTTCATGAGCCTAGTTTCTTTGGTGTATTGAGAGATGATGGAGGGGCAAGCCACTCATCATTGTTAAAGACTTGGAGCATCAAATCAAGGGGAAAAGCATGTTTTGATCCACATTTGGAAGAAGGATGCTCTTGGGAAGGTTTGTAGGTATATTCCTTCTTTCAATAACTCTTATCATTCATTTTCAAAACCCCATGAGGGCACTGGCTTTATGAGTTATGTTCTTTATGCTTATTTAAGTTTTCTTCACTAATGCATGGTCTAACTCACTTTGGATTCGATCTCTACATTGGGTACCACAAACTAAGATCCATAATTCCTTTGAGATACTTGAATATCCTTTTGACTACGTGCAAGTTTATTTATTTTGGTGTTGCCTAAAATTTGGCTACTAGACCTACTAACTATATGATATTTGGTCTTGATATAGTAGTATACAATAGACTTCCAATCATTAATCTATACAAGGTTTGATTGACTTATGTTGACTCATCATCTTTGCTCAGCTCACAACTTATTATCATTGGAATACTTATTGATTTAAAATCATCCATATTAAATTTCTTCAACATTTTTTTAATGTATTTGGTCTAAGAGATGAATATTCCTGTACTTAAATGAGTAATTTGTAACCCAAGTAAAAATGATACCTCTCCTAACATAGACATTTCAAATTCTTGTTGCATTAGCCCTGCAAATTCTTGATACCTCTTCTCATTGTCTCTACCAAAAATAACGTCATCAACATACACAACCTCTAAACTAGCACTTACCTTTAGTCTTGATATATAGGTTACTATCAGCCACTCCTCTCTTGAAACATTAATCAAGCAAGTATCTATCAATCCTAGCATAATAGGCTCTAGGGGCTTGATTTAGTCCACACAATGCTTTCTTCATCCTACACACATATTTATTATTACATAATAGAAAGAAAATTTCAAGTTTCTCTATGTAAACCTCGTCTTTAAGATTCCCATTAAGAAATATATACTTCACATCCATCTGATAGACCTTAAAATTCTTGAATCCAACATATGCTAAGAATAGTATTATGGCTTATAATCTTGTCATAGATGAAAAAATATCCTCAAATTCAACACCTTCTACTTGATCATAACTTTTACAGACTAGTCTTGCCTTATTCCTTGTTACCTTTCCATCTTCATTTATTTTAGTTCCAATTACATTCTTATCCTTTGGTCTAAAAACAAGTTCCCAAGTTTCATTCTACTCTATTTGGTTTAATTCTTCTTCTATGGCATTGATCTAATGATTATCATTGTTGGCTTATGAAAATATCTTCGATTCTATCTTTGACAATAGAGAGGAGTTTACATTTTCTGATGTATTCATTAACCTTCTCCTAGTTTGCACTCCAACATTAATATCACTGATGATTTTATTTTATACATGATTTTTTTGAATTAATCTGGATGGTGCCCTTGTGTCTTTCCTTTATTCTTCTTCTTGACTTTCTTCTACTACTTCTTCTTTCTTCAAGTTTGATTCTTTTGAATGAATATTAATTAGTACACTCACTTGTTTAGGCCTACTTTCATCCATTCTAACACTGGCACTCTCTAAAAGTGTATGCAGCCTTTTATTATAGCATCTATAGGCTTTAATTTTTAAGAAATAACTAAGAAAAATACCTTCATCATATCTCGATTCCAACTTCTCCAAGTCTTCATCATCTCTTTTGATGTAACATTTGATTCCAAATAATTTGAAGTGATCGAAGTTGGTCTACCCTACCACAATTCATAGGGTATTTTACTATTGTTTACCCTATTTTTTCTTCTATTCAATATTTATACTATGGTGTTGACTACCTCTCTCCAATATCTATTTAAAATCATGGATTCATTTATCATTATTCATACCATTTCTTGCACAGTTCAATTTTTTCTCTCTACAACATCATTTTCTTATGGAGTCATAACAACTGAGAAATGTCTCTTTATTCCATGCTCTTCATAGAATTTATTGAATTCATTTGATAGGAACTCATCCCCTTGATATGACTTTAGCCATTTTATCTTTAGATCCATTTCATTTTAAACCAAATCTTTAAAATCTTTAAAATTTTTGAACACCTTAGATTTATCTTTTAGAAAGGCAACCCATGTCATTCTAGAATAATCATCAATAAGCAGCATAAAATAACTCTCACCTTGTATGTTTTACATTCTTTTGGGATGACACAAATCTGTATGGATCAATTCTGATGGCTTGGTCATTGATTACTCTTTTGATTTGAAACTCGCTCGTGTCTGCTTCCCATGCTGACATTTCTTACATATAATTTTTGAAGGTTTTGTGATTTTTGGCATGCCTATTACAAATATTTTAGTGTTGATTTTCACTAAATTGTTAAAATTCATATGGCCCATTATTTTATGCCATAACCATATTTCATCAACTTGAATCATGTAGCATTCCTCTCCTTTTAATTCACTAAGTATGTATAGATTATTTGATGTTCTGTTTACATATGTAACTAAGTTTCCTATGTCTGATCTCCTAATCTCACAGCCTTGAGTATAAAATGTGAGCATGTGTCCTTGATCAACTATTTGGATAACACTTAATAGTTTATGATTCAACCCTTCAATATACAAAACATTTTTAGTTTTTGTCTTTCCATTATCAAGGCTGAGGGTACCTTTTCTAGCAATCCTATTGGTAACATTATCCCCAAACTTTACTCTACCTTCACTCATTTTCTTCAAAGTGAGAAATTTCCTTTTATCACCTATCATGTGGCTTGAACACCCACTATCAATATACCACTACTACCCATTATCTTGTGCATGAAATTTTATTTAAACAATCATATATTTTTCCTTTTTTTTATTAACTTCCTCTTGCTTCTATCTCCATATTTTTGTATATTCCTTTTTACTTATAACTAGGGTATTCACGTTTTTGTTTTATTTAGGGGTTTTTATGAAAACACTCCTACATAATTATGTTATAAGTCCATATTTGTTACAATTAAAACATATATTATTATTCTCATTGTAATTCAATAGTGGGGAAAATGAGCTAGAATTTTTATTGGAAACTCCATAAGTGACTTTTCCATAGTTCCATGATATTCATTTCTTGCATGTGCATTAAAATCTATTGATCTATGGCCAAATTGATTGCAAAAATAACAATAACCATAGAAGTAGTTTTTATAACTTATCACATTATTCAGCCTTGATGAAAATGATCTTCTGATATCTCTAATAGGAATGTTTTTACCTTTGTTTTCTCTATGAGGAGAATTGACATGCTCTATCTTCTTTTCAATTTCTATATTTACAGAACTCTTAAGTGCATCCACATAGTTCTTTGGATTATCTATATTTACTTTCTTTGATGAGTTTGTAGTTTTTGAATTTTGTCCATTTTTAGTGTTCTTTTGGTTCTCATCATAGCCAATGCCATACTTAATGAAAAATGAATTTGACTATTTAGTATGTGACTCAACACTCTAGTACTCTTCTCAAAATTTGATATGTTCTTCAACTCATTTTTTATTTTCTCCAATTATAATTTTAAGTCAATGATTTCAGACTCTTGTGTTTTGCACTTGTCTTCCTTTGTTTTCAATTTGGCTCTTATTTCCTCCTCAATTATTTTCATTTCCTCTAATTGAGTTTTTAAGCCACTAATGACCTTGTACAATTCTTAAACATTCTGTGTCATCTTTATTTTCAATTCAATATCTTCCTCTTCATATTTTTTAATTTGTACTCTTTCTTTCAAATTCTTTTTCTTCGACATTTTTATCTCTTCTAAAGTACAAATTAGCTCTTCTATAATATCTATCACTCCATCATTTGTGACATCATCCTCTTATTCCAAGGTGTCTATATTTATAAATGCTTTGGGTTTTGTTTCTATTACCATGAAAATGGTTTTCTCAATGTCACTTTCTGATATTTCTTCATCGCTCTCCTCGACTAAGCTGTTGTAAGTTGTCATTGATGTTGAAAAAAGTGTGAGGTATTGTGATCAAATAGTATGATGCATATTAGGTATATTTGATGGACTAGTCTTTGAACATGATTAAGGCATGATGAGGTACGGTGATGATGACATGGATGTGTATGAGCACAAAGGGAGTAAATAAAGTATGTGAGCATAAGAGAGGTTGCTTAAGATGTCAAAGAAGTGTTGAGATCAAAGACAAGATGTATGAAGATCAATTTTAAAGAATAATGTGATTTAAGGTCAAGAACTCAAGAGAAAAGAGAGAGAGAGAGAGCAAGGCCTAATGGAGGTATAAGGTTAGTTTTATGGATTTGAGGATATATGGCATGAGTAAAAAGCATTGAAAACCAAGAGGATGTTTCAAGGCATTCATATATGTCTTGGTGAGGTTTTGGTATTTCATATTGACCTTTGGAGAGAGAAAAATACACCATTATAAATTAAGAGAAGCCAGACCATCACTGCATATCATGAAGATATGAATAACCCATCAAGTTTTTGATTTTATTATGTGGACCTATAAATTCAAACTTGGTCAAAGTTTTTCATGGAGATGTTGTCTATAGTGCCAAGAAGGTACCCTACAAATTTGGTATGTTGAAGAGATCCATATTTCAAGATATAAGCCTCCAAAGTTATTATAATAGATTTTGACATGCCAAATACTATTGATTTTAATCTTTGAAAAATAGCCATTGAAGTTCAAAAATATGAATGGTAGATTTCAAATGACTGTGTGTGCATTAAACTTGAGAGCAAAGAAGTGCTTGTAAAATGTAGGATATTGGTTAGAATAAGTTGGTGTAAAAGAATTTTTTTTAGTATACTCCATGAATATCATCCTATAAGTGTTATTTTTTCTTAAATTTCCATATAATTTCATTTATTTCAAGTCAAATTCAAAGGTTTTAACTATGGTAAGAACCATAAAAACCAGTGAGCAAAGAAATACATGTAGAGACCAAAATATTGATAATTTTGTCATGGTATAAAAAGAAAATATGAATTATACTCCTTAATGAATATATTATAATTATAATTTATTCATGAAATTCTATAAAAATTAACTTAATTTTTTTCAAATTTGACTACGTTTTTTAGTGGATTGGTAGATTTGAGTGAGTTTATTGCAAGAGTGTTCTTAAAGCATTTTTCACTAAGTTGTGGTATATAAATAACATGGTATTTTTTTAGGACTTTTAGGTTTTATACATTATTTTTGGAATCTTTTAAGTTATTATAAAAAATTTTGTGAGCTTTAGTTTTAGAAGGTAACATTTTCGTGTTGTTTGCAAATTAGATAGACCTAGTAGAAAAATGTTCTTGTGTCCTTATGAGATAAATGAGAGTATTAAAATAATGTGAAGTTGTTTTTAAGGTATCATAGTAACATGATAATTCATTATAAGTTCATATAATTGTTTATAAATGTGTTGGAAATCATATTCACTATGATTGGTTCACTAGGTAGAATGATTGTCCTGAGTAAGTGAGTGAGAATGGTGATTTGGAGGATTTTTGCACTTATTTGAAGCATATTTTGAATATTTTATTATTTTTAAATACATAAATTATCTATAAATTATTTATTTAATGTTTTGAGTCACTTTAATATATTATAATATGGAAGCCAAAATGGCTTATCTAGCTATCTAAGGGTTGTTTAAGAGAGGCTTAACAAATTGGTCTGTAAGACCAATGGTTGATACCATAACCAATGATAAATCTATTATATGATTATAAAGAGATAAAATATTATATATTAATTTGAATTATAATTATTTTAAGTTCAATTACATGAGTTATAAATAACATTCTTCATGACTGTGTTGATAGGCCTATTGGTTGTTCTAAGTAGTCATATAGAAAAGTAGAGTTTGAGGTGATTTGGATAGAGTTTAAGAATAAATTGATTATTATTATGTTAATTATGTATATTATGTTATTTATAATTATCTTAGAGACATATTTATTCCCTATGCAAGTGTGGAAAGACAATTATTTATGACTGTGTTTTTCAGCATACATATACTTCTGAGTGAGCATAAGAAAGTTATTAGTCTAAGGTCTTATGCACTATTTGGTGATGTAAAATTTACATGGTGATGACCATAAGTTATTTAATGTTATATAATTTTTTTTAAGGACATTTTTGTGTGTAATATTTGGTTATATGCCTCAAATATTCAAGGTAGACTTTTTTGTGTGTGAAGGCCTAATGGCAAGTAGGCCTAATGGCATGGTTCAAGTAGTGAATTGAACTAAAAGGTGGTATGGACATATTTTTATGTTATAAAGGGTATATTTTAGTTATATTTTAAGTTTTTTATTCATTTATATAGGCTAAAGATATTAAAAGTGGTCCAAGTGTAATGTGTGGTTGAGATAGACCTAATTGTATTAGGTCACCTTAAGGCCTAATGGAGGTTTTGGTCTAAAGAAGTATTGGATGACATATGTGGTTGTATCACTTGTGAAAAAAAAATTATGACCTATTACAAGAGTGATATAATGAATTAAATATGGTTGACCGACCAAGATGGGTAAGATCAAGAATCAATTATAAATACAAGGCATAATAGGCATATTTGAGTTAGTTGAAGAGATGAGAATATAAGTGAATAAAAGAGATATTTAAGGAATAATTAGGTGATATATACCATAAATAATTAATATATAACATATTTTTTATCGGTGGATGACAAGGTCAATTGACCTAATGAGCCTAGTAAGAGGCATATTGAGCGAGAGAGCTTATAAGGCTATTTGAGTGGGGTAGAAGGTTAAAGAGCTGATTGAATTGATTGGTTGTTGAGATACCATCATATATAAATTATAGGTGTGTTATAGGTATATTAAATTTAGTGTATTTCATAATAGATAAGATAGAAGAACTGAATAAGAGGTCACCATCAATTAGTTGAGCAACAAGGTGTCTTGAGGTGATCAAGCTTGTCTTGGTTGAGTTAGTGCTTAGTCAAGAGGGAGTTGGAGCTACCTCATAGGTTTGATCTTAAATAATTATCCTTGAAGTTGTATTGGTTTTAATTCACTTATGGGGTCGGATCCTCCTTACAAGTTGGAGCTTGTTAAAGACTAGTTGAGTGAGTGCTTGATTTGGTAGGGGTTGGAGCTACTTGTGGGGTTAGTGCCTCACTAAATGTTGATCCATTGATTATAAGATAGCATTACAAGTGGTGTTTTATTTTTATTTATCCCGCATGAGGTTTTCCCAAATATATCTTGTGTTCATGTGTTGATATTTTGCTTCTTGTCTACATGATTACTTCTCTATCCATTGCTTGATTACTAGACTGGTTTGAAAGACTAATGAATGATCTATGGAATTGAAAGTAAAGATTGTACACTGATTCACCCCCCCCCCAATATTAGTGGTTGTGCTTCTAATAATTGGTATCAGATTAGGTCCTTTGGAGCATGCTTTATAGCTTGAAGGTGATCCTAGAAGCACAAGATGTCTAACTAATTAAGGAAAGAAAATCAAGAAATGAAATCAATGGTCAAGGGTCTTAAAGAGTATATTAATATTTTTGAGACAAGATGGAGTAAAAATAACTCCAAGGGATATGAATATGATATGGTCCTTAATAATCTTGAATAATAGACCAAGTTACTTATAGAACATGAAGGAGAGATAAGTCATCTTCAAACTAAGTTCAAGGAAATTGTTGAAGTAGTCAAAGAAGATAAGAAGATCATAAAGGATATTAAGAGTTAGCTAAAGATTATAAAGGCATTTCTAATTTCAAAAGGGGAAGAATGTTCTAAATTGAAAACTGAGCTTTGTTCTTTGAATATTATGAATGAATAGCTCATAGATAAGATGAGCAAGGTTGAGAAAGGTAAAGAGACAACTTAAACCAAGAAGGTCAACATGAAGAAAAGATCCATTAGACAATAAAATGTTACAAGGTATGCACATTCATTCCATGGTCATTAATTTTCATATAATCATTTTGGTCATAGAGTGAGAGATTGTTGAAGAAAGCGATGCTGGTTAGTAAGAGATATGGATAATATGGCCTACTATGGTTATCATAACATGGGACATATTTCTAGATTATATTCTTGGATATGGAGACCAAAGGTAATAAATACTAATCAAACTAGTTAAGAGGATGTGGCAATCAAAAGGAAGGAAGATGATAGAGTTATAACTACTCACATTGAGACAATGAACCAAGGTGGATTATTCACCAAAATAGAGTAGGAGAATTTATTATCAACATATGTGGTCATTGATCAAAAAGCTACTCAAGAATGTTGTGTTTTAGATCTACCAAAGGAGAAGAAGGAATATGTTGAGTAAATTAATTCAAAATAGAATGTTAACCCAAATAGGGTTCTTGATCAGAACATTTAGTCCTATGATAAGGACTAGGGTGCTCCTTTGTTCTAAGATCTTAAGTGGTGAGGTGTCTCTTCTAGGCTTCTTAGATACACTCTTCAATCAATTAGAAACCATTAAAGTACAAAGTATTTAAGATTTTTCTTTGAGTGAAACATGGCTATAAAGAGTCCTTGGTATGTGTGGAGATTTGTTTGTACCATGGAGTTAGGGATAACTAATTCAGAAGCATTGAAAAATGGTAGACAAGGGTGTAAGAGTTGAATGATTGGTCAATAGACTAATTTATTTCAAGGTAATAATTGTTTGTCCTTAAGTTTTAAGGTCTAAAGTTGATCTAAGAGTGGAATGGCATGTTCTATGTGCTTTATGAGTTTTCTAAGAAGGTCTATTGGTGATCATGTTGTTGTAGCATCTCAAGAAGTTTTTAAACTTGATGAAGATTGATGTAGTATCTCTTGAAGGTTATGTTGTGATTGTATTGATCCATTGATATCAAAGATGACCTCATAAGGTCATAGAGGAAAAATTATGACATTTTATAGGTGTCATAAATAAGAATTTAGTGATCTAAGAATGATAATGTTCTAAAGTTTCTTAGTAGGGCCTTGATAGTGTTTGTTGAAGTTGATCCATTGAGTTAATTTGAAGAATATCATGAAGAGATCAGTGGTCTAAGAGGTTTATTATGACCTTATATTCAAGTAGCATGGTCTTATTTTTTTTTGGTAACCTATTTTATGTGTCTTGAAGGAAATAATGCTTATCAGATGTTTGACAAAGACTGGGTGTTTTCACAGACCTATTATGACTACATGTTAATTGATAAGGTGCCTTGTAGTGGTTTGAGCCATGATGGATTCTGATGCTTGAAGTGAAGTTTTATTCATTAAAGGTATGATATTCTTGTGAAATATGTTGTAAATAGTTGGTTTGTGGTTTTAGATGACAAGATCTAGGTGGAGCATGGAGTTAGGGGGATCTAACTCAGGTCTCTTGAGAATATTGAAGATAAGTATGTATGGACAAAGGGGGAGTTTACTTGTTATAAGAAATGATCAGGTCCAAGGATCAATATATTGTGTGTAGATGAACCTATGGTAGTTATAAAGACCATTTGTCATTAATTTCAAAGGGGGAGAGAGATAAAATTGATGGAAAAGCTTTTTGTTGAAAGGATAGTTAGATTGAAGTGGGTTTGTCATCAAAGTGATTTTCCATTACTGACAAAGGGAGATATTTTTGTAAGTTATCATTGATGTCATGTGGATTGAGCCTGTCATTGATGTCAAAAGGAGTGTGAGGTACTGTGATCAAATGGTATGATACATAGTAGTTATTTGTGATGGACTAGTCCTTGAGGATGATTAAGGCATGATGATGCATGGTGATGATGATATGGATGTGTATGAGCATGAAGGGTTCAAATCAAGTATGTGAGAATAAGAGAGGTTACTTAAGAATGTCAAAGAAGTGTTGAGATCAAAGACAAGATGTATGAAGGTCAGTTTTGAAGACTAATGTGATTTAAGGTCAAGACCTAAAGATCAAATATGGAGAGCATGGAATAATGGAGGTATGAGGTTAGTTTTATGGATTGGAGGATATATGGCATGAGTACAGATCATTGAGAACCAAAATGATGTTTTCAGGCATCATTAGATGTCTTGATGAGGTTCTACTATTTCATATTGACCTTTGGATAGACAACAATTCACCATTCTAGATTAAGATAAGCTAGACCATCACTACATGTCATGAAGATATGAATAACCCATCAATTTTATGATTTTATTATGTGTACCTATAAAGTCAAACTTGGTCAAAGGTTTTCATGGAGATGTTTTCCATAGTGCCAAGAAGGTACACTGCAAATTTGGTATCTTGAAAAGATCCCTAGTTCAAGATATAAGCCTCTAAATTTCTGCTAGTAGACTGTGACATGCCAGAGACCGTTGAGTTTAAGCTTTGGAAAATAGCCGTTGAAGTTGAAAAATATGAGCGTTGGATTTCAAATGACTATGTGCATTAAACCTGAGAGAAAATAAGTGCTTATAGAGTGCAAGATATTGGTCAGAACAAGTTGGTGTAAAATATAAAGTTGTATTAGACTCCATGAATATCATCCTCCAAGTGGTAATTTTTCTTAACTATCCATAAAAGTGCTTTTATTATAGGTCAAAGTTAAAGTTTCTGACTGTGGTAAAAACTATAAAAACCAATGATTAAAGAAACGTATGTAGAGACCAAAATATTGAGAATTTAGTCATGGTATAAAAATAAAATATTAATTAGACTCCTTAATGAACAACATCCAAGTGGAATTTATTCATTATATTTCATACAAGTAAACTTATTTCTTGTAAAAGTTGACTATGTTTTTTAGTGGACTGGCAGATTTGAGTGGGCTTCTTTCAAGAGTATTATTAAAGAATTTTGATATAAGTTATGGTATATAAATAACATGGTGTTGTTTTTTGGTACCTTTAGGTCCTATAAATTATTTTTGGAAGCTTTGAAATTATTATAAGAAGTTTTTTGAGCTTCATTTTTAGAATACAAAGTTTTCATGTTGTCTGCAGACTGGATAAACCTAAAAGAAAAGCGTTCCTATGTCTTTATGAGAAAAATGAAAGTATTAAAAGAATTTTAAATTATTTTTAAGGTATAATATTACCATATTAATTCATTAAAACTTCATATAAGTGTCCATATAGGTGTTTTAAGTCATGTTCACCATGATTGGTTCATTAGGCAGAATGACAGTCCTAAGTAAGTGAGTGAGAATGGTGAGTTGGAGGATATTTTCACTTATCTAAAGCATATAATGAATATTTTATTGTTTTTTTTAATACCTAAATTATCTGTAAATTCTTTATTAAATTTTTTTAGTCACTTTAAGATGTTGTAATGTGGAAGCTAAAATTGCTTATCTAGATATGTAAGGGTTGTATATGAGAGGCTAAATAAATTAGTCTATAAGACCAATGGCTGATTCCATAACCAATGATAAATATATTGGATTATATATATATATATATATATATATATATATATATATATATTGGATGATGATGATGATGATATATATATATATATATATATATATATATATATATATATATATATATATCATCATCATCCAATATATTTATCATTGGTTATGGAATCAGCCATTGGTCTTATAGACTAATTTATTAAGCCTCTCGTACACAACCCTTACATATCTAGATAAGCAATTTTAGCTTCCACATTACAACATCTTAGAGTGACTAAAAAAATTTAATAAATAATTTATAGATAATTTAGGTCTTAAAATATATATATCCTCCTATATATATATATATATATATATATATATATATATATATATATATATATATATATATATATATATATATATATATATATATATATGAGATATTAATTTTAATTATAATTCTTTGAATTTACCTCATAGGAGTTACAAACAACATTCTTAATGACTTTATTGATAGGCATATTGGCAGTTCTGAGTAGTCATTTAAAAGAGGTGAGTTTGAGGTGATTTGGATAGATTTGAAGAATAAATTGATTATTAATATGTTAAATAGGTATAATAGGTTAATTTTAATTCTTTTATATTCATATTTAGTCCCTATGAAAGTGTGGAGAGATAATTATTTATGACTATGTTTTCTTGCAGATAGACAATTTTGAGTGAGCATAAGAAAGTTATTAGTTTGAGGTCTTACGAACTGTTTGGTGATGCCCAATATAAGTGGTGATTACCATTAGGTCATGAATTATATATATATATATATATATATATATATATATATATATATATATATATATATATATATATATATATGACATGGTTTTGTGTAATATTTGGTCATATTCCTCAGATATTCAAGGTATACTTTTTCTATGTGTGAAGGCCTAATGGCATGGTTCAAGTGGTGAATTGAACTAAAAGGTGTTATGGACCTATTTGGATGTTATAAAGGGTATATTTTAGGTATATGTGAATTTTTAATGTGTTTATAGAGGATAAATATATTCAAAATGGTCCAAGTGTAACTTTTGGTTGAGACAGACCTAATTGTATTAGGTCTCCCTAAGGCCTAATAGAGGTTATGGTCTAAAGAATTATTAGCAGACCTAGGTGGTAGTTGTTTAAATTTTGAAAAGTGTGTTATGAAATATTAAAATATTGATATAAGGAATTAAATATTATTGGATTACCAATATGGGTAAGATCAATAATCAAGTATAAATACAAGGCATAATAGGCGTATTTGATTAGTTGAAGAGATGAGAATATGGAGAATAATTAGGTCATATAGACAATAAAAATGAGTATTGGATAAATCATGAATATATAACATATTTTATATATGTGTATGATAAGGTCAATTGACCTAATGATCCTAGTAAGAGGCATATTGAGCAAATGAGCATAGAAGGTTGTTTGAGTGGTGTAGAAGGTTGAAGCGTTGAATGAGTTGATAAGTTGTTGAGAGATAATCAAATATTAATCAGAGGTGTGTTATAGGTATATGATAGTGAGTGTATTTTAGGATATATAATATATGATAAATTAATAAGAGGTCATCATCAGTTGGTAGAGAAGATTAAAAAAATGAAGAAGAGGTCACCATCAGTTGGTTAAGCAACAAGATGTCTTGAGGTGATCAATCTTATCTTGGTTGAGTTGGTGCTTAGTAAAGATGGATTTTGATCTTCCTTGTATGTTGGATCTTGAAAAATTGTCCTTGAAGTGATTGGGTGTGTGCCAAGTAACTTAGGGGGTTGGAGCCTCCTTACAAGTTGGAGCTTGCTAAGACTAGTTGAGTGGGTGCTTGACTAGGTAGGGGTTGGAGATCCTTATGGGGTTGGTGACTCACTAAATTTTGATCCATTGTTAATAGGATAGTATTAAAATTGGTGTTTTAGTGGTTTTTATCCCCCATGAGGGTTTCCTACATATCTCTTATGTTCATGTGTTGATATCTTGCTTCTTGTCTATGTGATTGCTTCTCTATGCATTAATTGATTACGAGATTAGTTTGAAATACTAATGAATGCTATATATAATCAAAAGTAAATTTTTTACACTGATTCATCCCCACCCTCTCAATTTTTGTGATTTAAACATGATCTACTATCATTTTTTGAATAGAGGCTTTTCTTGTACTTATTGGAATTTTTCTTATACCCACTTTGTTTGAAGTTTTTCTTGAAGTGAGGCTTGCTTTCCTTCTTTTTGCTTTGATTTTTATTATTTTATTCATCTTAAATATCATACTTATGAAGACACTTGGAAAAAAGATGTCCTATATTAAATAATCAATGCATTTGAATAGTAACTTACCTTTATATTTTTTGGACCCCTTTTTAAAGCTTTCTAACAAGCAAAGCCTTCTTTTCATCTAGTTCATTACTAGTTTCATCGCTTGATTCAATTTATTTGTTTTTTTCCTTTTTTGAGACTATAAAGGATGACTCCCTTTTATATTATTTTTATTTTTTAGTCCTCATCTCATATGCTAGGAGAATTCCATGTAAATTATGCATTGTTAATTTGTTTATATCCTTTATTTCTTTGATCACAATTTTTTTTACATCAAATCTTAAAGATAGAGACCTTAGTACCTTTTGGATGATTACAGATTATTCAAAGTTTTCACTAATCCCTCTAATACTTTCATCTACATGAAGTAGATAGGTCAGAATGTTTTCATCCTCTCTCATATTCAAACTTTCAAATTGTCTCCTATGAGTTTGAAGCTTGGACATATTTACTTTGTTATCTCCCTCATAGATCATCTTAATTTTATCCCAAATATCCTTAGTTGAGTCACACTACATTAATTTTACAATTTTAGATTCTAACAAACCATATAGAATAACATTCATGGCTTATGTGTTATTTTTACTAGCCTTTTTTCCTGATGTATCTATTAGTGGAGTCTGTGGTGCTATATCCATCCATAACTACTTTCCAAATGTTAAAATCAAGGGACATTAGATATGTCCTCATCCTTATACTCTAGAATGTATAATTTTTACTATTTAACAATGGATCCTTATTGGTAGATAAACCTTCTTGAACCTGATGATTGGCCATGTGTGCTTTCGAGATCTACCTTCTAATGGTTAAACTAATCCTAAAGGAACATTGATTTGATATCAATTTTTTATCTCACACCACACTAAGAGGGGGGGTGAATTAGTGTGTAATAATAATTTACTTTTTTAAAATTAAATTTCATAAATAAACCATTCAAATAATAACAAGTAAATGCACAAAATAGAATTTATGTGGAAAACCCTTGGTGGGGAAACATCACACTTGAATGGCTACTTAGATCTATTATCCAAATCCAACCATAAGATTAGTAATTATTTTTAAAAAAATTATATAGGAATCAACCTAATTGGAGACACCAATCCCCAATTCCAAGCACCAACTTAGCAAGAGACACTGTTCTCTTCAAATTACAACTTCACTGGCAAGCACTGACTTAGCGAAAGATACTAATCATTTTATTCTGAGGCATCGACCTCACGTAAACAATTTATACATTATCAATATTTCTTTTTCAACAAATTATGGTACAATAAATTTTTTATTTTATCCCTCTTATTCTCCTTGTATATAATATAAATAATTATTTCTTTTACTTTTCAAACCCCCATTCATTTCTCTTTTATACATATTCAAGCCTCTTGGACAAGGTGTGATTTATCCCAATGGATACGATCTATATAAAGGTGGTCAAACATCATTAATACATATATAACTTCAAATTAAAAACATTTTATTATTTGTCAACTTTTTAAATGTTGTCTGTCACATTGGGCGAGTTTGTAGCTACTATCTAGGAAAGTCTAGAGCAACTGGGTGAATCTGGAGCTTTGTGTGAGTTTGGATATATTGTGTGAGTCTGTAGATCTAGGTAATTCTGAAGCTACTAAGATATTTTGGAACTATTGAGCAAGTTTGGAGCTTTGGGTGAGGCCAAAGTTACTGAGTGAGTCTGAAGCTCTGGGCAATTTTGAAGCTACTGAGCTAGTCTGAAGCTCTGAGTGAGTTTTTAGCTTGCCCTTTACTTTGGCTTTGACATCAATGAAAATATTAAAATAAAAAATGAGTACATTATGATCATATTAAAAATTCCTCTTGTGGAATATCACTGAAATATATATTTTGATGGGTCTTTCACATCTTACGGATCAAGATTAGACCTATTATTTATTACACCACAAGAGGATATCATTCCCAAATAATTTCATATCAAATTTACTTATACTAATAACATTGATAAATACAAATCACTCATTATAGGGATTCATTAGGTATAATAATGGAACATTCAACATCTCATGGTTCATGGTGATTCTTAGCTAATCATAAATTAGGTTATAGACCTATTCTAGACCAAAGATGATAATTTGGTTCCATATAAGACCATAGAGAACATTTTCAAGTAGTAGATTGGCCACATTTAGTTTGAAAACATAACTTAGGAAAATAAAAGGACAACAAATTCCATGGCTACCATTGGTTCTTTGATCTGCAACATAGACAAGGCAAAAGACTATCAGTATCTTATTGAACATATTCTGGTGCTTGTTCATGAACCTTTGACTATTGAAATGATCCATGATATTTTTGGCCCTAGTTATATTTGGTATTCAAACTTATATAATTACCTTCATGACCAATTCCTTCCACCAAACCTTTCATGAAAATAACAAAAATCCTTTACACGCCAAGCCTCTCGATATACTCTACTTGGCCTAACCCTTTATCATAGAAGATTTGATGTAACTTTTCTTCAATGTTTGAATTTGGTAAAATATACATCAACATTAAGGAATGTTCATGAAGGAGTTTCTGGATCCCACACCAATGGGGCCATCCTTAAAAAAAAAATTACATACTAGATACTATTGGCCAACCATGGAAGCAGATGAAGGTGACTATGTAAAAATATGTAACAAATGTCAAAGGCATGTAAATTTGATTCATACTCTAGCTAGAACACTCAAACTAATGCTTATATCATGGCCATTTTTAATATGGGGACTTGACCTTGTTGGGAATATTAACCCTACCTCCTTAGATGGTCATAAACATATCCTTACCACCACCAAATATTTTATTAAGTGGGTTGAAGCTATACCCCTCACGTGACTGGAAAACAAATTTACAAATTCATCTTCAACCATCTCATTTATTGCTATGGTATCCAATCCAACATTATATCTGATAATGGAAAATATTTTGAGAACAAGGATGTCAAAGCACTCTATGTTGAATTTAATATCACCCAAAAAAATTCCACTACATATTACCCATAAGGTAATGGCTAAGCAGAGGCATCTAACAAAACCATTATCAATATTCTTAATAATATTATCAATGATGTGGGCCATGATTGGTACTTACATATTTATCATACCCTCTAGGCTTACAGTATTAATTATCATACTACAAGAGCCACACCATATTCTATTGTCTATGGCACTGAGGCCATTCTTCCCATCGAGGTTGATTTTCCTTCTTTGCATATCTCATTGAAACATATCCTTGATGATTAAGATTACAGAGTATCTCACTTGTAAGAGATAGAGTTACTGGATGAAAAATGCATGGCTAATGTAAACATCCATCAATCATATTAGAATCGACTACGTGGTCAATATAACCATCGATTCAAGCATAAAGAGTTTGAGCTTGGTGATATTGTCCTCAAAGAAAATGAGAAGAACACCATGATTAAGAAAAATAATAAAGGCAAGTTCAGGCCTAATTGGATAGGCCCTTATGTCATTATTGCTAATTATTTATCTAATGCTTAAAAGTTAGCTACACTAGATGGAGATGAACTTGATGAACCCATGAACATAATACATCTCAAGCATTATTTCAATTGAGCTACCTAAGGTGTCTATGAGGAAAATTTATATTGTACTGTAATATCACCTTCCTTGTACCATACAACATACCATTCCTCCCATACATTACCTATTGACTGTAGTTGTTTTACCCACCCAACCCCACTTTTGACCTTGGTTCCAATCCATTGGTTCTTTGGTAACCTTCAAAAATTGGATTCAAATAAAGTTTCCATAGTTGATTCAATATTTTCTAAATAGGAAGTATTTTAAAGCAATATGATAGTGGTTTAGAAATTGTATTCTTCATTATTGTCACGTTCTATTCCTTTCTCAGTGATACTAATTATAACTTCCTTTGGAGCTTAATTTCATTGACCCATGCCATTGTTTCCTCATTATAACTACCTATAGGCAAATTATGATCAATACCTTTACCATGCATTATTGCGTCACCTTGCCATTATTATTGCTATAATGTGCCATTTGCTTAGTTCACAAACTTGCTGCTACATAGTCAGATTCATCCACTATATAGTGGAACTATAGTTACTTGAGGTCTTAATGGGACTATGTAGGCATTGCTCAATTTACATTGAGGTTAGGTCAGTCACCCTCTTTCCCATACTCTTCCCATTTTATGAGAAATTTAAGTTTGAATGCTCTCATCATTTTTTGAGCATATTTAATCTACGTTCTTTCCATTTTGTGAGTTGGACCATTTTGTATCTCATAATTTTTTATCGAGTTGAGATGCTTGGAAAATTCCAAAAAAAAATTCAAAGATCTATAAAATCCTTAAAATCATAAAATCATAAAAATGGGCTTAGAATTTCCATGCGAGATACAAAGCCATCCAAATTTTCTAGGTTGGGTCATCTTATTTGTTTAGTTTATTTCTAGACCAAATTCATCTTTTTCCTCCCATTTATGGGAGAACTACATCTCCCTGAGGTCTGCACACACTATGTAGGTAGTATTTGGATACATAGGGTGTCTCGGGTTAGCTTGGTTGCACCTTCCTTTATTTTTTTGACCACTTCTTTGCCATAAGGATTATGATACTTCTAACTATTTCCTGAGTAACCACGTGTCCTTTAGTTTTCCCATCCTTATTGGCCTATCCATGCACTCTCATTGTTTTATGAGAAACTTTAGTTTACGCTCTCACTATTTTATAAGCTCTTCCTCATTCTCAACCTTAGATGTGGTAGACACTATGCATTACCAATTCAGTTCATTAGTGGATACTTTTCTATTGTATTTTAGTGTAGTTTTAGCCTAAAATCATACTCTCACACTCACATGATTTGTTTGTGTTGATAATTTCATGATTGTGAATGTCATCCCTCTCTTTTTATACACACTCATAATTTTGCGAGACCATTTCCCTATTCCTCTACATGAAAATCATGTTTTCTTCTCATCAATTTTCTTCTATCTCGTATCCTAGGAGAACTACATTTGGCCTAAATTTCATATTAGATCTTGTGTCCATATAAATATGTAGGTAGCATCCACTTAGCTTGTGCATCTAGAGTCAACTTAGCTACCCCTTCCTTTTCTCCTATTCCCCACATTTTGTTTGTTTGTTTCATTGTCTCCTCTCACCTAGAGGCAATGTTTATCATTTTATTTATGTCATTGTTTACCTATAGCCTAGGGGAAACCTTGTGCCAATTTTTCCTATGATATTATACCTGCATCATTACTACCTATCTTAGGGGTTACCCTATCACCAAGAGTAACACCTCTATTACACATGCACGAACAATTTGTATTATGTTTGTACTAACATTGTGATTAACCATTATTTATCTTTTGCTTTGCTCTCTTTAGAATAGTTTGTTTAGTACACTTTTATTTTCCTTGGATCATTTCTTTCTTTCTTTATTTTTTAATTTGTTTGTAACCATGCTTGTTTATTAGTATTTTTTTTTGTACTTGTTTATTGGTGTTTTGTTGTGTATTTGTTTATTGGTGTTTTATTGTGTTTATTGGTGTTTTATTTATTTATTTATTTATTTTGTTTATTTGTTTTGTTCTTATTTTTTTTTATCTTCCTTTTTGTTTCTCAATTTTCTTAGGATTATTACATTTTATTTACATTTGAATCTTGATTACCCATATCTTTTACTTGAGTTGTGAATCAGTGTATGTTCTTACACTTAGTTTATTATAGTATATTCACTTGGGGTTTGATTGTTCAAATATTACACCTACGTGATTGCACTTGTATTTAAATTGAGTTTCTCATTCTCTGGATACACATTATTATTATAGTTGTTAATAACTATGATATATAATATCCCAAGCTACATCAAAATTCAGTTCGATGGATCTTATAAGTAATGGTGACATAGTACTTCTCCTTATTCACACATGGAAAAATATCTGACCTGCCCTGATACTACCCAAATGTAGAGTAATTTCAAATCACACATGAATTTTAAATCCCTGATAATCCATGCATATCCATACTACCCCCATTACCTATTTGTTGCATTGTTTCCTTCTCTTCGAGGGAACGTTCACCACCCTTATTTGTTGGTTGCTTCTGCAAGGGAGCATCTAGGGATAATCCATTGCATTCTGGGGAGTTGGCCAAGGCATTAACAATTTTTTCATTCTTTGAGAATATGTTATTATGCATGTATCTTGAAACATCTTCCCAAATAGGGGTAAATTTTAGACACCTCATTTTGGCCACAACTATGTTCCAACTGAACTTCAGATTGATTTATACTAAATAGTGTAAATTAATCTTAGGAATCACTGAATGTCCCAATTTTGTCTGCACATCAAACAAAATCATGTTGAGGCATCACTATTTAGGGTATTATCATGTATGCAATAATAATCTCTCATAGATTGATTTCTTGTCAACATACAACCTAACAAATTGATAGTTTGGCCTTTGGGCCCATTAAACAAGGCAGGCAAACAATTCTTAAAGTGCAAAAATGCTAAGTAAATGATTTAACTAAGAAAATCAAATTAAATTCTTACATTAAATTTCTATGTGAAATTAGTGAAAATGAATTTTTTTAAAAATAAATTCCAATAAAAATGAGGTCATGATGATGTCATTATCTTCAAAATCAAGGAATTGAAAATATCTTCCCTAAAGCCTTAAATTTAGAAATGGAGAACCATGCTTAATAAATAGGATCTCTATCCCAAATATTAATTACTTGTCCCCTCCTTAACTCAACTATAGTTAGTATAAACTTAATCATGATTAAATCTAACCTAACCACATTTGGGTTAGAGTTAATTTGAAAGGCTATAAATACCAGGCTTCACTCATTATTCTACAAGCATTTTTTGTGTAATTTTATTATGATAAAATACCTTCAAGGAAGCTATTTGTAGTGTTATAATTATCATTTTTTGAGAGAGATCCATGCCAAAACCAAATCCAAGCCCAACATTTCCAAGGTGACAAGGAGAGATGATGCAAAGAGCACCATTGCCAAAGATTCTTTGATCACACAATTGAGCACATCCATCCATAGCCAACATACAACTCTTGATTTCAAGGAAGGTAAATAATGGTTGTTTTGTCTTCTATTGATAGTTACTTGTATTTTTATCTTTCTCTTTGAGTGTCTAGGATAATGATTATCATTATCACTCCTTTACCCTACTAGGGCATGTTTTTACTATACTAATTATTATAACTACCTTTTGATAAATAATTATGTTTTGGTATATCCACCCTAGTGGGGCATTTTCATTATGATAATTATTATAACTACCTTTGGGTAAATCATTATCTCCATATCCCTATTGAAGCATCTCATTGTGCCACTGATTATAATCACCTTTGGGCAAATTAATATGTCTACCCCCATTACCTATTAGTTGCATTATTTCCTTCTTTTTGAGGGGATGTTCATCACCCTTATTTGTCACCCATTCCCTCGAGGGGCATCCAAGGCTCATCCATCACCTTCTGGGGAATTGGCTAAGGCATTTACATATTTTTCATTCTTTGAGAATATATTACTATGCATGTATCTTGAAAGATCTTCCTAAATAGGGGAAAACTGTAGACACCCCATTTTGGCCACAACTATGTTCCAACCAAACTTTAGATTCATTTCTACCAAACAATGTAAATTAAGCCTAAAAATCATTGAATGTTCCAATTAAATACACACATTAGACATTAATAATCAGAATTGTATTGAGGCAATCCTATTTGGGGTATTATCTTGTACACAATAGTAACCTATCATGGATTCATCTCTAGTCAACTTGCAACCTAACAAATTGATAGTTTGGCCTTTGGATCTATTAAGTGAGGCACTTAAACAATTTCTAAAGTGCAAAAATTCTAAGTAGAATGAATTAAATAATAAAATCAAATTAAATTCTTAAATGAAATTTTTGTGTGCAATTAGTGAAAATGAATTTTGTAAAAAGGAAATTCTAATAAAAATGAGGTCATGATGATGTCATCATCCTAAAAGTCAAGGAATTTAAAATATCTTCCCTAAAGCCTTAAATTTAGAAATGGAGAGCCTTGCTTAATAAATGGGATCTCTATCCCAAATATTAATTGTTTGTCCCCTCATTAACTTGTTAGGTAATCTAGAACAACAAACTGCTCTGATACCACTTGTCAAGAACTACTGCCCACTAAGGGCACACTTGATTACCTTTGTATTAGCAACTAAACACAAAATTTAACCAGAATGATAAGTAACTAGAAAATATGAAACAACACAGAATATGAGAGACAATACCCAATTGTATTAATACTCATCCAGAAGAAAATACAATAAAGAAGATGCCACACTTCTTCTTCCCACACCTCTAGAGCTCCCACACTTCTAGGGTTCACCTGAAATTCTCTTTTAACAGTTCACTCTCTCAATTACGGTCACAACAATCAACTCAAACATAGAGTTATTGTTCACCTCCACTAGTCAGTAACAACGCTACCAGTACACCAAGTACACAACCATACTCCAAGTAGATCTCCCTTCTCTTGCACAACCTGCAAATCAACAAACCTTACTTACCATGTAGATATCTCTACACCCTGAAGAACCCTTGTCCTTGCCTCACCAAGTCCTTATGATTCTTCAACCAGTACCCTAGTGGATCTTCTACCAGAACTTGCATAACCTGTAACTCTCCCTAATCATACACACTCAGCACCCCTTTGGAACTAGGAGAAGCTAATCCCTGCTCTCTTCTACAAGCCCTCTTGGCTATCTAGCACTCTTGCTCTCTCTCTTCTGAAGGAGCTAATCTTTGCTCTCTCACTCTAGTACAATTTTACAATACAACCCATGAGTCTATTATAAGGATCTCATGCATACAATAATTAGACCCTAATTACAATAATTAGACACATAACTCAAGACCAAAATTAGCCTCTTAACATGCAAACAACCAGTTCGTTAACAAACTGTTCGTCAACTTGCAGTTTTGGAACTACACAGGAGACAGACGTCGGTCCCTGTCTGCCTGGAGATGACTGACGTCGGCTGATCCATGACCGATGTCGGCAACTTCCTGTCCACTCCTGATCAATGTTGGTTGGCCTGATCGATGCTGGTGTCTGTGACACTTCAGCAACTCCTCCTGTTCGCATCCTGGTGAAGCTTTTAGCTCCACAACCTAACATAACTCAACTAAGGTTAGTATAAACTCAGCCATGGTTAACTCTAACCTATAACTACACTTAGGTTAGAGTTAGTTTAGAAGGTTATAAATACAAGGCTTCACCCATTGTTCAATCAGATTTTTTTGTGTAAGTTTATTATGCTAAAATACATTTAAGTAAGCTCTTTTTAGTGTCATACAACTCATTTGTTGAGAGAGATCCAAGCCAAAGACAAAACCAAGCCCAAAATTGCCAAGGTGATAAGGAGAGATGGTGTAAGGAGCACCATTACCAAAGATTCTTTGATCACACAATCAAGCACATCCATCCATGGTCAACATGCAACTCTTACTCTCAAGGAAGGTAAATAATGGTTATTTTATCTTATATTGATAGTTACATGTATTTTTCTCTTTCTCTTTGAGTGTCTAGGTTAGAGGTGTTAGTTTTATTAGTGCGTTTTTGTTTGGTTTTGATCATATTAACACGATATTAATCTCCCCTCTTGGATTCCTATTGGTCATAAGAGTTATGGTTTTTTTTTATGTGCACTTATGGAAAGAGTGTTACAATACATAATAAGTGGTTACAAGTGAATTTTGTAGGTAGATATCAAAAAATTCAAATAATAAAAAAAGATGACACTTGAATCATAAATAAAAAATATGGATCCTATGAAATGTGACCTAAATCTATTAATTCAATAGGTGAAAGGCTAACTAATTTGAATAGATGTTTATTAATCAAAAGTTAATTTCTTGTTTCTATATAAAGTGTTTTCCCAATTTAAATATCTACTTTACAATAAAACAATTCTTTTGTTCATAAATTAATAATTAAATATTTGTCTTTCATAGTTGGTTAGGATTAAAGATTCGTACAGTCTATCAGAAAAAGAGAGAATCTCGTGGAAAGTGTAATCTACTATTTTTTTTTATCGATGTTTAGAGGAAAGGTCCTAGAAGTCATGAAACCTAACTTTGGAGGCATGTATATTTTTTGTGGCACCACATTAGACCTAAAAAACATTATCCATTTTTGTATGTCATCTTAACTACTTATAACTAAAGTTTGAAGGTCTAACTCATTATATATTTTATGATATAAATGATTTTATAATGTTTGGTCATAAAATGAAAATTTTAAATGTATGACCAAAACTTAACCTTTGGAGTACCAATGCCTTAGCATTATAGTATCAATAATTGAGTCTTACATGTCGTGATGTGATTGGTTACTTTAAATTGTTATTAAATAAATGTTAGACAAGTATTATATACTACATGCTAAAATTATAGTGAACTATATATGTATCCATACTAATATGTTCCATTAATGAAGCACACCTTAACAATAAAATTATTCAACAATTGGAACATGTTTCAATACATATGAAACTAACAGTCTATCTGACTATAATAACACAGTCTTCAAAATAAACCTACAACTTATACAAAAACACTTTTCAAAGGCCTCAAAGGTACTCTAAATAATCTAAACTAATTAATATACATTTAATAACAATGATCAGGAGGTTCATCACACCAAATCACACATCTTTTTATTGATACCATGAGTTACATATTTAATTCACTATCAGACCAACGTCCATCATGGATAATGTAGTGCTTATTGATTTTTATCCATATTTCCCTCTCTTCTTCAAACCCCCCTACTTCTACTAACCTACCTCTATTTTAATAACATTATCTCATCCTCTACAATCATTTCCCCACCTTCATATTATGCCAAACATGCAAACAAACTCCTTATTCTTGCCAACTCCATGCAAGTGGTAGTTACACATTGCCTTTTCTTGGCTCCTATGGTTCATAACCATGAATTATATGTTGTTAAACCCTCATACACCTTCCTAGAAACATATATGACCTTTAAAAACATTTAAAAACCTTTATATTCTTCACAAGACCCAGTTATCACTCTAAATCATAGTTCTAAATTTAATTTTTCAAATTCTTGATTTTGGTAGGAAAACTGTCAATGACTATAAACAAAACATTCTAAGTCTTAAAAAGAGTCCAAAACCACGTAAGGGTACCTGAAACACCTCTCATACCCTAACAAGACAAAAAATGGTCAAATGAAACTCTTAAAGACACTAACACCTCATATCACATTGTGCTACTCTACATCACAAACATACGACCATTGTCATTATCACTTGTTTTATTACTTCCTTTGAACTTATCTAGCCTAAACCAAGTTCATGTTGTGCTAAGAGAATTTGAAAACATATTACCATTTCCCATTACCTTGATGAATCAATAATTTTTCCATGGACGGGAGGTAAGCAAACAAAAACCAAACTTGTTAACATTAAATTTTAACAATTTTTTTCTAATTTGAATTGTTTTATTATTAGAACCATTTTTTTTAATAGCCTAATCAAGTGAAATAAAACATCCTGCTAACCCTTCTCCTAACCATCTTAACCCTCATATCCCTTATATAATTTCACAAGATCCCCTAGGAATTTAGGATCATTTGACTACACACATAGTCAAGAACAAAATAGAAATTGAAAAACAATTAGGAGAATGAGGGACCCCACTTCAACCAATAACCATTGCACATATTTGGTTAATACCCTAGAGTCAGTACTAGGCCATGTTGACTTGATAAAAAATCAAATTAATAGATGGGCATCATATAGGGATATATGTATCAATTACTATGATATAAAATTGTTAGCATGTGAGGTGAAGGATGAAAACATATCAAAAGACCTAATTTAGGCCTTATTCATCAATTTAAAAATCAATGCACCTTTTCCACTATCCAAAAAATCATTCCCAATCTATTGATTCCAATACAATTTGATTAGAAATAGTTTTTCAGACTGATTATGGATGGTGTTTGATTATTCACACTGTAACAACCATGAAGTTCCATTGTATTTTTTATAAAAATCTACTATGAGTTTTCCTCATTGATATTCCCAACTATTTTGACTACTTAGAGTTTTAGCACCAATGAAAAGGCTCTACTTAGGATAAAACATGTGCACATCATACACCTAATCATCATATAATAGTCCCTACCTAAAACACACTTCAAATTAAGATACAATCTAAAGTTAATGAGGTCATGGATATTGAAACTTTGCATACACTTATTTCCCTTACTAATACACCAATTTATCATATGAGTATGCTTTCTAAGACTGAAGTTGGAAAGGGTGGACATGTGGATACTCCACCTAGTGTGTGTACTTGATGTCACCATAATAGATATTGTATTTTTATATGCATTGGACCTTCAAATGATGATGGTGGTGATTCTAAGGGCCTAGCTGATATACGTTTGAGTAATGAGTTTTTTGGCACGTATATTTAGTGTGTACATGCCAACTACACATATGTAAGTATCTTATATATTTTACATGTTAATTTTAGTTATATTTGCATTTAAAATATAAAAATTAATTTTTATATAAGTTCAATAATATATATGTAAATTTTTATGGTGTAGGAGTAGATGGTGCTATCATCTTCATAGTCCACTACTATATTTTATAATCTTAACTAGCTGATGTTTACATATTCACAACTAATTTGTGGGCCATCTAATATTGTATATGTTTATGTTATTAGGCCTATGTTTATATATACAAATGTAATTTTTAATTAATATTATACTTTGTGTACATTTATTTATTTATATAGACCTATGCTCAACTGATAATCATATATTATTTATTCAATTGATGCCCACAATGAAGATTCATCCATCTCTACGAGTGAATACAAACATAGGGATCACGGCTACAATGCCATCTACATAGGCACTCACCAAGGTACATGTTAACTTATAATTTTGAATTGTATATATATATATATATATATATATATATATATATATATATATATAATAATGATCACCTTTCTGTGTATAGTTTAGCTCACATTATTATTACAAAACTAAATTTGATGGTTGTATGGACATATTTAAATATGATCATCTTTAATTTTTCCTTTGTGTAATTATTATAACTAATTTAAAATACTTCAATATGTGTTGCAATTAAAACTATATGGGATAAAATAGTTTGAGATAGAGTCATATATTATTGTGAAGTGTCTCTCATTGTTAGGCTACAAAATTTATCATTACTCTAATGTGGATACCCTTGCTACACTAGTTTAATATCATGTACAACTTCTTATTCATATTTTGTATTCATTAAATTTATAGACATGCCACATTTTTGTAAGTAGTGTCATCTAATTTGACAATTCAACCAACCTCTTTAGCAAAGGCGCAAAAAACCTCATTTATATTTACTCTAGGTGCAAGATTTTAATTCTCATGTCTCTTGATGCCTTGGAATATTTTATTGGTTATAACTCTTCTATTTTGATTCCTAAAAATTATTCTCCCCCTCTCCATTGCACTTATCTTGGTCATTTCTTCTCTTTTCATCATATGCGAACGTGATAATGTTAAAAATGATACAACCTCTTTGTGAAATGGGGTTTTCTAACTTATTATTCTCAAATATATTGGATAGATGATCCATATTAACTGTTGAAGATCAATATTCCTTCTTACCTTCTCATGAAAATGGTGTCAATTAATCATGAATTGATGTTGTTTTATCTCCTTCTTCATATAGTCATTTCCACTATTTTAGATACTCTTATTTGGCCCTTTGAAGTAGTGAAAATTATAATTATCATGTCTAATGAGGCCTTGGAATATTTTTTGGGTTATATATATTTTGTTTTTCTTCCTCAACTTTGTTCTCTCCCTCTTCACTACACCCAGCTTGGCCATTGCTTCTCTTCTCATCATATGCCATGATGAGAATGCTAATAATAATACAACCTCTTTGATGAAATGGGATGTTATAACTTATGCTTCTCAAATATATTAGAAAATTTCTCCATATTCACCCTTTAAGTGAAAAATTACTCCTAACCTCCTTATGAAAATGGGGTCAATTAATCATGTAATGATGTTGTGTTATCTCATTAATAGAGTTGTTTCCATTATTTTAGAGACTCTTCTTTGTCCCTTTGAAGTAATGCAAGATTGTAATTCTCATGAATCCTGAGGCTTTAGAATATTTTGGTGGTTATATCTCTTTTGTTTCACTTCCTCAATTTTTTTAACTCCTTCTTCACTGCACTCAACTTGTCCATTTCTTATCTTGTCATCATATATCCACTAAATACACACACACACACACACACACTTGTTCTATCAAAGAATCTCAATATCTTTCCTATAAAAGTATCCCCATAATAAGTAATGCACATAAAAATTCAATATTATTAGAATTTTAGGATGAATATGTTGTCAAAGAGGAAAAACCTTCCCTATGGCATAAAAAATGAGAAAATCAGATGTCTTCATGTATAATTACAAGGTGATATATGCTTTTACAACTACAATAATTTGATATCTCTACTTCCAGTGCTTTATGGATTTAAATTATCACTTCCAATGCCTATAGGGTGGTGGATAACATCCAGTAATAGGTTATTGGCCTCTGAGCATGCCCGATCAATAGACCCACTACCCATTCTGACCTCAAGAATACCCTTCCCATTACAAGAAAATTGTAAGTCATTGGAAAAAAAATCCTCATGTGCATGTTGAATCTCTCCAATTTCACCCTAAAGTACATCAATGTAACCTTTGATATGAATGTGTGGCACACACTGCAATAATGGCTGAAATGCAACATTTTTATAGTGAAGAGGCAAGTTTTTTGTCCTCCAACTGACATTTTCTACATCTGAGACCTCTAAGTGAAATTCCATTGCCTATAACACATATATATAGTTAAATTACACATGATCACATGGACACAACCTAAAAATCCACCTAACTACATGTTTTCACTATTATTTAGGAGCATGGAAACACTGACAATAAATGTTGTCAAAAATTGAAGGGGAAGTTTGATACCTCCAATTTTGGTACTTTATGGCTCAAAAATAACACTTTAAACACATCTAAGGTGGAAAATAATGCCCAATACCAGGTTATTGGCCTCTAATAATGCACAGTCAAGAGACCCACTACCCATTTCGGCCTCAAGTATGCCCTTTCCAATATAATAAAATTGTAATTTTTTGACCGAACTTCATACCCACATAAAATGGCAACCGTAACTCATTTGGATGAAATGAAAAATTACACATGTGAATTTTTAATCCTTATAATTTTAACATAGATCACATCAATGAAAAGGTTAATATGATTTTGTGGAACACACTATAGTAACAGGTTATGAAATGCAACATTTTGTAGTGAAAAGACAAGTTCTTCTCCTCCACCTAACATTTATGCTTCTAGGACATTCAGATGCAAGTACATCACTTTAAACATGTTTGGATAAGAAAATTCCATGATATTTCATTACCAAGACCTCAAAATCCACAAGTATGCATGTTTTCACTACTATTTAAGAGTGTGGAAACACTGACAATAAATGTTGTCAAAGTTGAATGGGTAATTTGAGATATCTGCCTCCAGTGCTTTATTGCCTAAAAGTATCATTGCCAACATGTCCAAGGTAGTGGATAACATTGGAGACTAGGTTCTTAGCCTCCCATCACACCTAATTAAGAGATTCTCTACCCATTATGGCCTCAAGAACTCCCTTCACCATATAAGAAAATTATAGTTTTTATTATCATAACTTCATACGCACATAAAATGGAAAACTTAAGTCTTTTGGATGAACTAAAATAACTCTCGTGTGTGTGTTGAATCCCTCTAATTTCACCCTAGAATTTGTTGATGGAACCTTGGTGACAAATTAGTGGCACACACTATAGTAACAGGTCCTGAAATGTAATTTTTCTATAGTGAAGAGACAAGTATGTAAACTACAACATATATGGAGAAAAGCATCATAGTGCATTTAAAATTCAACATTTTGCCTAAAATAATAAGTGGTGTATGTTTTTTTTTTTTACATAAAAGGGTCTGACCATATCATAATATCTTTGACTAATAGAAATTTGTGGATGTTTTTCTAACAACTTGGAGGATAATTATTTTTAGGTCATATCCAATTAATGTTTTGGATCTGGTTCATAGTTTCAAGAACCAACTCTTATTTTCATTCAATCTCTTGTATTGAGTGAAACTCTTATATTTTATTTCCAATATTATTTAATTAAATTTTTGAGAGCATTATCTGTAGCATTGTCCTTTTGTGGAAGTCTACCAGAGAATGAATAGAGCTCATTGGGATTGGCATCATTAAGTATTTGTCATATTCTAATTATTTTCATTATTTTTTTTCTATTTATGTCAATGTTAGGCTAGTTTTTAAAATCAAACATTTTTTCCCTATTTGACCAATTACTTCACACTTTTGAATTATATGTCGAGCAAGAGTGTAATATTTATTATGTGATGTCATGCTTACAGTATGATATGCATCATTTATTTTTTAAACAATTTTTTTGTTTTCACCATCCATGTTATATGTTCTTAGTCTAGAGTGTACACTGTGGGTCTCATATTAATCAATTTCATCAATGAAACAAATAATTTCCATTTTTTACTATCAAAATCTAATTTTCCAAAGAAATTATCCTGATTTTTCTCAACTAATCTTCTTGAATGGTAATCAGACATTTTTTTATGCATTGGTTTCAAAATATTTCCATAAACTTTAATTAAGTACTTGAATTTTCTATGCATAATCCTTACAGGTGTTGTTAATCGTGGATTTTTTTAAGAGGGTGTTTCCAAATAATTATGTTCACTATTAGTTTATTCATTTCTACTTTCATTTTTTAGAGTTCCAGTGGTATTTTATTCATTGTTACTTTAATCAATATGTGTTTCCATGAAAGTTTATTCTTTACTATGGGGTAAATGATATCAACAAAATAAAAATATATATACTTTGAATGTGGACTTGTAACATAATTTGGAATTTTAGGTAAACATTTATCTTTGTTACTAAATTCATCATTATCAATTTCATTGTTATCTATGATATTTGGTTCATTGAGGCTTGTTTTGAGATAAATGTTTGAATTTGCACCTTTTATTTTTCTCTCAACTCTTGTAATTGATCCAATGTTTTGTGCTTTAACTACTTCCTTTTCCTTGAACTTGAACCATCACCCATGACAAGACAAATAAAAATTTGATTCCTTTTGTATTCACCATGCAAAGCAAAAAATGATACAAAGAATTTAAGTGGGGTTAAAATTCTTGAAATACCCTAAAAATAAACATTGGACAAATATTTTTTATTGTCTATTGTGCCAATAAGACATATGTGTTATAGTGTGCATGCATTATAACTATTATATCTATATAGTGATATATCATATTATTATGATATATGATTATATTATGTGATGAAATCCTATGTTATATGATTATGTGATGCAATCCATATTATGAAATATTATTTTCATGAGATCTTATATAATTACCTCCATATTTTCATATTTGATATAATTATAGGGTCAATTTAACCTTATAATACATCCTACACAATCGGTGAAGACATAATTTAGGTTCACATGGATCAATTTGGCCCAATTAACATCTCTAATTGCACCAATTGACTAATTTTATCAATTCATGACCAATTTGGCACCAAATCATGTCTTGATCTTGTCTAGTTAGGTTGAAGGGGCACAAATTAGCCCTAATTTCCTTCGCTATTGAATTAGTGGACTATTTGATTTTGTTTTAATGATATCAAGGTCTATTGACCCATAAATTACATCTTATATAGTCAAAATTAGGTTCACATGGTTCAATTTTATCCAAATTACACCAACTAATTGTAACCATAAACCTTAAACCATAAAAAATAATCCCTAAACCATAATTTAGGTTCACATGGCTCAATTTGGCCCAAATAACATCTATTATTACACAATTGACTAATTGGATCAATTCATGACATAATCAGATCTAATTTAGCTCTAAATCACATCCTACTCTTGTAGTTAGGTTGAATGGGCTAAAATTTTCCCCAATTTCCTTCATGATTGAATATGTGGACTTTTTAGTTTAGGATGTTATGATAATGGGGTCAATTGACCCTAAAATTACATCATATACATAGTCAAAAAAAGTCTCATAAATTTGAATTCCATCCAAATCGCATAATTGATTATAACAATAGACTAATTAGCTAAGTGTGTGAGGAAACATGAGTTAATTTCTAACCTTAAATCACATCTTATACTTGCATTTAGGTTCAATAGGTTCATATTGGACCCAATTACGTCTATATTTAAATTTGTGAAATAATTAAAGGGTCAATTAAGCCATATGTTTCATCTTATATAATTGATTGAGCCATAATTTAAGCTCAGAGCTCAATTTGGCCCAAATCATGTCTCTAATTGTATCAATTGATGAAATGGATTAATTCATGACTAATTTAGACCCAAATCATGTCATCCTCTTGTAGTTAGGTTTAAGGGGCTCTTATTGGCCCAAATTTCCTTTAAAAAATTAATTAGTGGACTATTTGATTTATTATGTTATGATATTAGGGTTGATTGATCCCCAAAATTACATATTATATAGTCAAAATTAGGTTCACAAGGTTCAATTTCATCCAACTTGCATTGACTAATTATAACCCTAAACCATGAGCCATAACCTAAATTTATGTCCATAGGGCTCAATTTGGCCCAAACCATGTCTATAATTACACTAATTAACTAATTAGATCAATTCATGATAAAATCAAAGTTAAGTTAACCACAAAACACATCCTACTCTTATAATCAAGTTGAAGGGGCTCAAATTGGTTTCAATTGCCTCCTTGATTGAATAAATCAACTAAATATTGGGTCATTATATGATGACATTATGGTCAATTTCACTTAAAATCACATCATATATAATTTAAATTATGTTTGAATGTGGCAAAATTTTCTAGAGTCATGTCATTGACTACGCTATTTGACTAATTAGCTTAATCTATGATGAAATCAAAGCCAATATAGCCTCAAATCATATTCTATAGTCATAATTAGGTTCAAGGGGCTCGTATTGATCTTAATTACCTCCATAATTGAACCAATCAACTATTTCATTCATTACATGATGACATTAGAGTTTATTGAGCCTCAAACCATGTCATATACATATCAAACATACATCTATCATTCAACCAAATGATTTTTTGCTTCATTATATGATGAAATTAGATTTGCTTATCGCCCAAGTCATATTTTATAATCACATTTAGGTTAAAAGGGCTTAAATTACCTGCAATTACATTGAATTAAACCAATGGACTATTTGGTTTTTTTTAATGATATTAAGGTTCATAGCCCCAAATTACATCTTCTATAGTCAAAATTAAGTTCATGAGGCTTAATTTGACTCAAATTGCATCATTGATTGTACCAATTCACTCATTCACTACATATGTGAGGAAATCTAAGATAATTTAGCCCCAAATCATATTCTATAGTTGTAGTTATGTGCAAGGGGTCCAAATTGGACCTAATTATTTCCACCATTAAAATAATTGACCCTTTCATTCATTTTTAATGAAATTGAGCATGGTTAAACAATAAATCATATTATATATAGTCTAAATTACATTCACAGGTGGAAACACACCAAAATTGCATTACTATATCAATTTTTTTGGTGGTAGTGTATATATTAACACAATCATATTTAAAATAAAAATGTAAAATTATGAATGTGAATAGATATAAACATAAACATGTATAAATAGATATTTTTTGTTTTTGTGAGCAATGTCAAGATAACGTGTATGTGTTATAGTGTGTATGTGATATGTTATGTAGGAATTCAAAAACCAAGCCTTTTGGCACATTGGCTTGGATTCTTGAGCCAAAGGCTTGGACCTGTCAACACATAGTTGAATCTGTGATATTTGAAAAAAATAAGAAAATTTAACTTCCATCACCAAATACACTATGAATTTCAATGAGCCATTTGATAAAATTATTACTATGATGATGAGGATGCTCTCCTCTTTCCATATATATGCTTTTTTATTTTTTAAATTATTTAAAATTTTATGTCTATGTTCATTGCTTGTTATGGTTTTTTAGGCCACTAAATGCCATAAATATGCATGCCTATATATGTTTAATTATTTTTATGTTCATTGATCTAAATGTAAAAAACATTATATGGTCACAAACTATACCTAATTATATATGCATTCAAATAAAAAAACTAATTTTCATTTTTTTTGAGGTAGTTATGGAGGTTGTACGACCATCTATCCATTTTTTTGTTAGTTTTTAAGATCTATTTACTTGTAATATAAATTAAAATAAAATATCCATTATTTTTTTTAATAAAATGTAGGTCACAAACTAGATGATCTTATCTAAATTTTCATAAAAGTGTTTCAAAAAATATTCAACTTTGCTATAAAAAAGTTGCACCTTATAAATGACTATCTACTCTATATTCCTAAAAAATAAGAGTTCCTTTTCAAATTTTAGATGTTTGATCTACTTATAATTAACCATTTAAAAAAAAATAGTGGTTTACAAATTAGATTCGAATTGCTAAAATTCATGTTCTTATACCATCTTCAAATTTTGAGAGTGGCCATATCAAATAATCTAAAGAAGTTATGCTTTTACAATTTTCAAGAAAAATATGTCCATGAGTATGCCTCTTTTTGTCCACCATTTTTATACACTTACTCAGACATCTCATTCTAAAGATCAATAGTGTCCTTATATGGAGTTATTCTAGTGTCTTCTTAGTCTTCTTAAGTGATGGAGTGGTGGATTTGAACCAATCATGTAGTTTTGAGTTCTTCATGAATTGGTCATCCATTTTAACTTTGTGTGATGGATTCAGCCCATCCAAAGCACCTCTCTTCAGTGATGAATTTATCTCATTTGATATAATGTATTCAATTATGGATCAGCCAATCCAATGTACTCTCTTATGTAATGCATCATCCCATCCTATTTCAACATTCTAATGTACTACTTATATGTTTTAATTCTACTTGGGATGGCTTGAAACATATCTTATCACTTCTAAACACCTATTTTTTTTGCTATTTTTTTAGAGACCCTTAAGGTATATCTCATTTTTTATAGTGCACTTTTTTGTAAATTGGAACCTCGTTAAGGCTAATTATTAGGATCTATTTTCAAAGGATTCTCAACCTTCTTGTTTTGTATAATCTTTCCTAATTTTCATTTAAGAGAGGGTGTTGGTACATTATTATAAATGTATTAAAATTAGGTTATAATATGTTAGCTTAACTATTATAAGTGTGATTAGTCACACTTATTTAGGATTATAATATGATTAGTGAGCATTTAACTCTCACACCATTTATCAATCTACCACCTATAAGTGATCCAAGCATGTGTGATAATTAAGTGACCAATAGGGAAAGATGAGCTTTCTCTTTTTCAATCTATTTATATGTTTATATTAGTTTATAAAATATTTAATATATATGAGAATTATGTGGTGATACACATGAGGAGAGAATAACTTACAAACTTTCATGCATGAATGTAGCTACAAGGAAAATATTATGGAAACGGTAGCACAAATGGGATATAGAATTTTTTTTTGAAATTTTTTAAAAATAAAAAAATGGTATGATAAATTTATTTATTTATATGCATTAAATACATTTTTTTAAATATTTTTGTATTAATATATGATTCAAAATTATTTACGAAAAAACCCACCAATTTAGAATGACTAAAGGAATGCATTGATTCATCATTTGGGACTGATGAGTGTAAAACATGTTTCTTTCAACTTCAAAAGTTGTAGCTTGTAGATTTCAATTCATACTCCAATATTTTTAAGATTTATTTTTTTAATAGGAAAAGATGTATGACTATAAGGCTACTAATGGATGTATTTTATGGGGTTTGTGTAGGTAAGACATTAATTCTATTTATTAATAATTTACTTTGTAATCAAGATTAGCTATTTAACATAATTTTAATTTGAAATAGTTTAATAATCTTTAAATAATGTCATTGCAGGTAAATAGAATGTCAATGATAGTTGATGTCCTAATATTGGAGAGGGTGGTGATGATGATGTACTTGACTACAATTACCACAACCCATTATTACATGGAGTGAAGTATAGTCCAAGAAATAAAGATAATGAACTCATAAATGATGATGGTGAATACCATTAGATGATGATAATTCAAACTCAAGTTATTTTATTGTAGGTGAGAAATTATTTATTTTCTCATTATCGACATTATATTTTTATTAATGTTATTAACTTACCTATGACATTATTTCTATGTGAAATTGTTATATTCTATTTTACCATTTTTTTTTTCAAATATTTTGTGAATACAATACTTTTGTATAATTTTAAAATTATATTTTAGAATGTTTATTTATATTTTTAAAAAAATCTTTCAAATTTTCATATTTTTATATTTTGAATATAATTTTTTAAATATATGTTTAATAAAAATTAAAAAAATGTAATATAATTATTTTTAATTTAAAATAATTATGATACATTTATTTTTGTTTTCTTCTCTCCACAAAAATATTACTTTTTGTTTTCTTTCTTTACACAAAAATATTACTTTTTATTTTTTATTTCTCTTTGTTTTCTTCGTTATACATGGCGAAAATATGATACTAAAGTCATGTAGATAAGAATGTGTAGTAATGCATCATATAAATTGACATATATTCCTTATATTTTTCTTATCTAAAACATTAAAATATATTGATTTTTTTATGTAGATATCATTTTGTTTAATAATAGAATGCACCAAACAATTTATTTTTACAATAAATCTATTGTTTGATTTTATATTTTTACACTTTAAATTAATGAATAATGATATTTATGATTTTATTTTTATTTTTTTATATTTATAAATTGAATATCTTAAAATTTAAAAATGTACTTAATGTAAATTTTATGAATTTAAGAAATATAACTTTTAATAGATGTTTCAACACTTTCCTTGCACATTTCTAATATTCCTTTCAACATTTTCATGACACCACCTTAATACGACTTTATTATGGTAAAATCTCTTCGCATGAGAACCCTTTCAAACTTGGTTTTGAATTTAATTGACAATTTTAAGTTATTTAAAAGTCTTCGTCAAGTGGTGAAGTTTATCCCATCTTAACTAGTAAACAATGTTGTCATGTGTCCTCGTCTTAGAAAGCCACAAAAGTTTAGTTTATGGGCATATTCAAATATTTTGAAGAGACTACAAATCAAGATAGTTAGCAATCACATTGATGAGGATATTATTGATATGGGCTCACTTTATTTGAAGGTTATTATTATTATTTTTTTAAAAGACTTATGAGTAAATATAAAATGTTTTATTAGGATATTGTCTTTTTTTATATTATGATGAATTTGTTTATGGAATATTTCGAATATTTAATTTTTAAATTTTTCTTTTTGAAATTTATTTAGTAAAAAATATTTATAGATGATACTTATGTTAATTGGTCATATGGTTTGGATAAATTAGATAATTTTTATATTTGCTTGAATAAAGTTGTTGATACCATCAAGTTTACAAAGGAAATAAAATTTTAAGGGAATATTATCTTCTTATATGTCCCACTTTCTATAAAATATGATAGTTTTTTTCTAGCAAGCTTTATATAAATTCTACCCACACTTAAAATCTACTTGCACACAAACTCACACTATCATCCATCTCTGAAAATAGGGTTCCTTAAAACTTTACCCACAAGAGAATTAATATTTTTTTATGAAGATAATTTAGAAGATGAGATCAAACAGTTAATCGAAGGTTTTAAGTTGAATGATTAAAAATGGAAACATATTTATAGAGACCTAAAATCAACTAAGAATGCACATGTTAGACCGAAGATTTTTAATGACGACTTGAACAAACCTATAATTTTCCTCCCGTATGTGGAATGAATTTCTAATAAAATTGTAAAAAATTTAAAGAGTAATAACATCCATACCGCTTTGATCTCTCAAAAACATCTTATAATTCTGGAGAAGTCATCCTAAGATAAATTAGAACCAACTCTTATAAGTGGAGTATATGAAATTGATTATTCTTGTAGAGTGCCATAAATTGGGGAGACAAGTCGCTCCATCAATACAAGGGTCAATGAACATGTTGCAGGTATAAAGAAACAAAGGTTGCTCAATTCAACTTTGGTAGAACATTACTAAAAAATGCAACATCACATTTGTACAAAGAATACCAAAGTTTTTGTCATAGAAAACCACTTCGTCAAATGTTGCCTAAGAAAAGAAATTGAAATATGCAAGATAACCTTAATAGAGACAACAATCTTAAATTAAACCAATCTTAGAGACCTATCATTAATTTAATTTAAAAATGATAACTCTATTTTCATCATATCTCTTATTTAATTTTAATATTTTTCTCTAACCATAAATTATCTTATTTATCTGATTGGTTCACCTCCTCTCCCACTCACTTCTTGCATACCTACTTTGTGCTCTACTATTTCTTATTTAAATTCTCATTATACCTTACTACCACCTCTTTTTAAATTTTTAATTTCCATTTACTTATTACCAATGTTAAACTTATCTCTCTATTTATTTTATCTTAATTTTTTTTAATACATATTAAACTCCAATATTCAATGTTTCTAACCTACCTTTTGCACTAACACTAATTAATCATTCAAATTTTCTCAATCTACAACTCAATCATCTTTTAATTGATTTCTTCTTTCATTTCTTCTAACCTTTGGTTATCTAACTGGTTTACCTGATCCTCTCCCTCCACGTACATTCTTGTCACCTTACTTCATTGCTCGTCTTTCTTCTTTGTATTAATTTCTTTTACACTTTACTCTTCCTCTCTAAAATATTTTAAATTCCAATTCCTCTTAGAAAACATATCTATCGACCTTCTTTCTTAATATTTAAATAGTTATTATATATTAAAACTCCAATCTTCTATTTTATTATTTGAATCAATTATTATTCATAATTTTAAAAATAAATAAATTTTCATCTTTAATAATATTTTAATTTTCTATTAATTAATACTATCTTTATTTTATGATTTAATCTTCCGAAACATTCCATGTTAATGGGCTTCACTATCATATTTTTAATTAGAATACATAAATCTAAAAACTGATCATTTTATTTTTTCACTTGATAATAATTTAAGGAATGTGAGCCAAAACATTGATTTAAAAAACTTACTCTAATTTTTTTAATAAAAATACTTAATAATTTATTTAATTAATTATAATGGGTAACAAAAATATTTAATTATACACAATGGGTAGAGCGTAGAACCTATCCAAATCACTATGATTTTTGTCATAAATGCATTTTAATCTTTGTACTCAACTTACTCTAATATTTTCGTCGTGTAAACAAAAATTTATACTCCCATACACATTAAAATAACTATACCAATAAATTCAATAGTTTTTTTTTTAGTGATGTGAACAATGGGTCTAAAGCATGATCGATGGCGGGTCTACCCCATAACACACTCTTAAAACAATTAAACAACATTAATTTCGTCTTGATGTCATAAAATTTAGGAGGCTTACGCAAAATATGTAAATACTTTCATGAAACTAAGTATATATATTTCACCCTGCCAACTCCATATTCCTAAGTATTAGAGGTTTCTCTTTAACTGATCCCAAAAATTGTGCTTCACTAGTTTTGTCAACCATACTCATTTCTAATAGATAATAAAATGAAGGTAAGTTCACGTACTTTATGAGAACGTCTTTATTAAATTGAAAGCCCCAATTTACTGATAACTGATAACCTATTTTTTTGGGTTAGAATATAATAGGCTCGTGAACTCGGTAAGGATTTAATCAAATGGAAATTTTGTTAAGTGTGAAATAATATAAATGTATTTTAATATTGAAATTTTCAAATGATAGAATAAGTGATTTGAATGTGTTTTTATAGAAATATAAAATGGGAAAGCCTCACACTATTTATTCTTAAAATATGGATCAATTTATAAAAAAAGAGTCTAAATTTGAAAAGTATCCATTGTTATAATGAAAATGAAGATCGACCCATAGGAGTCCATATCAACTGCCACTATTGACTCATATTTGTTGATATTTCCTAAAGGGAAAAGTGTGAAATTTAGAATCTGAGATGTCCATAAGGATGCATAAAGGGTTTTATTTTAGCAATTTATAACATTTTTATAGGTTTAAGATAGAAAATTATATAGTGATAGATCTATATAGGTACTTAGGATATAGTGAGGTAGATAAATAGGTCTAGATTAAGTGCTCAAGTTAATTAAAGTGAAATTGGGACAAAGTTGATATCATCAAGTATTCATGACCAAATTTGAGTTACTACATTTGGCCCACCCCCTCCATCTGCCCTCCATTTAGTCTATAAATGAAATTACTAGAGTAAAAAGAAATATATACTTTAATGTGTACAAAAAAATGTTTTCTTTGGGAGAATATCTAATCACACAAGGTGTTCCATTAAAAATATTACAATGATGTAAAAGTAGTTAATGTCCATATCTGAAATTGAAAATTAAAGTGTAACTTGAATTTGAAAAGATTGAAAAAAAGGAAGGTGTACACCTATGTGTGTGAAACCAATGTTGTTATAACTTTTATTGAAGATGGTGTTTCCTTGAAGCATTGAAGAACTTTTGCTTCATGAAGTAATTGGAGAGGTTGGTTCCATAGTTGAACCGATGGCAAATTGAGGGTGTTCAAGCCCCAATTTTAATATGACATAATTAAAAAATATAAACCACTTATAATTGCAAAAATCTCAGTTTATGTTATTGTCCTTTGTAACCCCACAATGAAATTGGGTTAGAATCCACAATGGATTCACATCCCATAATGATAAAGGGCACTGAACCTTCTAGTTATTCATTATGCACCTTATTTGAATCAACCACTACAAATGACTTGTAGAGTTAATTGTCATTTTGTTCATTAGTTATTGAATGCACAATAAAAAGAGAATGAATTAAATCCATGCTCTTACCATAGCCTCAAATAGAAAATCATATTGAAAACATGGAATGAATTGATATCATGCTCCCTATATGATCTGACTACATATATAGATGAAAATTTATAAATTGTATTTGAAACTTGTGCATTATTCCAAAACTGATTTTACTCATGTATATTCTTATCTCATGTATGAATATCCCATCAAAATTCCCCCCTTTGAGGTGATGGGTTGTTTTTCCTAAGAGTCACTCATCTCAAAATAAACATTAATTGTATCATGTGTATCAAGATGTAATCATTAATTAAAGTAACATTTGTGAAATTATGCCAACATAGTAAGATATGTACCATTCTAATCATGTATGTAACATATGAGTCAAGGCATCTATAAATGTACCAATGAAGTTCATAGTATTGGATTATAATAGATAAAACAATGGGTAGTGCATGATATAGATCATATAACTTATCAAACATAATAAGGTCAACAAGAAAAAAATAAACAACAAGATAAAATTCATACAATGAGGCCAATATTCACATACAAGGGACATGGCCAAATGTCACACATAACTAAGGGCCAAAGGCCATCGTCAAAGGACATGTTCAAATGTCAAAAAATAAATAACATTTTAAAATATTGCACAAAAAATAGGGCCAAAGGCCAATAACAATGGTCATACCAATATGTCATGCATACAAAAATAATGATCTCATTGATATCTTCAAGATATTTTTACACAAGGACTAAGGGCCACACACAATAGAAAAATAAGGTATAATCTACTATATACAAGTAATATCATCAATAAAACATTAAAATATAAATGTAGTCTACACCATGTATATGTAATGCGATCACATCCTATCAAATAATATATCTATGTTCACAATGTAATATACAAATATTGGCAAGAATTTTGTAAATAGTATATAATTGAATAATATAGGAGTCATAAAATGGTAATACCTGTAGATATTTTAACATTTAAACAAGATAACTGTAGTCTACCATGGTCACTAGGTAGAGGTAAGTCCCACATCTTAGTCCGTGTAAAATATGTATGTCTTGCATAACACTCATAAATACCTATGAAATGCATGTATGTATACAAATACTATAATATATACTAAGAATGAGATAAATAACATCTAAAAATTATGTAAACTAGATGTATAATCATGCTCAATGTATGATTTTGAATTTTTAGAATATTTTGAATGTGTTCGCCTTTTTTTAACATAATTTTTATTTGGTATTTTAAAAAAAAAAATAGAAACAAGAAAAATATCAACTATAATGTATAACCATGGGTTCAAAAGAATAAGAAAGGGGCAGGGTCTGAATAATATGCAACATGTGTCAATAGAAAGCATGCATTGAAAATGATAGTGTGACTATGTATGAGCAAGATGCCCCCACTATATATGTGATTTTATGGTTGAAATACATGTGGGAGATAAAATGGATATGTAGATGAATAATTGCACATCCTCATTTCATGTAATTTTCATTTGCTAAGATATGTAACATGCACACATGAGAATATTAGCATATAAAAGGAAGATTTTGCATGAATAAGTACTATTATATGAATAGTAACTAAATGAAATATTGAAAATAAATTATGGACTAAGGGTATATGTGCTTAGTTTATGATTTGAATGTGAAAAAACTATAAAATAAGATTTACTGGCCTAGGAAAATGATGGAAATCAATTCTAAACCATATTAGTTGTTACTTTTTTTTAAAAAAATATTGTTTTCTTTAATCAAACTATGAAAAGAACAAGGTAAATTGAAAACGATGGAATTATATATAACTTTGTTGGATTTTTCAAATATATAAAGTGAAAAAGAATTTCTATGATGTGAAAAATGCACAAATATCCAACGGCTAGAAGAATTGATCAATTCAATTGCATGTGTAAGAAGTAGAAGAACAACATGATGAAACAAATCAAGAAGCTATGTATAAATGGTTTTCCATTTTTCATTATTATGAATGTTTCTAAATTTTTTAAAATATTTGAAATTGAAAAGTACTAACCAATGGTCCCATGAAAATGAGAGTCATAATAATAATATGAAATAAACAATGAAAAAATCACCTTTTGTGAATGAAAGTGTTATATATACATCACTTAAAATTAGAAAATGTATCAGGTACTATAATGAAACTATCTAGATCACTACTCATGTAATCCCATGTGGAGGACTAGTTCTAAGATATGTATAATGATTATAAATCTAATGATGACTAGTAGAAGATTGTGTCACATTTTGTGATCTTTTAGGAACCTATGAATTTGTATGTATGACCAATTTATCATATGTTTCATGTGATGGTGATTGTTGTGAACTTTAATTGGTTGCCAAAAAAGCTATATATATTTGGGGTGGCACCAACTTTTATATCTTATCTTGAACGTAGCCCCCGCCCATCTATATAGGGTCTATCTGGCTTGAGTATAGTCATCCCTTTTTATATAAGGTATATCTAGCTTGGGTGTATCCCCCTATATATATATATATAGCTTATCGTATCTATTCTCCATGTACAAGATAGATGGGCCACCCTATAAACCCTAAATTGAAAACTTTTGTATAAGTGAAAAAATTATAAGTTTGATTTATTCTTGAATAGATGTATTAATGGGATATGGTGGTGGATGGGGAGGAAGAGTTATAATATATTTGTATATGAAACTCATATTTTATTCCTGAAACTATGACCACTTGATTAAAATTAATGTACTTTCAACATCTACATATTGTGGAAGGTAAAACATGAAACTTATATAGCCAAGGGAATCCAAATATCATTTCAAAGACCCAATTTTATAGTAAAACTATAAAAATATTATAATATATAGTAAGACCCACATGAAGATGTATCACAATGTGTCCCAAATTAGTATGTTATTTCCATTAAAAGTCTTGACACTTTTAGATGTTTCTTGCATTTCCTGTTGTGTGTGACCCAATGAATGGAGTAAGGTCATTATACATGCATAATCACTTGATCCATTATAAATTAATATATTTTGAATAGATTTTTTAATCCATGTATGGTCATATAAATAAAACATGAGAATCATAATCATCATCCACTATCGCACTATTATCGAAAGTAATCATAGGACATGGTTGAGAATTTTGAATAATTGTACCAATAATTACATGTAATCGATGATCATATGACTTAGGATATGGATATGAATTATAAGTATGATGCACTAATGAATAATTATTTATATCATGGTTTGGAAATGTCTCATTGAAAATACTCAACTTAGCATTTTCATTATTTTGAGGCTTAGTTTTCTTTGTAGGAGTGTTTGGTCCTCTAACATTATTATCAATAATATCTTTAATAATTTTCTTGATATTAAAACATCTATTAGTATAATGACCATAAAATCTATGTGTTGGGTGAATATTTTGTCAATCAATGTACTGATAAACAAAATAGGTCTGATCATCCAAAGTAGAAAGATTGGTCGGCCAAATGTGTAGGTTTACAACATCAAAAGGGGACTAATCTCTCCTCTCATCAAGCGGAGGTTCCATATGTGTGTGTGTGTGTGTGTGTGTGTGTGTGTGTGTGTGTGTGTGTGTGTGTGTGTATGTATATATATGTGTGTGTATATATATATATATGTGTGTGTGTATATATATATATATATATATATATATATATATATATATATATATATATATATGTATATATATATATGTATATATATATATGTATATGTATATATGTATATGTATATATGTATGTATATGTATATATGTATATATGTATATATGTGTGTGTATATATATATATATAAACAGAAAATAATACTCAAGGGTAGGATAAACCATCCATCTCTCTTTTTTCAGAGATGATGCGTGCAAATCAAAGGAGAAATCTTAGGGGTAATGACAGAAAGCACTCCTCTTCTTTCAGAAGTACCATTCAACAAACCACAAGAATATTCCTAGTAGTAATTGTAAAATGTAACCAAGGACGTAACAACCAGTAGATTGAGATGTAGCACAAAGTCTCCACCTTAATTTCCCAAGAGTGAGATATGAAGGACAATGAGGGTACAAAGTCGCCCCAAGGTCCTTTACACAGAAACAAAAAGAAAACACACTAAAGACAATTGTGGGGGCACAAAGTCTCTCCACAGTTGGCTTCAGTATACCTTCCTGACTACTTTCACTAATTCTACTTATTGAATTAAAGGGACATAAAATATATTAAGGAAACAGACATAAGAACAGTTTCCTCAACAACAAAGTTATTATAGCACAAAGTCTGAAAAGTCACTTGCTTTCTTATTCCAATAACAAAATATGATCAACAATCTAAGCTCAAAGTCTCAGTAATACTTTTCAATTTAGGTAGAGTTTAGTTTCTGATAATCAAAGAGAGATATATTTAAAACAATAAAAAAGAGTCCCTTATATAGCCTCTCCAAGAAAGACTTGGGAGCAGTAACACATCATGTTGCATTGAATTTTATCAAGAAGATATGCTGAAATCAGGCATATTTTTCCAATTTTCTTTTCTTGAGGTAGAGAAATGGGTCACGCCATCGAATGTTTGTATCACCCAATGTATACCTAGTGGTCTGCTTCTAGAAACATATCTGATGCGTGAATATTTTTGGTCCTTCTTCATCATTCCTCCTTTTTTGGTTATTTGAATCGGGTCTTTGGTTCAAATTGATGCTCTGTTATTTCGTCACTTTCTACTGGTCTTAGCAATTGATGCGTGGTACATTCCACTGCAAAATAGGTGAAGACACGTGGTAGCTTCTGCGGGACTCTGAGAGATGCTTATTGAAAGAGGCTTTGAAACTTGTAAGAAACTCAAAATGTGGGTGCAGACATTTGTCGCGCTCTGTAGAGTTACAATGGGACATGTGGCAGCTTTCGCTTATCTTTTGAGAATCCCGTAGAGGATGACACTTGGCACATTTTGCTTACTTCAATAGCTTACTAGGGGCTCGCCACAATCCTTACCTAACAAAGAGATCAAAGGAAGAAATTGCAGACATCAACACGTGGCAGCTTCTGTTGACTTTTTAAGAAGACACGTGGCACATTCTACTGCTTTGAAACTGTGTCTCAATAGATGACACATGGTGGCTTCTACTGCATTTTGATGAGGGACACGTGGCACTTTTTGCTATGACTTTCTAAAGGACACGTGGCGGCTCAGCGAGTTTTCTATTTTTGGGGGGACTTTTTTTTCAGAGAAAAAGTCTGAAGAAATTCTTTCAGACAATTTGTCTGAAATAATTATTTCTTTGCAACTTTGCCACGGGAAATTTTCAAAAGAACTCCCTTTGCTCTTTCGGCCTTTGAATTGGTCCATTTGTTCCCCTCCTGCCCTCTGCAAGGGGTGTTTGAGCTCTAGAGTGACATTTCAAATTTGTGCAACGATCCACTTTGGCTTCTGAGTGCCCTCTAAAAGGGCTATTTGTCCTTTGGTTTTGCCTTAGTCGATTTTATGCCGATCTCAACAGGTGACATGTGGTGACTTCTACTATGAAACAGGTGAGGACATGTGGTAGCATCCACTTAACTTGTAGGGGCTTTGGACGCCTTTTGAGTGTCCCATAGAAGATGAGACGTGGTGGCTTTTGCTTATCTTACAAAGGACACATGGCAACTTTTATAGCTCTTAGAAACAAAGTAAAATGAGGCTCGATAAACGACACTTGGCAGCATCTGCTGGGCTCTGTCAAGCTTTTGTTTTAGGCTTTTATTTGCCTTAGTCACTTTTTGCCATGAAATTTCCTCCACAAAGGCACTTATATCTTTGACTTTTGGGGCACCCTTTTGAACTTGTCACTTGAACCGATCGATTAAACCAACTTTGGTTCAATGGTTCATTTCTTTATTTCTATTGACCGCTTGAACCAAGCTCTTTGAAACAAGCCTTGTTGAACCAACCACCATTAAACCTGTTGAACCTTTTAAACCCATTGAACCATTTGAACCTGTTGAACCTTTTGAACCCATTGAACCTTTTAAACCAAAAATGGCTCAAAGTTCAATGGTTCAATGGTTTAAACATTGCATAGAAGCTTGCTGATAGATTTTTTTAGTTGAACCAAAGTGTTGAACTAGTCCTGAAAATGACTAAGTGTTGGAAACTTGTTCTTTTGATTGAACTTGCCTGTAGAAGCCTTTGAACCTATTGAACCATTAATCCTTTGACTAAAAAAGCTTGAATAATTCTCAATTTTGAAAGCTTAGAACAATTTTTTGAAATGAGAAGAGATATTTTGGTCTTGCAAGACCAAAATAGATTATATGTTGTCCTAAAAATGAGTGACATTTTTTGGGTACAATAGTTGGCTCCAGTTGGGGAACTTCTATCAATTGTAAAAAGAATTGAAGGGAGTAGAATCTAGAATCTCCAATGTTTTCATGTGTACCATTGGGCTACGGAGTCATGTTACCCAAAAAGAAAGGTTTCAAAAATAAAAATAAATAAAATAAAATAGAACTAAAAACTATACATATGTACAGATGAAATGATCTGATATTTCAAGGGTTGAAGTGTTTCAGATGCGGCCCATTATGAGGCAGAGAAAAGAGTGTGACATCTTGATACTTTAGTAGAAAGATGTTTTTACCATTGTGTTGATGAATTATAAATGGGCCTCTCCAAAGGGAGTCAAACTTTCCATGCATCCCTTTTGGTTCTCTCCTTTTGTCCCACAGTAGGACTTGATCCCCAATCTGGAAATCATGATTTTTTGCCTTCTGGTCAAAGAGTTTCTTTACTAGACTTTGATGGGCAGCAATTCATTCCACCACCATAGTTCTCTATTCATCTAGCTCAGTCAGGCACATGATTCTCTTATCAAGGGGGCTTTCATATGTCTGATCTTCAATTGCCTTAGCCAATTTCAAGGCTGGCAATTCTAAGGTGATTGGTATCTCAACATTGATACCATAAAGAAGTTGGAAAGGAGACATACCAATTGCCCTCTTTGATGTGATTATGTCTGCCCATAGAGCATTAACCAATACTTTATGCCATGTCCTTTGATTGACATCTACTAGCTTCTTGATGATAGTTACCAAGTTCTTATTACTTGATTCAGCTTGTCTATTCCCTTGTAGAAAATAATCATAAAAATGGGAGAGTGTAATCCCATAATAGAAATAGAAATATGTAATCTCTTGGAAAGTGAAACAAGCTGCATTGTCAGTAAAAATCATGGTTGGGACTCCAAACCTGGAAATGATATTCTCCTTGAGGAAATCGCATACAACTTTTGAAGTAGCATGCTTGGTTGGGATTGCTTCTACCCACTTGGTGAAATAGTCAGTTAATATAAGGACATAATCATGTCTAGCACTTGAAGATGGGTTTATAGTTCCAATAAAATCAATTTTCCATTGCTAAAATGGTTCTTCTATGATCACTGGCTTGAGAGGTAGAGCAGCTAACTTGGGTCTTCCAACAAATTGTTGGTAGAGTTCACATTTTCTCACCCACTTATATGCATCTTGGAAAAGAGTTAGCCAGTAATACCTGGCTCACAAAATCTTATGGGCAGTCACAGCAACAAAAAAATGTCCTCCACAGGCTAGATTGTGGAAAGATTTCAAAAGTTGGCTTTGTTGCTCTTTGTCTACACAGCGAAGGAATACTCCATCTAGGCTTCTCTTGTACAGGCCGTTATCCCAAAGGACAAAATTGGTAGATTTCAACTTAATAGTCCTCCTTTCTTTGTAAGATAAATGAGCAGGACATTCACCATAAGTAAGGAAATGAGCAATACCTAAATACCACTCATTGGTAGTGGAGACAAAAAAGACTTTTGGTGTGTCTTCCACTTCTGCTTCTTCATGCTATGTATCTTCTGGCTTGTTATTAGCAATTAATTAGCATATGCCTTTTCCCCTTACCATCTTTGTTGGCTTGATGTCTAGATCAAACTCCTAGATCTTTACAATCCAATTGCCTCTTTTTATTCCAAACTCCCACTGAGTTAATATGGACTTGACTGTAGTGTCAAGAACCAAGGCATTAGTGTGTGAATTTAGGGTATAAAAGCAGAAATACTTGACTGCTTTCATCACTGCATAAGCATGCTTCTCTATGTTTGAATGCTTCAGCTCATGGGCTTTGAGAGGACAACTCATGAAAGAAATGGGAGATTCCATACCTTCCTTATCCTATTGAACCAGAATTGTTGAAAGCATGTGTTTATAATCATAGTTGTATATGATGAAATATTTGTTGTAATCTTGACAAACCAAGGTAGGGGTGTGGGCAATGGCAGTCTTGATATCATCAAATGCTGACTTGCCTTCTTTAGTCTAACTAAAGTTGGTTTTCCCTTTCATCATGTTTACAATGTGTCAAGTCTTCTTAGCAAATTTCGGGATGAACCTCCATAATAAATTCACCTTTCTAAAGAAAGAGTGAACATCATTTTTACTTGTAGAAAAATTAAGCTCTTGAATAGACTTGACTCTATCTGAGTCAATCTTTATGCTTTCTTTAGACACAATGTGTCCAAGGAGTTTCCCCTATGTTACTCCAAAAATAGACTTCTTGGGGTTCAAGGAAATACCATTCTAGTGGTAGTGCTCCAGCACTTGTTTCAAGTGGCATACATGATCAAAATGATCATTTGAAAAGATGGTCAAGTCATCAAGGTAACCATAATGAACTTACCCATCTCATCTTTGAAAGCCAGGTCCATTGCTCTCTGGAAGGTGGCACTAGCATTTATCAATCCAAAAGGCATTCTTCTATATGCAAATGTACCCCAAGGTTTGGTGAATTTAGTCTTGTGTTGGTCTGCTTTACCAACTTCAACTTGATTATATCCTGAGAAGTCATCTAGCATTGATAACATCTCTGAACTTGTCACTGTTTAAAGCACTTGATCCATTATTGGCAAAGGATAATTATCTTTCAAAGATGACTGATTTAGATTCTTGAAATCCACACAAATGTGAATTTCTCTACTCTTCTTCCTTACAGGCACTATTTTTGCAATCCATGTGGAATGGTGGATTGGGAAGATGATTCTAGCATTTAACATTTTTTGTATCTCAGATAGAATAGTACCTGATATCTTCATATTGTATTGTCTGGATTTTTGCTTATAAGGCATTGAGTTAGCCTTGGAAGGAATGTCATGGCAGATTTTATTAGGTCTGAGAGACTTCAGGCCATCATAAGAATATGCTAAGACATCTATGTATTGACAAAGTAAAGTGGTGAACTTAAATATCTCTTTAGGAGTGCAACACTTACCAATGTTAACCATCTTGGGATGTTCTTTAGTAGTCAGATTTATTTGATCGAATCTTTGAGAGAAGCTTGAATCTATTTGATGTTATTTGATGAATCTATCATGCTTGTCAAACAGTTTCTCAAGAGAAACCAGGCCTTTGAGAATTTTATTTCCTTTCAGCTATAAGAATTCTTCATTTATATTTGAACTAGATTCAAAAGCTGGTTCATACTTCTGAAGTTCAATGCCTTCAAAATATAGTTGTTCAAAATTGTCTTTTCATTCTAGGAAGGCAATGATTTGGTGATCATTATTGAATACTTGCCAATGATCAGCATTGTCAGGAACACTTGGTCTAAATACTAGCTCAATAGTATACCTATCTTCTTTAAAATTTGAGTGAAGAACTAAGAGAGTTCCTGAAATAGCTAGTACATCAGCTTTATCATTAGATTCCCTAGGTATGGCAGAAATGTTGAAAGCAACAAAGCTTTCAATTTGGTCCCAGACTAGGTTACGGTAGTGGCGTAATATTTTATTTTTGGTTTGGTATAGGTTTCTCACCTGACAAACCACTAATTTAGCATCCCCTTTGGCATGAAGGAGCTTGATGCCTTTGTCTTGAGCATCCTTCAATCTAAGCAACAGAGATTCATATTCAGATGTATTGTTAGTGTTGCTAAATTATAATTTGTAAGATGAAGGAAAAATATCTCCTTGAGGAGATATCAACACAATCCTGGCACCTGAACTGATAGAGGAACAGCTGCCATTGAATTCCAGAGTCCATAGCTCATTAGATACTGATTTTTCTTTAGATTTTCCTTCATTAGAGAGGGAAGATCCTTCTTCATCTGTATTTCAACCTACTAATTCTTCTGCTATTTTGGTTGAAATAATTTTTGGGTTGACACTTTCAAGAACTTTATCAAATGCTTCATAAACTTCGTTTGTAGATAGAAAGTAGTTACCCATACCTAAGGATTCAAATAGAATTTGAGCTTTAGAGGCTGATGTTTGAGTGACAATATATTTTGATTCCTTTTCAAGAAGCAACCTCTGCATGGTGCCTTTGACAGTAATTCTTGCTTCAAATAGATCCATGCTCAATTCTCCATCAACATCCTTGCAAAAAATTTGCCCAATAAGGATACCATAGGATGTTAGAACATCAGCCACTAGAACTGTCATCTTGATTATTTTGTCTAGAAAGGCTGCAAATGCAAATTGGGCATCCTTGATTTGTCCCAGCAATGGCACTTGCTTTTTCTCCATGGAAAAACATCTTCCAAATGTCTTGGTCAGTTTGAGATCAAGAGATTCAGCTACTTTAACAGGCATGACATTGTCAGATGCACCTGAGTCTATGATACAATTACTTAGCTTGTGACCATTTATCAACAGAGAAACATAGAAAGGTTCTATTTTCCCAAGGGCAGCTGGAGGAGTAATGACAAGATTATTTGGAATGGTCATGTTATTTGCGGAATTAGGGGTTACCTTTTTAGCCTCTTATCCTACAGGGACAGCCTTATTTTTTACACACTCAATTAACCTATCCAACTGCTCAGGATTGGATTGTAAATATTCAAACTCAGTCATTTGAATTTTGGTTTTCTAGACATGATCAATTATATCAAATAACTGAAAAGGACTAAGAACAGAGGACGGTATTTCAACTTTTTGGTTTATAAGGGGGGAAGGGTTGATTTGCGAGATTGAAGTTAAAGGTGAAGGTGAAATTGATGTACTTACCTTTTTGGTGATCACCGAATCTTTTGGCTGGAAAGGTAGAGAGGTTCCATGTTTAGCAATTGAAATTGCTAGCTGAGATTGCTCTTCTATTTTTCCTTTATCAGCTTGCTAGACTGATTGGTTCTTGGACCTGGTAAACACTACATATGATCCATCAAAAGCTTCTTCCTTGCTTCTGGGTTCATCTTGGTAGTTTAGGAAACTAATGTTGGAGTCACCAGCTGGTTCTTTTTGATTTTCTATGAGAAGATTAGCATCATTTTCTTGATTCAATTCAGGTTGGAAAGAGAAATCCAATTCTACTTCAAGATATCTCATTGATGAATTGGCTGGGGGGCCTTCAATGGCAAGTTTCCCTTGTGGGGGAGGAAACTGATTCAGTTGCCCTTGATTCCTGGTAGCATTGCCCTAATATGACTAATTTGGAAATGTCCTTCTTGGCATGTCTCTGTATGAAGGAGCAGAAAACATTCTTTGCACCATTTGCTTTTTGAGAGCAACTCATTTGCCAACTTCTGCACCATTGGATCAGTGGTGTTTGTAGATGGATATTTTAGAAGATGATGAGAGTCTATTTCTATTAGGTTCTCTTCTTATCTTTCCTACAAAGATGAGATCATCTTCTACCTCAGTGGCCAAATGTTGAGCTGTAACAAGGTCTATTTGACCAGCACATCTCAAAAGAAAATTTACTTTAGGTAACTGAGAATTAATGAAGAAGCATTTGAGATTTTCAGCTGTAGGTTGAGCAATTACAGGGATCCTATTCCTTAGTTTGTCAAACTTGGCTATGAAGTCCCTCATTTGTTCATGAGGTTCTTTCTTCATCTGTGTGAGTTGAGCCAGAAAGGCATGTGCATCTTCTGCAGGTTTGAATCTGGCTTCAAACTTAGCTTTGAGGGTATTCTAATCAGTTATTGATCGAGCTTGTAGATGATAAAACTAATTTGCAGTAGTACTTTGTAATGTTTTTACAAATAGTCTGACTGCTACATCTTCAAATTCTACTCCAATTATGCCATAGGCTATGTTGAAGGCTATAATGTGTTCATCAGGATGAACTTTCTCATCACCATAAAATTTGGGAAAATTCTTCTTTGAACTATGTGGGAGCTCATGTAGAGGTGGAGTAAGATTAAGAGGACCAAAAGAGTTACCCCAGGGGCCTTGAACTACCATTATATGACTATGAAAAGGAGGAATAACAAATCTCATAGGGGTAATTATTGGCAAAGCTTTATCGACAATAGAAGTGGATACTTCGTTTGGTAATGAAGACTGATTTTAGTAAGAGGAAAGCTCTTGGTTCGTTGGAGGCGAGATGGTGAAGAAAATAGATCAAAATTAATTTGTTGTAGCAACTCAAATACAGGTCAACAATACCTTTGGCCCTTTGGCTTTGTGTATACCTTGAATCTGTCAGATTGTGAAACAAAAATGGAAAAGAATTGACCTTGCTTTAGTTTGAAGCTTGAGGCTTTAAACTGCGCGTTCTTTCCTAGTTGGTGTGGAAGTGAATGGTAAGGTTATAATGATAGTGAGTAAGACACAGAAATGGAATGGAGTCTATAATAGATAAGGGTAGAGACTAGTTCAATCTGAAACTTGAGGTTTCAAAATGCACATAACTAATATCCCTAGTGGAGTCACCAAAAACTGTTGGGTGAATATTTTGTCAATCAACGTACTGATAAACAAAATAGGTCTAATCTATTGGGGATCAACCAACAATAGATTACACTTGTGAAAGCAATAAACGCGGAAATAAATCAGATAGACAAGTAACTAGAATGATAAACAGCAAGAACAAGAGATACAAGAAACCACCCTGAAAACTTGTATTAACAAACTCTTTACAAAAGGAATACAATTGAAGAAACTTCTTTCTTCCACACCTCTCCTAGATGTATAGATCTCTCACTAGATCTCTATTCCTCAAGAGCTCTCTCTCTCAAGAACAATCAACTCCAACAAGCTTGGATTGATTCAATTATGTATTGTTCTTCACATACAATGAATTACTACAATAATCCACTACTAAGCTAAGAAGATCTAATTCTACATATAGAATTAAGAAACTTGAGCATGCACTTACAAAAAACAGTTAAGCCACTTGAACAAGGGCTCTAAAAATAATATTACTAATGATAGAGACGCGAGCTTAAGACTACAACTCAAACTCATCATGCAAACACTCGCTTCTGTCTTCGAAAATAGCTTTCTGGACGCACAGGTAATTGACGTCGATTCCTACTGCTTGCCTGTGACCATCGTCGGCCGATCCTCTGCTGACGTCGGCGTCTCTGCAACTGCACCTGACCGACGTCGGTCGCTCCTGACCGACGCCGGTGTCTGTGTAGACCCGAACCTGCTAAAGTATGCTCCTTAGTGAAGCTTTTAGCTCCACACCCTAACAATCTCTCACTTGGAGATAAACAGCTGCACCAATACCTGTACAGCAACATCTTCTAGCTCCTCCATCTTCAACTCAATCATGAAGACCAATAGAAGTTGAATGAAGTTTCAACTTCTCCTTTATAACTGGCTTGGTTAACATATCAGCAGGATTCCTATTTGTATGGATCTTCTCCAGCTTCAACTCACCATCTTCCAATACCTGTCGTATGAAGTGATACCTTAGCTGTATGTGCTTTGTTCTTGAATGAAAGGCTGAATTCTTAGCCAAATGGATTGCACTCTGACTGTCACTATACAATCTGCAACTCTCATGCTCCCTACCAAGCTCATCCATGAACCGTGTCATCCATATCATCTCTTTACTAGCCTATGTGGCTGCAATATACTCTATTTCTGTAGTTGACAAGGCAACAACCTTCTGCAACTTAGATATCCAGCTAACCGTCGTTCCACCTACAGTGAAAACATAACCTGTAGTGCTCCTCCTGCCATCCAAATCACCTGCCATATCTGAATCTACATAACCATGTAGAGAAGTATCTGAACCTCCATAGCACAAGTGCCTACTGCTGGTTCCTCTCAGATATCTAAGGATCCACTGAACTGCTTTCCAATGTTCCTTACCTGGATTGGCCATATACTTACTTACCACTCCCACTGCTTGGGCAATATCTGGTCTAGTACACATCATTGCATACATCAAACTCCCTACTGTAGAAGAATATGGAACCTTACTCATGTACTCTACCTCATCATATGAATTAGGACATTGTTCTTTACTTAACTTAAAATGTCTAGCCAAAGGTGTGCTTACTGGTTTAGCATCCTGCATATTGAACCGTTTTAACACCTTGTCCACATAATCTTCTTGAGACAATATCAACCTGTGATTTTTCCTGTCTCTCTTAATGCTCATGCCAAGGATTTTCTTTGCTGCTCCCAAATCTTTCATAGCAAAGGTTTGAGCTAATTTCACCTTAAGCTCAGAGATATTCTGCATGTGTGATCCTACAACCAGCATATCATCTACATACAACAATAGAATAATATATCTACCATTATCAAATCTCTTTAGGAGCTTGCTTGAGGCCATACAAGCTTTTCTTCAATCTGCACACAAACTTCTCCTTACCCTTGACCTCAAATCCTTCTGGCTGTTCCATATATATTTCCTCATCCAAATCTCCATGAAGAAACGCTGTCTTAACATCTAGCTGCTCAAGATGCAAATCATCAAAAGCAACCAAAGACAATACAACCCTTATAGAAGTCATTTTAACAATAGGAGAAAAAATCTCACCAAAGTCAATACCTGGCTTTTGTGCAAATCTTTTCACTACCAATCTGGCCTTATATCTTATCTATCCATTCTCACCTTCTTTCAACCTATAGGTCCATCTGTTCTTCAGTGTCCTCTTACCTGCTAGCAATTCAACCAAATCCCATGTTTGGTTCTCTCTTAAGGACTCCATCTCCTCAACCATGCCACACTCCCACTGACTCTTGGACTCCACCTATATTGCTTCTTCAAAACTCTCTGGTTCTCCACCATCAGTTAGCAATAAATAAAATAAAGAAGGAGAATATCTAATTGGAGGCTTACTCACCCTTTCTGACCTCCTGATGGATGTCTGAGACTCATTTACAACATGCTGTCCACCCAAATTCTCTGACAGTGACAGACCTTGGTCACCTCCAGACCTGTTACTGGCCGACGTCGGTTCTTTTTGATTGACCTCAGTACCTGTACTACCGACGTCGGTCTCTGTATGGCCGACGCCGGTTTTTATCCTGCTGACACCAGTTCCTACCCTACCGACATTGATCTCTGTGTTTTCCTGCAAGTGATTATTTCTTTTTCCCACGAGCTCATATTGGACTTTCACCTCATCCAATTCACCATTGCTCTGCTCAGATTGATTTAACTTCCTTAGCTGATCACAATACATCACTCTTTCGTTGAAAACAACATCACGGCTCCTGATTACCTTGTTAGTTTCTAGATTCCACAATCTGTAACCAAAATCATCTGAGCCATAGCCAATGAACGTGCACCTCATAGACTTAGCATCAAGCTTCTTTCTATTTTCTTTATCTATGTGCACAAAGGCTTCACAACCAAAAACTTTGAGATATGAGAGATCAACCTTTTTACCTGTCCATGCCTCTTCTGGAATACCACCATCCAGAGCTGTAGAGGGTCCTCTGTTAATCAGGTATACTTCAGTGTCAACAGCTTGTGCCCAAAACTGTAAGGGCAAACCGGCATGCAATCTCATACATCTTGCACACTCCATTATTGTCCTGTTCATCCTTTCAGCAATTTCATTCTGCTGAGGTGTCTTTAGAACCGTCCTTTGCCTACAGATTCCATGCATGTAACAATAATCTATGAACTTATGACTGCAGAACTCACCGCCATTGTCTGATCTCAGGCACTTCAATCTCTTACCTATTTCATTCTCAACCATAGCTTTCCACATCTTAAAAGTCTCAAATACATCAGATTTATTTCTAATACAATAGATCCATACCTTCCTTGTAGCATCATCTATGAAAGATACATAGTACTGTGATCCTCCAATGGAAGCAACCTGAGCTGGTCCCCACACATCTGTGTGAACAAGCTGTAACTTATGCCTCTTCTTAGTAGACCCAGTCTTGAGAAAACTAACCCTTTTCTATTTTCGAATTACACAGTGCTCACAAAACTCTAGATCTATGCCTTTTAAATCTGAAAGCATACCTTTGGACTTAAGAATTGACATCCCCTTCTCACTCATGTGGCCAAGCCTTGAGTGCCACAATTTAGCATCCACATCTGAAGTAGATAATATAGAAGGAGATTTGTTAGTAACACAATTACACAAATAGAGAGTACCTTCTCTCTTACCTCTGGCCATAACAAGTGCACCCTTGGTCACTTTCCAAGATTCTGCTGTGAGAGTTACTGTACAACCCTCATCCCCTAACTTTCCTGCAGAAATCAAATTTCTTTTCAAGCTAGGAACATGCATCACATCTCTCAACACCCATGTGTTGCTATTCTGCATCTTCAGCTGCACTTTACCTTTGCCAATTATTTTATAGGGCTCATCATCCCCTAAATACACTATTCCAAAATCTCCATGGATATAGTCACAAAAATATTCCCTGTTAGGGGTAGCATGAAAAGATGCACCAGAATCTAATACCCAAGATTCTATATTATTATGCAGAGAGAAAATTAAAGCATCTTGTGCAATACCTGCCACCTTGGCTTCTTCCTTTCCTTCGTACTGATTGTCCTCCTTAGGCTTTGACCAACAATCTCTGCTTATGTGCCCCATCTTTCCACAATTCCAGCATTGTGGCTTCCTGCCATTCCTGGACTTGGATCTTCCTCTCACCTTAGACTTAGATCTTGATCTCCTCTTGCTCTTATCTTTCTGCCTTCCTCTGCTCTCAAAATTTAAAGCATTTCCAGATGCCTCTTCTGTGCTTTTCCTACGTATTTTCTCATTCAAGATAACACTAACAGCATCCTCTACTTTCAAAATATTTGATGCAGATGCAGTATTACTTACTGCCATTACTAAGCCATGCTAGCTTTCAGGCAAAGAACATAATATTAAAAGAGCTTTTATTTTATCATCAAACACTATATTCACTGAACTTAATTGATTCACAATTCCATTGAAATCATTCAGATGAGTAGAAACAGATCCACCTTCATTCATATGCAAATTAAATAACTGCTTCATAAGATATACCTTATTGGAAGCTGAGGGTTTTTCATACAAGTTTGCTAATGTAGTCATCAACTCTACTGTAGACTTTTCCTGTGATAAATTAGATATCACAATGGATGCTAGACTCAGTCTTATAGACCCCAGAGCCTTTCTGTCAAGAACTTCCCATTCTTCATCCTCCATGTCTTTGGGCTTCTTTGCAACCCCACCTAACGGTAAGTAGAGATCTTTCTGATACAGATAATCCTCTATCTGCATTCTCCAATGTTGGTAATTTTTGCCATTGAACTTTTCCATCCTCAATTTACTTTCATCTGCCATTGCTTCTCCCACTCAAACAGAAATCCCTGCAGAAACCCCTGTGAGAACCTGTAATCAATACACACTACACAGATCTAAACCACCTGTTAGTGAACCTGAGCTCTGATACCACTTGTGATATCAAGCTCTGAACCTACAACCAAGGCTCTAATACCACTTGTTGGGGATCAACCAACAATAGATTACACTTGTGAAAGCAATAAACGCGGAAATAAATTAGACAGACAAGTAACTAGAATGATAAACAGCAAAAACAAGAGATACAAGAAACCACCCTGAAAACTTGTATTAACAAACTCTTTACAAAAGGAATACAATTGAAGAAACTTCTTTCTTCCACACCTCTCCTAGATGTATAGATCTCTCACTAGATCTCTATTCCTCAAGAGCTCTCTCTCTCAAGAACAATCAACTCCAACAAGCCTGGATTGATTCAATTCTGTACTGTTCTTCACATACAATGAATTACTACAATAATCCACTACTAAGCTAAGAAGATCTAATTCTACATATAGAATTAGGAAACTTGAGCATGCACTTACAACAAACAGTTAAGCCACTTGAACAAGGGCTCTAAAAATAATATTACTAATAATAGAGACACGAGTTTAAGACTACAACTCAAACTCATCATGCAAACACTCGCTTCTGTCCTCGGAAATAGCTTTCTGGACGCACAGGTAACCGACGTCGGTTCCTGCTGCTTGTCTGTGACCGTCGTCAACCGATCCTCTACCGATGTCGACATCTCTGCAACTGCACCTGACCGACGACAGTGTCTGTGTAGACCCAAACCTGCTAAAGTATGCTCCTTGGTGAAGCTTTTAGCTCCACACCCTAACATGATCATCCAAAGTAGAAAGATTGCTTAGCCAAATGTGTAGGTTTACAACATCAAAATGGGACTAATCTCTCCTCTCATCAAGGGGAGGTTCCCTATATATATATATATATATATATATATAAACAGAAAATAATACTCAAGGGTAGGATAAACCATCCACCTCTCTTTTTTCAGAGATGATGCATGCAAATCAAAGGAGAAATCTTAGGGGTAATGATAGAAAGCACTCCTATTCTTTCAAAAGTACCATTTAGCAAACCACAAGAATCTTCCTAGTAGTAATTGCAAAATGTAACCAAGGACATAGTGACCAACAGATTGAGATGTAGCACAAAGTCTCCACCTCAATTACCCAAGAGTGAGATACAAAGGACAATGAGGGCACAAAGTCATCCCAAGGTCCTTTACACAGAAACAAAAAGAAAACACACTAAAGGCAATTGTGGGGGCACAAAGTCTCTCCACAGTTGGCTTCAGGATACCTTCCTGACTACTTTCACTAATTTTGCTTATTGAATTAAAGGGACAAAAAATATATTAAAGAAACAGACATAAGAACAGTTTCCCCAACAACAAAGTTATTACAGCACAAAGTCTAAAAAGCCACTTGCTTTCTTATTCCAATAACAAAATATGATCAATAATCTGAGCTCAAAGTCTCAGTAATGCTTTTCAATTTGGGCAGAGTTTATTTTTTGATAATCAAAGAGAGAGATATTTAAAACAATAAAAGAGAGTCCCTTATATAGCCTATCCAAGAAAGACTTAGAAGCAGTAACACATCATGTTGCATTGAATTTTATCAAGAAGATATGCTGGAATTAGGCATATTTTGCCTATTTGCTTTTCTCGAGGTAGAGAAATGGGTCACGCCATTGAATATTTGTATCACCCAATGTATACCAGGTGGTCTGCTTCTAGAAACATATTTGATGTGTCAATGTTTTTGGTCCTTCATCATTCCTCTTTTTTTGGTTATTTGAATCAGGTCTTTGGTTCAAATTGATGCTCTGTTCTTTAGTCACTTTTTCTGGTCTTAATAATTGACGTGTGGCACATTTCACTGCAAAACAAGCGAAGACACATGGCAGCTTTTGCAGAACTCTGAGAGATGCTTATTGAAAGAGGTTTTGAAACCTATAAGAAACTCAAAATGTGGGTGAAAACACTTGTTGTGCTCTGTGGAGTTACAACGGGACATGTAGCAGGTTCTGCTTGTCTTTAGAGAATCTCGCAAAGGATGACACTTGGCACGTTCTGCTTACTTTAGTAGCTTACTGGGGGTTCACCACAATCCTTACTTAACAAAGAGATCAAAGGAAGAAATTGTGTATGTTGACACGTGGTGGCTTCCACTGAGTTTTGAAGAAGACATGTGGCATGTTCTGTTACTTTGAAACTGTGTCTCAATAGATGACACATGGCGACTTCCACTATATTTTGATGAGGAACACATGGCACTTTCTACTGACTTTTTGAGGGACACGTGGCGGATCAACGGGTTTTCTATTTTTGGGGGGACTTTTTCTTCAGAGAAAAAGTCTGAAGAAATTCCTTCAGATAATTTGTCTGAAGGAATTATTTCTTTGCAACTCTGCCATGGGAACTTTTTTGAAAGAACTCCCTTTGCTCTTTCGGCCTTTGAATTGGTTTGTTTGTTCCCCTCCTGCCCTCTCCAAGGGCTATTTGAGCTCTAGAGTGACCTTTAAAATTTTTGCAACAGTCCACTTTGGCTTCTGAGTGCCCTCTGAAAGGGTTGTTTATCCTTTGGTTTTGCCTTAGTCAATTTTCTATCGATCTCAATAGGTGACACGTGGTGGCTTCTGCTGTGAAAAAGGTGAGGACACATGGCAGCATCCACTTAACATGTAGAGGCTTTGGATGCCTTTTGAGTGTCTCGTGGAAGATGACACATGGTAGCTTCTGCTTATCTTATAAAGGACACGTGGAAACTTTCACAACTCTTAGAAATAAAGTGAAATGAGGCTCGATAGATGACACTTAGCAACATTTGCTGGGCTCTGTTGGGCTTTTGTTTCAGGATTTTGTTTGCCTTAGTCACTTTTTGCCACAAAATTTCCTCTGCAAAGACACTTGTATCTTTGACTTTTGGGGCACCCTTTTGAACCTGTCTCTTGAACTGATCGATTGAACCAACTTTGGTTCAATGGTTCATTTCTTCATTTCTATTGACTGCTTGAACCAAGCTCTTTGAAACAAGCCTTGTTGAACCAACCGCCGTTGAACCTATTGAACCTTTTGAACCCATTGAACCTTTTGAACCAAAAATGGTTCAAAGTTCAATGGTTCAATGGTTCAAACATTGCATAGAAGCTTGCTGATAGATTCTTTTGGTTGAACCAAAGTGTTGAACTAGTCTTGAAAATGACTAAGTGTTGGAAACTTGTTCTTTTGATTAAACTTGCCTGTAGAAGCCTTTGAACCTATTGAACCCTTAGTTTTTTAACTGAAAAAGCTTGAATAATTCTCAATTTTGAAAGCTTAGAACAATTTTTTGAAATGGGAAGAGATATTTTGGTCTTGCAAGACCAAAATAGCTTATATGTTGTCCTAAAAATGAGTGACATTTTTTGGGTACAACACTATGAGAATCATAATATGCATTATTATTAAATGATTTACTTTGAGGTCTACTCATATCCACCTCTAATGGTGGAGTTTGGGTAATGAGATTACACTCAAGTAACTTTTGTAGTAATTTATGAGGTGGTTTTGATAATCTAAAAAATTGCATCTATAGTTGATCTAATAAAATAAGATTGTTGGAAGGTTAAGAAATAACATTAACTATCATCTTTGCGTCAAATTTATTATCTTTAGTCTTATCTTTGTAAGATGGTTTACTTTGAAACTTCTTTGTATAAGTTGAAGTGGATGTAAGTGAATATTTTAGCTTGTTCATAAAAAGAAGTTTGATTTCTCTTTCTCTTACTATATGAAAATGTTCTACAAATGATCTAAATTTATTAAAAATAATTGACTCATCTAAAGCTACAAGTAATATTTTAAAAATATCTTATAATTAATTATCCTCCAAGAGGTTAGTCATTTTGACAAGCATGGTCTTGTAATGCAATACATAATCACCGATAGGTTCATTAAGTTATTACTTAAGTGTAAAACTTTGTGCACAAGAAAGATTTTTATCAATGTTGATAGAAAAATGCTTAAGAAACTTATCTGGTAATGGATTGAATGCTTTGACTGATTGAATATGTAGATCATAAAACCAAACCAAGGCATAATATTTTAGACTTATTAGAAAAAATTAGCTAAGAACTTTTCATTAAAAGTATAATCTAATAATGCCAATGAAAAGAAAGAAGATGTTTTTTCTAGATCTATGTACCCACATATAATGGAAGTTTAGGAGTTAAAAATCCTATAGGTAAAGGAAATGCTAAAATCTCAGGTGCTAATGGATTATAAATTAAAACTTGTGAGTCAAGTGATTGGCTAGATTTTGGTATACCTTTCTCTAACTACAACACCTTAGCATGTAAAACTGAAATAGTTTACATAAATGATTGTGTAGTAGTCAAGGTAGGTGATGTAGAATACGTATATATCAAAGGTCCCATATGAGTAATTTGGTTAGGCATGGGCATAGATATATTTTGTAAGCCTTACTTTGCGACTAAACCTAAAGGTGTAGATGTGATAATAGTATCAACAATAGAATTAAAACACTTGTGGTAGGGTTTACAATGTGAAAGAGTGGTTATTTTTATGCCATGAAAGTGCAAATTTTAACTTTTTGTACATTTTTATAAGCTAAAAGGACTTCAATTAATCTAGGTATATCTTGTATAATTTGATGGAGTCCTTCTCCAAATATGGATAAGTGTTGAAATTTTTAATTATCTAATCCATTGATTTCATAAGGATGGATCCTATTTGATCCTTCATTATTATCTTATGCATTATGATCATCTTGATTAGCTTGTCCATTTTTATTATCTTATTAGAAATGTTCATGAATAAGTTATTCATAAAAAAATAGGTTCTAATTTTTACATTAGAAGAATCCATTTTAATAGTGGTAAAAGGGATTTTAACATGCTCAATATGGCCCCCACTTAACCTAGTAATACACCTTATAGGAATAAAGGAGGTAGGTTTTTTATGTCATAGAAAAATAACATGGTAAATATGCTATAAACAATAACAAAAAATGAAATGCTAAAATCAGAAGGAAATTTTTCTTATGGAGATTAGTAAATTACCATGAAATCTAAGGTCAAAATAAAATGATGGTGTGTTCGATATGAAATATGAGCTCAAAAAAAAGTGATTTAAATGTCATTTATTAAATCCAACGTCAAAGGCAAATTAGTTTAGTGTCAAATATTATATCCAAGGTCAAAATAAAGTTCCTTTATTATTAGATGCTTAGGAATTTATCTAAACCCTAAGATAATTTTCTTAAAGTAATGCTCAAACAAAATATGTGGGTTCACTAATATGTTGTATTATAATTTGGAATTAATTTGTGTATTAACTTTAATTAAGATAAAATGAATAGAAATAGAACAAATATCTATATAACAACTTGTGGCAAGTAGAATGAAAGTAAATTACTGAAATAGATGAAGTATGATTAAATAAAAGAAGACTAACTATGAACAACACAAATAAATTATCTATTTATTTTTGTAACTTGACTATGTGAAATTAAAAAATGGAAGGAACTAATCAACATATCTAACTTTAATTTTGAAACTAAAAATATGACTACAAGTGATAATGGTTAGGATTGTCAAAAATGGGACATGATAGACTGTCACTATTGTACTCTACTAGTTGATTATGTCCAATGTGGAAAATCTATAAAATCAGGGCACATTCGCCTATGTCTACTTACAATACAAGTGTGTAGGAATTTTATCTTTGGATACATGTAAATTAATTCTTTAAATTACATACCTAAATAGGGTTTTCAATAGTTAAAAATAAAGAAAGAGAAAGGGTGAGTTTAATGGGATGAGATAACCTCAATCACTGCCATGATGATGGATTGTTGCCTACATATCCAATACTCCAAAGCTGGAAATAAAATCCATGTAGTTCTCCTACTTATAATGCTTTTGAATTTATGTTTCTTTTACTACATTAATGCATTTAGAGATGAATTTAATACTTGATAATCATTTTTCTTGACTTGGATAAAATATGCTCTTGATTTATATAAGGATTGCTTCAAATTATCAGAATTAGATTTTGAAATAATAGGGAAGTTTTGCTTAGTGTGTAATAGTGTAAGTGTGTCTCAATATTAAAATTTACAGGTGATTTAATAGATGACTTAGATGTTTATTTATCAAAAATGAAAAAACCTCATGCTATCTATCCTAAAAATATGGACCAACATGTAAAGGAGGGTCTAGTGAAAATTAATCATTTCTAGGGTGAAGGTAAGGATCAACCCATAGGTTTGAAGACGAACTCTCACTATTAATCCATATTGGTTGATCCTATCTTGAAGGGAAATGTGTAAATTTTAGAATCTAAAATATCTGTGATACAGATGCTTAGATGGGACTTTAGTAATTTAGAACATTTATTTAGGCATAAGATAGAAAATTATAAATAGATAGGTCCATATAGGTACTTAGGATAGATTGAGGTGGTGAAATAGGCCTAGGTTAAGTGCTCAAGTCAATTTAATTAAAAGTGTGCCAAAACTAAAATTATCAAGTATTTATAAAGAAATTTGAGATTCTTGATCTTCCCTTGTCAAACCTATCTTTTCCATGTAATTATAGAGGTTGAAATAAAATTAGGCCAGACTTAGATGTAGTTCTAATTAATCATGAATGATAACATATATTGGTTCAACTCAAATGGGTGTTAGCTATTGAACTTAATTATCAAACATTGACCCTATTCTAGTGCTAGCTTACCCTTTTATTATGTCTCATTTTTTCTAGCACACTTTTGTATACATTGGTACCTCATCAGAGCTAAATTTTCAGGTCCATTTTTAGTGGATTATCATCCTTGTTGTTTTGTATAAGCCTCCCTACATTTCACATAATAAGGGGTGTTGGTATATTATTCTATATACATTAATATTGAGATAACGTATGTTATCTATACTATGATAAGTATGCTTAGTCACACTTATCTATGCTTATAATATGGTTAGTGAAATTTAACACTACCACCATTTATCAACTTACCACTTCTAAGTCAACCAATCACGTGTGATAGTTAAGTTACCAATAGGTAAAGGGGAGCTTGATCTTTATCAATCTATTTATACCTATTAGCCCTCTTTATATTTTGATAAATTATAGGACCCTTTTATATAGATTCATTTGGTTAATTCAGTCATAAATGTATGAAGGAATCCTTACCTCTTTCTTTTACGAAGTGTTTCATATCTAATGAAGTGAATACAAGCTGAAGATTTTCCTAGCCTTCATACTTTCAGATTCATTTCCCTCTTGGTGATAAGATCTTAATCCCAACAGAAGGTTCTTAGGAGGATGAGATGACATATCTAAGTATGACAATATTATTAATTTGAATAATTTTATTTATATTATGATATTAATTTATAAAATGTTTAATGTATAGGAGATCTATAGAGGTAATATACATGAGGATAAAATAATTCATAAACTTACATCCATGAATTTAGGTAGGTGAAAAAAATTATGCAAATAGTGACACAAACGAGATATAGAAAAAAATTAGAAAATTTTAAAGAAAAAGATAACTTGAAAATTTTATTTGTTTACTTATATTCATTAATTAAAAATTTATTCATGTTTTCATATTAATATGGGGTCAAAAATATCTATGACAAACCCCATTGGGCGATAAGGACTAAAGGGAAGTTGTTGAGTAATCATTTAGGACAAATGAATGTAAAAGAAGTTTCAAATTCATAAGTTTTAGTTTGTAGCTTTTAATTCATACCTCATTATTTTTATGATTTATTTTTTTAGGAGAAGATGTAATGACTGTAATGCCACTAGTGTATGCATTCAATGGAGTTTGTTTACATCCCATTTTCCTCTGCCAGGTTTAAGTCCAATGAACTATTGTCCCTTTGGCATATGTGTCATTGTGACACGTTGGATATGGTACATGTGCTTACATTTTATGAATATTTAGTATTGATACGCAAAGCAAGAAACTAGATATTTAATTTTATGAATAAATTAATAAAAATATCTTTATAAACATCTTTGAATGTTTAGCCAATTCATTATTGATATTCGAGATATCAATATAGTACGACATATGTCAATAGAATCTATATGTACATATACATTAGTTTCTAAAGATATAGTTATCTTTTAATTATAGGCTTATGCATGAATATATTTATTAAATTTCTTAACTAGATTTATTGTTTAGTAAAGTGGCGTATAACTCAGTATTAAAAATATATATATACGTTTTTATGTTTTTATCTAAATTAAAGAATTTTTTAATGAGATAAACTATGGATTTGAAGATTAACTTAAGTACAGAAAAGAAAATGTTAAAGAAGGTGGATGCATGACTCGCATGAATCCTAGTTGTCCAACTCACACTCCACCAACCCACTATCTCCACCAACTAATTAATCCTCCATTAGAGCCATAAGTAAGACAGTTTGTCTAACAATATTTGGATGTAAATTGCTATATAAGAAGAGCAATTGTAATGTCTTAGGGGAGTGCAGCATGGTGGAGAAGAAAGAGGAAAATAATATAACATTAAGAGTATCTGTAGATTGGAAAAGGGAGGAAGAGTGCATGGAGGAAAATCCGATTGGCTTTTAATATATCATTGGGAATATTTTTAGCAATAAAAACTCTAAGCTCTCTATCTATGTTTGCCTCTTCTATGTTACACCATTGATCTCCACCTTCTTCCTTGCCTTTACACAATCCTTGCTTCACCATGTCTAGGATTCAAACCCCCATAGAAGCCTTTTCATCCAGCAGCATTAACATTATTTTTATATCAAGTTTTGTCCTTTTCTTTTCTATAACACAGCCCAAGAGCAGTACCACCACCATTCCCTATCTTAGCTATTTCAACTCAAGTAGAACTACATTTCATTCCAATCAAGGATTTCAACAAACTCAAAAATCCCCTCAGCACTTTCAACAAAATTTTTAAAAAAATGTGTTTATGTCCATGTCTAGACAGGTCATGGTTCATTTGGGAGGCTGAGTTATTTCACATTTGTTTCCTATGTTTACCAATTATATCATACAAGAACTTTCTTTATTTTTGTCACGAGTTTAATTACATTGGCCAGTGCATATTTGATTTTATGTTATTGTGAATTGATGGAGGGTGAATGGAGACATTTGGGTAGAGATACGATTGTGAAGGAAGCAAGGGAAGGAAAGGAGGTAGAGAGAAAAGAATGTAAAGAAGGATGAAGTGATGGAATAAAGGAGTTATCACTCTCCACGGAAATATGTAAACAACTATGTAATTGGTTTTTATTTTATTATTCTACCTGCCATTGAATGTCTATTATTTGTTTTATACAAATAAGAATAAAGATGATGGCCAAAATAAAATTTTTTATGGGATAGATCATGTTTGGCATCACACTCACACACACACACACACACACACACACACACACACACACACACACACACACACACACACACACACACACACACACACACACACACACACACACACACACACACATGTGTGTGTGTGTGTGTGTGTGTGTGTGTGTGTGTGTGTGTGTGTGTGTGTGTATGTATGTATGTATATGTATGTATATGTATATGTATATGTATACATATACATATACATATACATATATAAATATATATGTATATGTATATGTGCACACACACACACACACACACACACACACACATATAACTCATTCATGAGTTTAGAGTGGGGAAACTATTTTGACAAATTGTTTAATTTATGATTTGTTTTATTATTCTTAAAAACCTATCACGGAATAGATTTTCTAATAATCTTCATTTTGAAATTTATATATTTACTTATGAATAATAAGTATTATTGTAACACCCCGATGGGAGTTCAAATGCGAAGTTCCATTTGAATGAGAATGTACTTACATATATGGTTAATACGATATGTTTTGCTCTTGATATAATTTAATTGTTTTCCTCTTACGTTGTTGAGCATGCTTTAAAAAAAACTCCCACTTGATTATATAATAGTTATTGGGAGAGTATAACATTTAGGATTTGGTTATGAGAATCGAGGTTGCCTTGTCAAATATAGAAAGATGTATTTAGCTTTATCCTATATTAGACCACTAATCTTGAATGACTCTTGGAATTATGAGAAAATGGTTTGGGCCAAAGTCACATGAAATTATAATGCCCTTACAGAAAATTAATACCCTTATGAGAGTTAGGAAGTGGATCAATTAATTATAAATGGTGGAAAGCTCAGTGTGCTCGATTCGGAAGGAAAGATAACTTAAAAATGTTGAGTCAAGAATGAAATGGTAAGGGAAATCATGTATCTTCTTAAATGCAAGATCAAATGTTTGGTGAAACTATCTTTTGCCTCAGACTTTTATATTTATGATTTGATCCAAATTGCACTATAAGCCCAAGTTACGGTTATAGTAATAAGCATGATTTTATTGGAAATCCTTATAATAAAATAAAAAGTTGGAAATTAAATTAAAGGTTGAGTTATTTTAGTATTTCAGAGTAATAGATCTATTTTGGATAATCAACCTATTTTTATCAAATGATGGCCAAAGTCCATAGAGTTATTACTAACTTCAAAATTTGTTTGATTCATATACCTGGATGGTATAATTATGTAAGGACTCTCGAGTCATATAGTTGCAGGATCAGAAGTATATTTAATCTATCAATAGAAAAACCCATCTATATGTGATTAGCCATGAGTGTGGTAGTATAAGAGGACATGAGAATGATGTTGGACATCAATAGTCCTAGTTTATACATACTTGATGTAGGTGATAGGGTTGTAAGGACCATTGAGTCTTCTCTCTATAATTAAGGATTGTATTTATACCTTTAGTAGTTTTTGGAAGAACTACATCTAGCCCTGATTTTGCACTTGTAGGAGACATTGTAGATAAGTATGGCAACTCAAGGAGTGAGTGTGGATATAGGAAACTAACCTTGATAGGTATCCCTTAGTATGACATCTGCTATAAATACTTGTGAAAACAAATATACTTTTTTTTTAGCATGGTACTGTTATGCAAACTTGTTGGTAGGATCAAGTCTATCCCATCTTGTAAGGATGGAAAGTTGCATATGGTATATTTTGTGAGAAAGTTAACTGTGCAAGTGACTAGACATTTATATAATAATATAGTGTATCGTGAGGTGTGCCTAGAGATTATGTTCTCTTCATATTGTTATTGAAGGTATACTCAGATAGTATAATATTTGCCTACTTTATTATTATGGTTGGATGTAAGATTGTTGTTTGTGTTGAGTTGAATGCTCAAACACAAAGACCTATGATAGTATGAGATGTCATAGAGTTTTATAGTATGAAAATTACCTGAATGGTACATACTGTATTCATTATATCTTAACCCATACCTAAATAAATATATATGTTAAGGTTGTTTATGTATGGGTAGAGTGATCAAGAGCTATGATAGTATGGGATATCATAGGATATTTCATCTCAGATGTAGATACTCTAGTGGTACATATTGTAGCTGTATGTTTAGACTCTCATCTAAATTGATTGTTCAAATGATTTTAACTTGAGCAGTATGTTTATAGCAACGAACAGAATAACATGTATGTGTGCATATAATTTTGAGAGTATAAATAAATGATATGTTTGATTGTTATATAATGTTATGACTTGATTTATTACGTATACTTAGTTAAGTCTATCATGTGATTTTCTATGAAACAAGGAATGGGGATTCTTTCATCATTGTGAATATCTAGGTTTTTATGTGATAGTTCTTGGGTAAGTACATGAACTTGGATTAGTATGGTGTTATGCTAGAGTGTGTCACTTAGCAATGAGATTGTAGACCAGAGCTTTAGAAGCTCATTTGTGTCATGAGTAGTTTTTCCCTATTTGGCTTAGAGTGCCAACCCCTTCGATGATGTCATCTCATAGAGGAAACCATCACACTTGAAAGGAAAACTACATCAGACCCTGATTCCAAGGAGTGGATATGTAGGCTGCCCAAGTTATGGTGGGGGCATCGAGTCTAGATCCTTAGGCTAGATTAGGGTAGACTTGATTGCATATCAATCCATGTGACTGCTTGAATTAGTACCAGTACTTAGTATGGGAATTTAGATTGTGGTAATGACCCTAGTGAGATAGTAAACTTTTTATATCATAGATTTTATTCTATTACTTGCAGTGTTGGAATGTTGAAATTATTATTACTAGAATTTACTAATTATACAATTGACTAAAGTATTCTAGCAATTGTGGTTGATTGAATGTTCAATATTTAATTTTTTTATAAAAATTATTGCAACTTCTTAGTACAACTAGGTAGGTCGTTACATGTTGTATTAGATCTTAGGTTCAAACTCTAGGACCTAATGAGTCCATTAGTGTTTTTGTGTCTTGTTTACATAAAAAAAACTAGGGATGGGAAGTTCCTTAGTTGATTGCAGATGACTTGATTATAAATTCTTTTATGTTGGGAGTTTGTAGATTAGCATCATTATATATATATATATATATATATATATATATATATATATATATGAGATGAAGTGTCATCTCTCTTCATTAGCTTAGACGTGAGTTGTTATGCTCATTCTACTCGTACATCATTTTAAGATATTGAAAAGGTTCATATTTTTAGGATGTTGATTTAGTGTTTTGTTAAGTAGAAACTTGTTTCTGAAATATTGTTTGATCTCTTAAGTTCGTGGGATAGTGTTTCCTACTTATTGAGAAAAGTTGTAGGATTGGATGGATTGGTGCATCCTTATGGTTAATATTTACTTTCCAATTGAGGAAGTAGGTTATTATTCTACTCTTACAATTTGGTAAGTAACATGGATTATGGTTTTATCTTTTACTGTATGAGGATATGTAAGAAGTTTTGTTTTGAGACGTTATCTCTCTACTTTCGACTTGTAACTTTATAGAGTTACTATTCTATCTAAAATGTAAGCTTGACCATGAGGAGTGGCTAACAATGGATTTATATTAATAATAGTTGATTATAATTATTATTTTATTATCTACCTTTTTTAGACTAATATTATTCTCTCTTTTTTAAAAACATGTTGTTTTGAAGAGCAGTATGTGTACCTTTTTTCCGGGAGCAAGTAAGGTATTAGATGTACAAAACATATTGGCAAAGGTAGAGATAAACTTTTAAACTTATTGTGTGTTATATGCACAAGCAAGAGACATGGTCTTACTTATAAGGTTAAAGGGCGATATAATCCTTCACCTAAGTATTTTATGTTAATTGTGAGATTATTTATATAATAAGTTAAGTTGTGAAATTATGATACTAGTTATGTTTAGCTAGTAGCAACTTAATACAATCTCGAGATGATTGTATGATTTTTTATATGTATGTTAGTAGATATAGAAATATTATAGCATAAAGTAATGCTTTTTATGATCTGTTACTACAGATTTGTGTTTCTTTGAGCCTTGTGCACATTTTTATTTAGAGATCATCAAGTCATAGAGACCCGAAGGAAGAGTGGTGAATTGGGAATGTGATTTCTAAATGATAGGATGGTATCCTACTTAGCCTCACAATGACTCATATTATTGGTACTGAGTTGGACCTGATAGACAGACATGTCAAATCTGGGATTTGACTGGTGAAACTTGTCAAATTCAATCATATGGCCATACGCATGTATACTAGATGGGTGTTCCATGTGGATGATTATTCCATGGTTTTATCCATTTTTTTACCAGTTCTAATTCATCATCATACTTGTTTGGAGCTCTGATTGAGTTAGGACAGTATTGACATGTTATACTTATTCAAAGCTATGTGAAGTAGCGATAGTATTAACATATACACATTATTCTTGTCAGGTGCCCTAAATACTTTTTTTTGGTTTGAGAAATACACTCTCTAGGTTGGAGAGATGTGCAGAAGGACTGAAAAGATTTATTGGATTCTTCTTTGTTAGTTGTTTTGATGATCTCATGTGTATTTGGAAATTTAGTAAGACTTTTTCCAAGTTGTTGGATCCCGAGGTGGTCATGCTAAACCAATTAGCATAAGTGACATTCACAAAACTTAATAGCATAATAGAAAATATCATTGAGTAGGGTCCTTGAAAGACTGATACTCTATAAATAATATTAAATGAGTGTATTAGAATGATTTTTTATGGTAAAATTTGCACTTATTTACATGCTATGATAATAGATACTATGTTTATATGCTGGTAAACTCTGATGTCACTTAGAAATTTTATGTCATCGATGCGATGACCAATTTTAGGGGGGAGAATTTTACATCCCATTTTCCTCTGCCAAGTTTTAGTTCGATGAACTATTGTCCCTTTGGCATACGTGTCATTGTGACACATTGGCTATGGTATATGTGCTTACATTTGTATGAAAATTTAGTCTTGATATGCAAATCAAGAAACTAGATATTTGATTTTATGAATAAATTAATTAAAATATCTTTATAAACATCTTTGAACATTTAGCCAATTCATTATTGATATTTGAGATATAAATATAGTACGACATATGTCAATATAATCTATATGTACATATACACTATTTTTTGAAGATATAGTTATCTTTTAATTATAGGCATATACATGAATATCTTTATTAAATTGCTTAACTAGACTTATTGTTTAGTAAAGTGGTGTATCACTCAATACTAAACAAATTATATGTTTTTATCTAAATTAAAGAATTTTTTGGTGAGATAAACTATGGATTTAAAGAGTAAGTTAAGTATAAAAAAGTGAATATTAAGGAAGGTGGATGCATGATTCGCATGAATCCCAGTTGTCCAACTCACACTCCACGAACCCACTATCTCTACAACTGACTGATCCACCACTAGAGCCATAAGTAAGATGGTTTGTCTACCAATATTTAGATGTGAATTGCTATATAAGTATAGCTATTGTAACATTTTAGGGGAGTGCAACATGGTGGAGAAGAAAGAGGAAAATAATGCAGCATTAACAAGATCTATAGATTGGAAAAGGGAGCAGTGCATGGAGGAAAATCTGACTAGATTTTAATATCTCATCGAGAATATTTTTAGAAATAGAAACTCCAAGTTCTCTCTCTACATCTACCTCTTCTACACCATGTCATTGATATTCACCTTCTTCTTTGCCTTTATGCAATCCTTATTTCACCATGGCTAGTATTTTAACCCCTGTAGCAGTGTTTTCATCCAACAACATTAACACTATTGTTATATCAAGTTCTGTCCTTTTCTTTAACTCAGCCCAAGAGCAGTGTTGCCACCATTTCTTGTCTTAGCTATTTCAACTCAAGTGGAACTGCATTTCATTCCAATCAAGGATTTCAATGAACTCAAAAAGCCCCTCAACATTTTCAATAGACTTTAAAAAAAATGTGTTTATCTCCATATCTGGATAGGTCATGGTTCCTTTGGGATGGTGAGCTATTTCACATTTGTTTCCTTCATTTAAAAATTATATCATGTAAGCAACTTTCTCTGTTTCCATCACTAGTTTCATTACATTGGTTAGTGCATATTTGATTTTATGTTATTGTGAATTGACAGAGGGTGAAGGGAGATGTTTAGGGAGAGATACAGATGTGAAGGAAGCAAGGGAATGAAAGGAATTAGAGAGAAAAGAATTTAAAGAAGAAGGATAGAGTGATGGAATAAAGGAGTTATCACTCTCATGACAATTTGCAAACAACTAAGTAATTGGTTTTTATTTTATTATTCTACTTGCCATTGAATGCTTGTTATTTGTTTAATACAAATAAGAATAAAGTTGTGGGCCAAAATAACTTTGTTATTAGATAGATCATGATTGGCGTGAAATCATTCTATTGTTATGCTAAGTCAGATCATTATATAGTGATCAAAATCGTAGTCTAAGGATGACCAACTAGGTTGTATTCTTCCTCCAGGTAGCGTTTAGAAAGATTTTGTTTTAGATCGTAATTCCTTTTTATATTGTTTCCTTTTATTTCTGTTGGGTGGAAATTTATACCAAGGCATACTGATGAATTGATCTGTTAAAATTGATCTATTATATACTTCATAGTTCATAAAATGACTATGTAGTTAACTATTAAAATCATTCATATAACAGATATATAACTATGTACCATGCATAAAATAGATAAAAATTTCACAGGATGAAGGAGGGCCTAATCATAGGTTTATGAAATATTGATGTATTGATCAGTTTTATTGCATGATGAATGTGTTGATCTGTTTATTCAAAACCAAAGTGTCTATGATTCAAACATTACTAGACACAATAGTCTAGTACCTGACTATAATATGAAATCCCCTATGATATTTATATTGATGGAAAATATTAGCAATGATATAGATAAAAATTAATAAATATTAAAAGTCTCACATATTATATTCCTTCATGGTGAAGACAAATTGTTTAAACTTATATTATATATCTAATACTCATTCATGAGTTTAGAGTGGGGAAATTGTTTTGACAAGTTTTTTAATTTATGATTTGTTTCATTATTCTTAAAAACCTATCATGGGATATATTTTCTAATAATATTCATTTTGAAAGTTATATATTTACTTATGAATAATAAGTATTATTGTAACACCCCAATGGGAGTTCAAATGTGAAGTTCCATTTTAATAAGAATGTACTTACATAGATGGTTAATATGATATGTTATACTCTTGATATCATTTAATTATTTTCCTCTTACGTTGTTGAGCATGCTTAAGGAAAACACTCCCACTTGATTATCTAAGAGTTATTAGGAGAGTATAACATTTAGGATTTGGTTAAGCGAATTGAGGTTGCCTTGTCAAATCTAGTAAGATGTATTTAGCTTCAGCTTATATTAGACCACTAATCTTGAATGAATCTTTGAATTATGAGGAAAAAATTTGGGCCAAAATCACACAAAATTATAATTCCCTTAGAGATAATTAAAACCCTTATGAGAGTTAGGAAATGGATCAATTAATTATCAATGGTGGAAAGCTCAGTGTGCTCAATTTGGAAAGAAAGATAATTTAAAAATGTTGAGTCAAGAATGAAATGGTAAGGGAAACCATGTATCTTCTTAAATTCAAGATCAAATGTTTGGTGAAACTGTCTTTTACCTTAGACTTATGTATTTATAGTTTGATCCAAATTGCACTATAAGCACAAGTTGCAGTTATAATAATCAGCATGATTTTATTGGGAATCCTTATAATAAATTAAAAAGTTGGAAATTAAATTAAAGGTTGAGTTATTCATTAGTATTCTGGAGTAATAGATCTATTTTGGATAGTCAACTTGTTTTCATCAAATGATGGCCAAAGTCCTTAAAGTTATTATTGACTTCAAAAGTTATTTGATTCATATACCCAAAAGATATGACTATGTAAGGACTCTCGAGTCGTATAGTTGTAGGATCAAAAGTATATTTAATCTATGAATAGATAAACCCATTTATATGTGATTATCCATGAGTGTGGTAGCATAGGAGGACACGATAATGATGTTGGACATCAATAGTCCTAGTTTCTACATACTTGATGTAGGTGATAGGGTTGTAAGGACCATTGAGTCTTCTCCTTATAATTAAGGAATTATTTATACCTTTAGTAGTTTTTGGGAGATCTACATCTAGCCCTGATTCTGCACTTGTAGGAGATATTGTAGATATGTATGATAACTTGAGGAGCGAGTGTGGACATTGGAAACTAACCTTGATAGGTATTTTTTAGTATGGCATCTGTTATAAATGCTTGTGAAAGCAAATAGGCTTTTTTTGTATCATAGTACTGTTATGCAAACTTGTCGATAGGATCAAGTCTATCCCATCTTGTAAGGATGAAAAGTTGCATATGGTATATTTTGTGAGAAAGTTAATTGTGTAAGTGACTAGACATTTCTAGAATAATATAGTGTATTGTGAGGTGTGCCTAGAGATTATATTCTCTTCGGTTTGTTATTGAAGGTATACTCAGATAGTATAATCTTGGCCTACGTTATTATTATGGTTGGGTGTAAGATTATTGTTTGTGTTGAGTCAGATGCTCAAACACAAAGACCTATGATAATATGGGATGTCATAGAGTTTTATAGTAGGGAAAGTACTCGAATGGTACATACTATATTCATTATGTCTTGACCCATACCTAAATAAATATATATGTTAGGTTTATTTATGTTTGGGTAGAGTGATCGGGAGCTATGATAGTATGGGATATCATAGGATACTCCAGCTCAGATGTAGATACTTGGGTGGTACATACTGTAGCTATTTGTTTAGACTCTCAACTAAGTTGAATGTTCAAATGATTTTAACTTGAGTAGTATGTTTATAGAAGCTAGTAGAATAACATGTATGCATGCATATAATTTTGAGAGTATAAATGAATGATATGTTCAACTGTTATATACTCTTATGAATCGCTTTGTTATGTATACTTAGTTGTGTCTAACATGTGATTTTCTATGGAACTAGGAATGGGGATTCCTTCATCATTGTTAATATCTAGGTTTTTATGTGAGAGTGTTTGGGTAAGTATATGATCCTGGATTAGTATGGTGTTATGCTATAGTGTGTCACTTAGTTGTGGGATTGTAGACCAGAGCTTTAAAAGCTTGTTTGTGTCACGAGTAGTTGTTCCCTATTTGGCCTAGAGTGTCAACCTCTTTGATGATGTTGTCTCATGGAGGAGACCATCAAATTTGAAAGGAGAACTACATTAGACATTGATTTTGAGAAGCGGATATGTAGGCTACCCAAGTTGTGGTAGGGGTATTAGGTCTAGATCCTTAGGCTAGATTAGGGTAGACTTGATTGTACAACAATCCATGCGACTAATTGAATTAGTACCAGTACTTAGTATGGGAATTTGGATTATGCTAATGACCCTAGTAAGATAGTAAACTTTTTGTATCATACATTTTATTCTATTTCTTGTAGTATTAGAATGTTGAAACTGTTATTACTAGAAGTTACTAATTATATGACTGGCTAAAGTATTCTAGCAACTGTGGTTGATTGAACGTTCAATATTTAGTTTTTTTTTAATTATTGCATTTTCTTTGTATAATTGGGTGGGTTGTTACAGTTTGTGTACATATTATATTATTTTATATTTATTAATAATTTTCTTTGTAATATAAATTAATTATTTAACATAAATTTAATTTAAAATATTTTAATAATTATTAATTATTGTCATTGTAGGTGAATAGATAATCAATGATAGTTGATGGTTGAGATTTTGGTGAGGGTGATGATGATGATGACTCTTACTATAGTTACAACAACCCGTCATTACATAGGTTTGAGTATAGTCCAAGTAATAAAAATAGTGAGCTTATAAATTATAATGATGATCATGAACTCGTAGATAATGATGGTAAAGAACATTAAATGATGATAATTCAAACTTATGTTATTGTATTATAGATGATAAATTATTTATTTTCTTATTTTCAATATTATATTTTCATTAATATTATTAACTTACCTATAACATTATTATTTTTATTTGGAATTGTTAGATTCTATTTTAGTATACTTATTTAAATTTAAAAATATTTTATTTTTTAAAAATAGTAATATTTTCTATATTTTGAATGTAATATGATAACAATATTTTTGTATAATTTTATCATTATATTTTAATTTTTTTAATATTTAAATTTTTTTTATTTTCTTTCAAATTTTTATATTTTGAATATATATTTTTTTATTAAATCATAATATATATTTATTAAAATAAACAAAATAATTTAATTATTTTTAATTTAAAATAATTATGATACAATTATTTTTATTTATTTAAAATAATAATTGAGTTGGCCAAATGGTGAAGAACATGTGCTCCTGGAAGAGAGGTCACATGTTCAAACCCTGCAGGGGGTAAGAATTGTACGCCTCATATTTGTAGCACAATAAGATGCCCTCCCACGATGGGAGTATATGGTGGTCCCATATACTCTAAGTTTCCGTACAAACCATAACCAAGACGCTACTTACATCGTGGACCTTAAAAACTAAACTAGTGCACATGTCACATAAATAAGAATGTGTAGTTATGACATATTTGCACCATATTTACACACCATAGAAATTTACATATTTTCATTGATTTAAATATTTTAAAAAAATATCAATTTTCGATGTAGATATCATGCAATTAATGGCACAAATTAGACTTCGTAGTAGTGCGATACAATAAACAATTTATCATTATGATTAATTTATTATTTGATTTTATATTATTACACTTTAAATTAATGAATAATAATATTTAATATTTAATATTTTCATTTAATAATATTTAATATTTTTATTTTTAATTTTTACATTTTATAAATTCAAAAATATAATATTTAAATATGTAAGTACTATAAATTTAATTAATCTTTAAAATACAACTTTTAATGTGTTTCAATATTTTTTTGACATATTTTTTATATTTATTTCAACATTTTCATGACACCTCCTTGTATATTTATTTTTACGCATGCCCTTTATTTATTTCAACATTTTAATATGACTTTGTTATGGTGGACTCAGATATTCACACGAGCACCTTTCAACCTTGGTTTTAAATTTAAGTGTATGAATTTAAGTGATTTGTGAGTCTTACTCAACTACGTATGGTAAAGTCTCATTAGTCGAACCGATCCAGATCGCTGTGGTTTTCGGGGTAATTATGCTTTGAACATCATTTTGGACTTGCCTTACAAATTTTCGTCGGCTAAAGACTCCCACCCACATTAAAACAACCATACCACTAAATTCAATAACTATTTAGTGATGTGAATGATAGAGGGTCAAACACGCAACGCACCATCGCAACACTCAAACCATCATTACTTTCATCTTGATGTCAAACTTTAGGAGGCTTTCAAACTTGGTTTTTTTTTTAATGAAATATATCCATATATTAGTTAATCAAAAATATACAAATAATTCATCAAAAAAAAGGTGGTATGAGAGCACGTTACGATATATTAGGCAGAGCTTAGGATCAAAATCAAAGAATCAAAGTATCATCTAGGGATCGTTTAGAAACAAGCAACTAGATCACAAAGTCATAAAAAGAGATAGCTTTTATGCAGTAAGAGCAAGGTCGGTAGGTGAAGGATCCATATCATTCAGACTCCAATGCGAGCTTGGCAAGTCATTGCCATCTAGAATAGGGTCCCAATCAGTAACTTGGGTACTGTCAATATCATCATCTGCTTGCATCTGAATGGGCAAGATAGCCAAAGAGAATCTAGGGAACTTATCCAACACATCCACATGGCCTCTAGGTGGTGGCCCCCAAGCATATGGGCACAAAGGAGGAGAAGGAACACCCTAACCCACTTGCCTAACAGGGTAAGGAGGCAATGATTGCCACCCTCATTACTACCTAGGAGGGGAAATGCACTGGTATGGGGTACCACTGTGAGACCGACACTTGGAACAACTGTAATGCTACCCACCACGAGGCGGCCAATGCACTTTGTCATCCATTCTGGGATCCTTTGGCAGAGAAGATGGAATCTGAGCCATAGTGCAGGGAGCATTTCCCCAATGGGAGAGGAAATCCTGAAGATATCCAAGCTCCATAACCACTTTATTGGTTTGGACTTGAATCTACAAAAAAACATTAGAGATGATAGAAGATTTGTGCAAAGTAGAAACATTACAATTAGCAAAAGCATGATTAAACACAAAATTATTTCTTTCATTCCAAATCTAGAAGAGAATCTCCACTCTGAAAGTATGTCAGACTTGCGTGTAAATGACGGGCATTATGGGTTTGTCACCAAGGAGGATATGCTACCACGGGAAGAATTTAGGATGGAAAGGCCTAAAGAGATCATAGATCTAAGTCCAGACCCTTTGAGATTTGGGACAGTACCAGAAGAGATGGGGGAGTGTCTCAAGGTGGCCATAGAAGGGGCAAGTAGGCTAGTGAACTCCCAGCGGAACAAGTCTTCTGTGAATAGGCAAGCTTTAGTGCAGTATACACCAAGCAAAATGGATAAGCTTGGGCTCCACACAAGCCCCCCAAACAGTGTTGAAGTGAGAGATCCATGACATAATAGATGAATGCAGCCCCTAATGGGTGTTAAGCTTATCAACCATAGGAAAATGGGGGGTGAGCCAAGCATAGCCAAGCCGAGGAGTGTAATTGCAGAAAGGGGTCTCAACATACCATTTTTAGTCCTTCCACCAAGGCTGAGTGGAATGGACTGAGATTTTATGAAGCATAAAAGTTGGGATGACATTGATAATCATTTGGTAAGATCTCTGGTCCACATTGGCTAATCATAATTTACTTTTCACTTCCTCCCAAGATAGCTAAGAGTGAGAATGCCTGCATAAGATGTCTTGAATGAAATGAATTCCTCTACGAAAAAACTTGAGGGTGTTGACCCAAGGGACTTATGTCGGGGAACTACATTACAAGAAAAAATGGCAAACCACCACAGAGAGTTGGAGTTAGTGGAGATATCGTTACGAAAACCAGAACCATTTTATAGAAGCCATGGCTTAATCTTTTCCCAAGCCTTCCAGATGTTTTTGGCCATAAAGGATCTTGTGATCTGAGTGGGAGACTAGATGAAGAGTAAATTGGGGAAGTTGAGCCCTTTTTAGGCTTTATTTCCCTTAGGCAATCCTGAGGAGATACGGTTTCTAAATAATACCTTCCAAGCTTTTGGGCCCTCAATGACCTACACAATCCATTTGGCACATAAGGTAGTTCTTTGCCGAGTTATGTTGATCAGTCCCATCCCTCCAGCTTCATGTGTGAGGAAGCAATATTCCCAGGCCACCCTATGGGATCCTTTACCTTGTGGGAAATTTTCCCAAAGGAAATCTTGGTGAAATTTCTCTAACTTCTGCTAATTTTTTTTGGAAGGTACCCAGCATGATGAATAATGCACATGGGTAGACACAAGAATTTTTTAGCAAATTTGAAATTTTATTACCAAAGAAAGAGACTTGGTCACCTAGTAATCTAGCTTCTTATCAACTCTGTCAACTACATATTTCCACAATAAGGGTGGAAAAGCATCAAAAGCAAAGGGGATGCCAAAGAATTTAAAGATTTTGTCATGTTGGATCCACTTCCAACCAAATTTAGCAACCCACACTGGCAGAGGAAGGTAAGATTGTCTGTAACAATGGAGTGTTTACCATTGGATGATGGAGCCAGAGGCTAAGTAGAAGGTGTCAATACACTGTAAGGAATTGTCCATATTGGCTTCATCTTCAATGAAATTAAGGAAGGCGTCATCTGTAAAGTGGCCATTAACCAGTTTCATATCTTCGTGCAGATTAGCTACATTAGGAGGGAGATAAATTACCTTATCAAGGCCACTAGCTTGGGCATTGCTAAGAAGAAATCCAAAACCCTCAGCTAGAATAATTTACAAGGTGGGAGCCAGAGGGCACCCTTGGCAAATGGAATGAAATAAGCCAAATTACTTAGAGGTAACTTCATTGATGGAGAGGATATCTGAGGCATCAAAGAAGAGCATCTGAATAATTTGAATGAAGATGGGGTCAAAACCCAGACCCTAAAGCATAGCTAAAATGAAAGGCCATCCGATGCGATCATAAGATTTTTCAAATTCAATTTTGATGAACATATCCTATTTCTTAGACCGTCTGGCCCAATCCATCCCTTCTCAGATGGAAATGATGTTATCTAACATATAACGGCTTATGATGAAGCTCGTTTGTTATGGAAGCGCAATGAGAAGCAACATATTATGCAATCGGATTGCTAGAACCTTGACAATAATTGTATAGGAAACATTTAGGAGGGTGATAGAATGCCAGTTGCAAATCAACTTAGGATCTCCTTGCTTAGGTATGAATTTGATATTTCCTTTATTTATATTTTTTACCCAATGAATGTGCATGAAATGCTTCTTGATATACCTTATGCAAATCACTAACCACAAGATCCCAAAGAGTATTATAGAATTCACAAGGAAATCCATCAATTCTAGGGGATTTGTCATTAGCCATATGAGATAACGCTTCATGCAAATTGTCAATAGAGAGGGGCCTGTCACAAATCACCTGCTAGGTAGAAGTGAGTTTGCATGGCACCACTGAAAGGCATTGCTAAAGGGTAGATTCACGCTCATATGAAGATGCTTGAGCTTTGAAACTTACTGATAATGGTAGATAAAATCTTGCACAATCTACAGAGTCTCTATGAGTCTATTACTAGCTTCAACAATAACTTGAATTTGCTACTACGAGTTTTTTGCTCACAGCAATTGAAAGAATTCCTTAAAATCTTTGTCCCCTATTTGAAGCCAATGAAGCCTGGCTTTGACTTGAGTTTCTTGGGCATTGTAGTTATCTATAATCTGAATGTGGTGCCTTAAGGATGTAACTCTCACTTGCAAGATCTCACTAAAGAGATCTTTTTCCAAAGCTAGAGCTATGTGGCTAATTCCTAAGGTAGTAGCAGAGTAGGAGTGTCTCTGAATTTTGGCAAGTTGGCAGCCATAAATCCATAAAAAGTGAGAGGTCCTTCTGATGGCATCATCCCACCAAAGAATCCACCCAGATTCTTGGGAAGGATGTGGATCTAAATTCCAAACTCTCCTAATGTGTGCCGCCGTGGGCCCATGCTTGAGTAAAGAGGTGTTAAAGAAGAATTGCATTTTGTGGATTTTGGGTTTCATGAACTACCATATCACACAAAATTGAATGGGGGAGTGATCAAAAAACCCAAAATCTAGTAGCACCTACACAAGAGGAAAAAAGTTGTTATTAAAAGAGAAGTACAGTTAGGTGGACATCATTTCCCTATCCAAATGCTTTAGAATCCAAGTGGGGTCTTCCCTAAAATTACTCTAGGTGTACCAAACTTCATTTGTAGGATGACCGATTAAATTGGGGTCATAAAGGCCCCATTTAGTGTACATGTAAAACCATGCCTCCCTTTTTCCAACTACCCACCTCATAGGCAAGTGGCCCAATTTATCCTTGGGAGATGCCACCATATTAAAGTCACCACATAATACCTAATGGGCATTAGAGATATTATCCACTATCCATTGCCATAAATGGGTACGCTCTAAAGCATCATTTGAGGCATAAATATTAATAAAGCCAAAGGAGTGGCTTTCAATGCTAAAAAGAGCCCAAACAAGCCGATTGGTGGGGTCCACACTAGATTTCACTAAGTGTGGCCTCCACCTTGGAGAAATAAATGTCATCACCCCTTCACATCTTACAGCATGGTTTCTATGAAGAATGATATTGTCATGCCATATGGAATTACTAATAGCTATCAATAAAAAATATGCCACCTTGACTTCCTACAGAAAGAGAATGTCCATCTCGAGAATCTTCCTTCTAAAATCACGCACAACAAACTTGCATTTTGGATCTGTGAGACCCCAAACATTTCATGAAAAGCAATTCATAGATGACGAGAGTCAAGGGACATGTCCTCCAAGTCCATCCCTTCTAGGGCATCATATCGATTCTACAGGGAGTTTCCACTATTGGCACTCAAGAATTCATATTATTTCCTCAAGTCAGGGTCAACCAGGTACTCTCCTTCCTCCACCTCATCAATCCTTCGAGAAGGGTTGTGAGAGGGTTTGGGTGTATCCCACTAAGTAGGAAGTGGAAGAGTGGTTGGTTGTGAATCTAAAGAATTAGGCCCAGAGGCCTTGGCACCTTGGGATAAAATGTTAGTAGCTAGAGGAGTGTTGAACACCCTAGGATTTTATGATTAGAGTTGCAGTCGGTAAGGGATCTTTTGTAGTAGGATCCTACTCTTGTGGGCCATTATTCAAAGATGGCTTGCTTCCTTTAGGAGCAACAATTGAGTTTTCAGCATCAGTATGAGTGTTCTTCTTCCCTACCATAGTCCAACCATCCTCAACTGGTGCCTTGCTAGCTTCAGGAGAGGGTTTGGGGGAGAGGTTATGCAATTGGATGAATTATTATGAGCCAACTAAAGGGGATAATCCCTTATCTTATGGTCCATGGCTTGGTAGCAAACGCAGGTGTTAAGCAAGTTGATATATAGGACTCGCTGAGAGTGCCTTACATCTTTGACCAAGATTTCCACAAACTCCTTGAGGTCCCAAGAGAGGTCTACTTCTACGCAAACCCTTTTTTGTGGTCTGATAGAGTAAACCTAGTTTTGTTCATGATAAACCACATGGCTTATGGAGGACGTTATCTGGTGAATAAAGTGCCATCATGGGAGCAGGAGGCCTAGAAATTCAACCCAAACTGGGAATTTAAGAGTGGAGTACTCCGAGACCATAAAGTCTCATGTCCAGGGGGAGAGAACCATAAATGAATTCCTAACATACCAAGTGGTAGGCTTATGGAGGCTTCCATCGACATGGGATGGGTCAGAAAAGTGGAAGAGAAAAAAACCCTTAGTCATGTTCTGGATGTTCTCTAGCTTAATGTCGTGAGATGCCCAGTGAGTTTGAACCCAAGATTGTAGCATACTTTTAGAGGGGATTCTCTTAAAAAAATATCCTATTAAACAAAACTGCTCTAATCATTGACATGTAGAATTAAATTCAAGAATAGGCAATACAACATTAGGGTCCGAAGTATTACTTCGTGGTATACCTTCGAGAAAAACTTCCTCGGGCACTTGTAGGGGGCCATTGGTCGGTGCTCCTCCATTCTTCTCTACAACTAAAACAACTGGGATACAATGGGGAAAAGACATTATAAAGGCTAGCCTCGCTCGAAGGTGAGAAACCCTAAATGATAATTAATGCAAAGTTTTGCATGTGCTTAAGTCCATAGTATGACACAAGGCCGGTCAAGTAAGGAACCAAGCGCCGACTCCATGGCATGCATGGAGAAAACCCTAGTATAGCGAAAAAACCTCAAAACTCCCTTCATTTGACTTTAACTAGCAAACAACATTGTTATGTGTCCGAATTGGAAAGAAAGCTGTAAAAGTTTAGTTTACGGGTCCATTTAATGTGTCTTAGAAAGCAGTAAACGTTTAGTTTATGGGTCTAATTAAAACTTTTGAAGGGACTATGGGTCAAGATAGATAATAATCATGTTGACAAGGAGACTACTTCTATGGTAGCATTTTGTGTGAAGTCTTTTTCTTTCTTTTTTTTCCTTCTAGGGTTATATATGGGCAAACGTAATGGGCTCCCCTTTTTATGGTAAATTTATTTATGAAATATTTCAAAGATCTAATTCTTAATTCTTTTTTTGAAATTTATTCGGTAGAAATGATATGTAAATGACATTTATATCAGCTGGTTACATGGTTTGGATAAATTAGAAGATTTCTATACCCACCTAAATAAAATTGTTGATATTATTAAATTTATAAAAGAATCAAACTTTGAGAGTAATCTTTTGTTCTCGTTATCCTATTCTCTAAAAAATATGATGGTTCTTTCTCTTGTAAAGTTTATAAGAATTATACTCATACTAATCGTTACCTACACTCAAACTCGCATCATCACCCATCTCAAAAAATAGAGGTCATAAAATCTTAACCACAAGATCATTAATATTTTTTTTATAATGATCATTTAAAAGATGAAATTAAACACTTGATTGATAATTTTTAATTGACCAATTACAAATAGAAGCAAATTATTTAAACCCTAAAATCAACTAAGAATAAAACAAACCTACAACTTTTTTTTATATATATATAAAATTTCTAACAAAAATTCAAAAAACAAACTTCATCACTTTTATCCTCTCACGAACTATCATCTTATTTCCTCATGAACTGTTAGCTAAAACAGATTACAATAAATTTTTAGTGACGTGAACAACGGGTCCAAATCACGACCGATGGCGAGTCTATCCCCACAAGGCTGTGTCGAAACGGTCAAACCAGACTCCCACCACATTAATTTCGACTTGATGTCACAAAACTTAGGAGGCTTCCGCGAAAAAATGTAAATACTTGCCTGAGGCCAAGTATATATATTTCATCCTGCCAACTCCATATTCCCAAATCTTGAAGGCTTCTCTTTTACAGATCCCCAAAATTGTGCTTCACTGATTTCTGACAAGATACTCATTTCTAATATATATCAAAAAGAAGGTAAGTTCAGATTGCAGACCTTTATGGGAACCTCTTTATTAAAGTGAAAATCCCAACTAATTGATAGCCCCTCTTTTTTCGTTGGAACTCCAGAAAATGGAGTTGAGCTTTCAATGTAAGGTGGAATTTTGGTTGAGCATCCCTAAATATCATAACAAAGATCATAACAATCAGCAATTGTACCGATGGTATAAGGAACGTTAGAAGGATTATATTTTTATATTTTGATTTTTTAAATTAAGTGTTTATATGTGTGAAGCAAGGGAAGAGTAGTAATGAATGGAAAAAAAATTGAATAATATATTATATATTTATTAAGAGAAAATCATATTTATTATAAATATTGTGGAAGAGGTATTATATTGAATTTTGTTTCCTTTAATATTTTAAAATTTACATATATATTATATTCCATTCTTGCATAGTTGTCAAATGTAAATGAAGGGTTGATACATAAGTCATATAATGAGTATATTTTTGATACAACAATTAAGGTCAATCTTTGACAATCAATATTGCCAACATCAATTGTTTTATTAAGTCATTCATTGTGTTTTTATGTATAGTTAGAATCCATGCTATTTTGATAGAAATTTGACAAAATTTATCCCATATAATAAGATGAATTGGAAGGTGGGTTGGATTGAAAATATCCCATAAGGGACTAGAGTAATTATTGAAGGCAATAACCACATACATGGGTAAGGAAGGTGGGTTTGAATTTGGATAGTAGACAATGTGAACAATTTTTCCAATAGATTATATTCTCAATTTTTTTCCACCTACAAGATTGTCTCTATCTTATAGAAAACGTGTTGTTGGGAATTCTTCATCTGATCCATATGTTATTTCACACCACATTTTTCTCACCCATGCAATCGTAGTGGACACGTATATGAGAAAATATCATGTTTAATTTTCTTCTCTACTATATGTATTTATTTTTTAATTGTACCATCATTCTTACATGTGTATAACTATCAAAAATTCAAGGAGGATCTATTGGATTTGTGTTTAACTTGCCATGGTATGAACCCTTGGAAGCTAACACTAATGATATAGAAAATGTTAAAACATGCTACATGTGTTGGTTTAAATCAATGCAAAAATTCTTGTGTGTATGAACATCATGGAGCAATTGTTGATGTTTTCATATAATTATGATACTTTTTGCAATATGTACCAATGTTTTTTAATTGTACCATCATCCTAAAATTATGTAACTATAAGAAAATTTAAGGAAGATCTATTGGATTCATGTTTAACTCACCATGCTATGAACCCTTTAGAGATACCCTAGATGACAGAGCAGTTGTTGGAACATGCTACATGTGTTTGTTTAAATTGATGACAAAATTCATGTGTGTATGAGCATTAGAGACTAGTTTTTGATATGTTTTGAGGTTTCATTTAAACAACATATAACATCAAAGCAAAAATAATTGATAATCAAGTTACATTTTTGATATTGTTTTTTTTTTTTTGTGGGTTAGAACCGTGGAAGGCAAGGAAACAAATATTGTCATAGATATTGTCCTCAAGGTTGGTTCATTATATAACGTTCAAATATTCAAATTTATTTTTCACAAGTTCTAATTGAATCTAAGCAAATCATAGAACAAGAATCTAATCAAAGGCAATATTTTTGAGTTAGAACTTTGAGAATCTATTCATGTTCGTTATAGTGCATCAAATGAGCTTAGATTTTCTCTATACTTCAGAGGTGATTCTAATTACATATAGAGTGGAGATGGCCTACACAAAACGTACGCCAAACAAGCCCATAGGTGGATCCCTCTATTTATTTGTTTGATGTTTTGATATAGAGTTTTAAAATTGAGGAATGGTAAGAAGTAGGGCATGTGTAGGTGACCATAGATATTCAAAATATTTTAATGCAAGGACCCCATTCTCACTATAAATTTGAATAAAAAAAGCATGGCAATCAAGGACCTGAGGTATGCAATAGAAGCAGTGATGGTAAATTAAAATTGATCATAGATAGATAGGTTGGAGAAAGAAAATTGAAAAATTGAAAATAAAATTGGTTTTTATTTGAATAAGTTCTCATCTTAATTTATTATTGATTTTAACTATCTCATGAAATGTGAAGTACCTACATAGAGAATAGGCTCAATGAATCCATCACTAAACAAAAAATGAATCGTTGAAATGGGGCAACCCCATAATAGGGTAAGTTGTGATTTGGCATTTCTCAAAGGACTTTGTGTTACAAAACTTATTTATTTTATGAAAAGAGGCATTTCTCATTTAAGATTTTTTTTTTTAATAATTAGTTTTATAGTTGTCTATTTGGGGTTTATATACTTAACATAGTTAGAACTTTTATCTATTTAGTTTTAAACATGTCTAAATTAACACACAACACATTCTTTACACTTTTAAAGGAGCCTTTAGATATATGACTCAGAGACCGGTGGAGATTTGAACTCATATGCATCAGAATACCCAAAATTGGGAGTGTTTGTGGCCCTAGAGATAATTTTACCTTTCCTCTATTCACTGAATAAAGATAAAAGATCACAATTGTTATGAATAAAATAGTTGTTGTTAGTGTTACTGAGAAATGTGGAAATATATGAATCCATATCTATTTTCATATGGCATCCTGCATAGATCGATTAGATTATTAGTTTTATATGGTTAATACAATCTACATATTTATTTAATTAGTTTTAGACTTGTTTAAATTGGCACATCATATTGTCTATATTTTTAGTTATAGCACATCAAATGAGCTTAAAGTCTCTCTATATCTAATTTGATAGAGCAGACATGGACCACAAAAAACTTACACCAAGGAATCCCACAGGTGGATCCCTTTGTTTATTCATCCAATGTTTGGATATATAGTTTTAAGTTTGAGGAATGGCAGGAAGCAGCGGATGCATAAATGACCATTGATAATTTCTATATTTTCATGCAATGACCCCATTCTCACTGTAAATTTAAAGAAGGAAAAGGATGGAAATCAAAGACCTGAGGAGCAATAGAGGTAGTGACGGTAAGTTAAAATTGATCATAAATAGATAGGTTTAAGAAAAAAAGTAAAATATTTGAAAATAAACTTATTCTTTCTTTGAACGGATTTTCATCTCAATTTATTATTAATTTTAATTGTTTCATGGAACGTGAAGTACCTACATAGAGAATAGACTCAATGAATGAATCACTACACAAAAAATGAATCATTGAAATAGGGTAACCAAATAATGGGGTGTGTTATGATTCATGCTTTCTCGAAGGACTTTGTGTTACAAAACTTATTTTTTTTAATTATAAGAGCCATTTTTCATTTAAGAAGTTTTTTTTTTTTTTTTTTAATAATAATTAGTTTTATAGTCATCTAATTTGGGTTTATATACTTAACATTAAATATTTATCTATTTAGTTTTACACTTGTCTAAAGTAACACATGGTGCATAATCTATGATTTTAAAGTATCTGTTGGATATTTGACTCATGTTTTTAAAGGAGTTGTTAGACCTATAACCCATGTTTTTAAAAGAGTCATTAGATATATAATGTATCCTCCCTACACAATGCATTTTCATACCATATGGAGGAACACACAAGCTCATTTTACACTGTCACCTCAATAAAAAATATTATAATATTGTTATTTAACACTTTGTGAAAAAAAATGTGAGATAGGGTTAGTAATTATGTGTTTCAAGTGTGATTTGACTGCCGATCAGACTACCATAGTACTTGAGGAAAGCATGTTGAAATTGGTATGGATTTGAATCCTAGTCCAACAAACTACATAAAATTGGTAGCACTTGTGGCATTGGGTGCACTTTAAGTTTTCTTCCATTCACAAAATAAAGAGAAATAAATGCTATTCTCATGAACACAATTATTGTTTTTAGTGTTACTCAGAATGAGAATAGAAAAAGCTTGGAAATATTTATATCTATATCTATTAGAATATAGTATCCTGCATCAATTATAATATTTAATATATTGGCAGTATGGATGAATGGAAGATAAAAGATAGAATTTTGTACCTTAATGTCTTGTCCTCGTGTCAACTATAGTGTAACACTAATTAGAGTTACACATAAAACATGGAGCCATATCATAATCAAATAATATATCATGATGTCCTTGTCTATCGTTGACAATATAAAATGGCCAATTAAAGATGCCACCACCATACAAGCTACAAACCCCTTTGATATGGGTGAAAATAATGTAAATCCAAATAGGTACATTGAATGAAGATTTAGTGTATGATATGGGCCCTCTATTATATGATATTAAATATAATATAATATAATATAGGGTACCTTATATTATGTAGCTTTAACCTTGTTTAAATTGACACTTTGTGATTTAGTGGAAGTTATAGACTACATTAACAGATGTGACACAACACTAAACTTTGCACATTATTTCCCCTAAATTTTTCGATTCCATCTCCTAGAATAGCATGTCATTGTCCCTCACCATCACCATGCAACCTACCTATAATTATTTTTCCAAATTTATATTCTATATAGGCTTCCCTTTCCCTACCACTTTTCATTACTCAAGCTTATTGTGAAATAGAATGTGTCCTCCTCACATAATGTATTTTTATGTTGTTTGAAGTAAAAAACCTTATTTTCTAGCATCACCTCCATGGGAAATATCATATTACACATGTTTCAATCATGTATTAGGTCATATTTAATAATATAAAACATTATTATACTATATATAAAATATAGTATAAGATTTTATTTAATATAATATTGTAATATGTAACAAATTATAAAATATTATCTTAAATACTATATTTTTATATATAATATCTAATATTTAAAATAATAATAATTTATTATTGTTAGTGTTTTTTGAGACATGTTATAACTAATAATTAGTTTCCCAAAAAGTGCATGTTACATCAAAAGGGGTGCAATTTTTTATTTTGGTAAAGTAGGGTTCTACAAAGTGAAAGATTGCAACTCAGAAGTTGTACCTCACTCAAAAACCATGAGCATTAAACCTTATAACCTATTGTGCATGATATGGTATGAAAAATTAATATAATATTTCTAGTGGAGGTTGTGTAAAATTTAATGACATGTCATATATGTCAATGCAATTTATAACTTTCATCAAACTTGAAACCCATGATTGATGACCCCATCTAATATTTTGTTCATGAAATGTTAAGAAATAATAATATGATATCTTTGGTAGATGTGACAATCTAAAATGATTTTGTGTATTTCTTCAAATGGCATGAAAATGTTTTGTGCAGGGAGGAGACATTTTTTTCACAATGAGCTTTAGCAATAGTGAAGTAGTGCAGAAGGGAAAGGATATACAAAACATAAAAGTGGTGAAATATTTGAAGGTGAGTTGGGTGGTAATAGTGAGAGACTAGCTTTTTGTGCACAACATGTGAAGAAATAATAATATGATATTTTTGGTGGATGTGATAATAGAAAATGATGTTATTTATTTATTTATTTATTTATTTATTTATTTATATGGCATGTAAATGCACTATCGGAGGAGGAGACATTTTAATTCACAATGAGCTTGAGCAATGGCAAAGTAGTGGGGAAGGGCAAGGATATACAAAACAAGAAAGCGGTGAAATATTTGAAGGTGAGTTGGGTGGTGATAGTGAGAGGAAATAACAGGGTATTTCAGGTGATAGGCTTGAAGAAGCCAATGAAGATACACATGGAAAATTAAATGACATGGCATATCCATCAATGTAATTTGTAGTTTCCATCAAACTATTTCAGTTACACAACACATGATTGAAACAAGTGTCATTTAATGGAAATATGTGTATGATATCGAATGACTGCTCTAAAAATATATATAATGCAATATGTGTCAATTTAGATGAGTATAAAACTAATTAAACAAATATGTTGATTGTGTCAACCATATCAAACTAATAATCTAATCGATCTATGCAAGATGACATATTCATATAGATATGGATTCATCTATTTCCATTTTTTTCCTTTCTCATTCTCAGTAAAACTAACAATAACTATTTTATTCAAAATAATAGTGATATTTTATCTTTATTTAATAAATAGAGGAAGGTAAAATTATTTCTCAGACCACAAACACTCCCAATTTAGGGTAGTCTAATAGACCCGAGTTTAAATTCTTGCCAGTCCCTAAATACTCTCTCCAACCACTATAGTAGTTTGATCTGTTAGGTTGTGGAGCTAAAAGCTTCAACCCTTTGCAAACAGAAGGAAAAGAAGGTTGCTGAGATCCAGGAGCACCGGCATCGGCAGCAGGACCGACGTTGATCGTGACCAGTGTAGAAGGCCACCGGCGACGGCAGGGAGTCAGCCGACGTCAGCAGAACCAGGCAATCAGGGACCGACGTTGATCGCCTGTGTGTTCTAGAACTACTCGTTGCACAGACAGTTAGTTAAGTGAACGAAGTGTTTGCATGTAAAGACCAGTTAGAGTCTTGAAGCTGCGAGGATAATTATCTAAATTAAGAGTCTAAGTTATTGTTTAACTCTGGGATCTATTTATAGATCCATTGGCATGTATTGTTATTGATGTACAAGATAAGGAAGGCAAGGAAGTTCCTTCTAAGTGTAAGATCATTGAGTTGCAGATTGTTGCAAAAGCTACACCTTAAGGCAAACAGGAGAGTTTATTGCGTATGCAGTCGCCAGCGTCGGTAGGCCACACCAACGACGGTCAGGGGATGCAAAAGGGAAACTGGCATCGGCAGAAGATCGGCCGGTGTCGGTCACCTCCAAGAAGGTAGGGACCGATGTCGGTCACCTATGGCGGTCTGAACTGCTGTTGACGAACAGTCAGTTAAGTGAACGCGGAGTTTGCATGTTAAAGGCTTATTCGAAGCCTTGAGCGGCAAGTCTAATTTGTGTATGCATGAGATCTATATAATAGACTCATGAGCTGTATTGTTAAGTGGAGAATTTGGAGAAGAGCTATGTGAAGTTTGGAGAGTTCTTCCCATGGTGGAATCAAGTAGGATTCCCCATGTATGTTTAAGTAAGATCAGGTTTGATATGCAGGGATGTGTGTATGCGAGGGTCAGACAGAGATCGGCGGTTGGCCAGGGTCCAAGGTGATAGTAATACATCAGCAGGATCATGGAGAGATCTACTTGGAGTACGGTTGTGTACTCGATTGTACAGATGTGCAATGAGGTGAACAACAGCTTGTGTTAGCTGTGTGTTGTGACCTATGAGAGAAGATTACTCAGGTGGGAAGATTACTTGGAGCCCTTGAGGAGGAAGCCTCATAGAGGTGGAAGAAGAGTGTGATCTCTTTATTGTAATTTCTCTTGTAATGAGTTGAATACAATTGTGTGTTGCCTCTCATATTCTGTGTGTTTTCTCATTGATAGTTATTTGTTCTTCTGGTTATTCCGCATGTTTAATTGCTTATACAATGGTAATCATGTGTTCTCTTAAATCTGACAAGTTGTGTCAGAGCTTTGGGGTGTTTCGGTCCTATCAATTGGTATCAGAGCGAGGTTGGACGTTCTCAGAGCGAGTTTGACTAACAGATGGCCCAAATCTGTTAAGTGTTTGTTGATTACAGGTTACTCACAAGGGTTGATGTTTGAGTGGGAGTATAGCAAGGCAGAAGATGGTACAATGAGAATGAAGAAAATCAGGCACCGGTTTAACACCACAAGGAGTGTGGTGGGTTGTCTTCAAGTGGGAGCTTGAAGAGGAATACAAGCCAGGATGTAGATTGGACAAAGTACTGGTTTTGGGTATAGGTGCATCTCTTTATCTCCAAGTGGGAGATTGTTAGGGTGTGGAGCTAAAAGCTACACCTTAAGGCAAACAGGAGGGTTTCTTGCGTATGTAGTCACCGACGTCGGCAGGCCACACCAACGACGATCAGGGGACGCAGAAGGGAAACCAGCATCGACAGAAGATCGGCCAGCGTCGGTCACCTCCAGGAAGGTAGGAACTGACGTCGGTCACCTGTGGCGGTCTGAACTGCTGTTGATGAATAATCAGTTAAGTGAACGCAGATTTTGCATGTTAAAGGCGTGTTCGAAGCCTTGAGCGGCAAGTCTAATTTGTGTATGCATGAGATCTATATAATAGACTCATGGGCTGTATTGTTAAGTGGAGAATTTGGAGAAGAGCTATGTGAAGTTTGGAGAGTTCTTCCCATGGTGGAATCAAGTAGGATTCGCCATGTATGTTTAAGTAAGATCAGGTTTGATATGCAGGGATGTGTGTATGCGAGGGTCAGACAGAGATCGGCGGTTGGCCAAGGTCCACGGTGACAGCAATACATCAACAGGATCATGGAGAGATCTACTTGGAGTACGGTTGTGTACTTGATTGTACAGATGTGTAATGAGGTGAACAACAACTTGTGTTAGCTGTGTGTTGTGACCTATGAGAGAAGATTACTCAGGTGGGAAGATTACTTGGAGCCCTTGAGGAGGAAGCCTCACAGAGGTGGAAGAAGAGTGTGATCTCTTTATTGTAATTTCTCTTGTAATGAGTTGAATACAATTGTGTGTTGCCTCTCATATTTTGTGTGTTTTCTCATTGATAGTTATTTGTTCTTCTGGTTATTCTGCATGTTTAATTGCTTATACAATGGTAATCATGTGTTCTCTTAAATCTGACAAGTTGTGCCAGAGCTTTGGGGTGTTTCGGTCCTATCATGATCTATCTAAAAGTATGAACCACACTATTTGTTATAAATTCCTCCATGGAGGCTATAATTTTCATGTACTAAAGAGTGTAAGTTACATCGAAAGGGAAGCATTATTTTGTTCTGGAAAAGCATGGTTCTATAAATAAATAGAGCGTTAATCAAAAATCGTATGTCACTTGAAACCCATCACCACTAATGTTGTCTAATATTTTTTTCAAGAAGCATTAATACACAATAACTAATATTCATTTTAACAATCATTCCAAAACATATTTTTTATTGACTATTGCTCCCTTAAATTTTATGTTTTATTACTAGCCAAGATAAATGAGTTGCTTATGGAGATAGTTTCCAATTGTGGCAACCTTTTATTATAAGGGTCTAATTATGGCATTTACGTATGTTATTAAACTTTTTGGAGTTTCTCCAGGTGTAAATATATTGGTATCATGGACAAATGGAAGCTAAAAGATATATTCTATGAACTTAGTGTCTTCTCCCCACATTTATGGCATTACAACACTATTTTGATCTACACATCAAAAGTGGGTCCCTGTTGTAATAAAATAATATCTCATGAAGTCTTCATCCATCCTTGAAAATATAAAGTTGTTAATCAAGGATGCCACCACCATGTAAATTTCACACCCCTTTGTAATCGGGGCAGATCATGTAAATTCAACATTTGCCTTGAATCTAGTTTTGTTGCACTATATGTGTTATATAAGATATGATATCACCTAAAATAGTTTTTCATTTGCCCTTACCATCACTACCTCACTCACCTTGATACGACCTAAAATACCCTATCAATGGCCATCATTGACATCATTGAGAATGCAAGCTACACGATAGACTCTTGGGCATCAATATCTATTTCCCAACATCAACAACATTGCATCATTGATTCGACCTACACATGAGGCATGGAACCCTACTATAATTAAAGAAGATCTCATGAAATCCTCATCCCACTTGAAAAAATTAAGCATCTAATCAAATATGCTACCACCTTGATTTGTTATAACTGACACATATCATTCTGCATCCCTATTACATTGACATGTCAATTTAAAATTTAATGTAGCCATGTGGGGAGGTGTAAATTATATGGGATATGTGTTATCCATATATCTTCATAAAGAAATATATTTATCTTCCAAATGGAAATATTTTCATCAAATCTGACTAAAGCCCTGCTTTGTCATCCACTTGGTACCACCTGTCAGCCCTATACCACTATCCTGCAGCTTCCTCAAGACCATATGACCTGGCCTTCCGTCTCATGTGTCCATTCACTCTATTCTTCAACTAAGTAATCCATTCGTCTCTCAGTGCTTTCTTCCGGCTGGCAACCCTACCAAATCTCTCGTTTGGTTCTGCATCATATTCCTGCCATGCTCCCACTATTTCCTGGATCCTTCCTACTCTACAGTAAGCAACGAGTATAAAGAAGAGGAACAACAAATTTGAGGCTTACTTACCACTTTCAGTCCTCCATATGGGCGTTTGAGACTCCTTGATAGCTTGATGTCTGCCCAAAATCTATTACAGTGATCGACCTCGATCACCACATAGTCTGCATCTGACCGACATCGGTTCCATGCGCCTGTCTTGACTACTGACCCCACTGATGTCAGTGTCTACCTACTATCAACGTCGGTCTTACTATTGCCGATGTCGGTCCTCCTAACTGACGTCAGTCTTACCCTGCTCGACACCACCAGCTCCGGTCTGCACATGACCGACATCGACACCTATCTATTCGACGCCGGTTCCTCCTGACTGACGTCGGTACCTGTGTTCGCCTGTGAGTGATGACTTTTTACCCGTGAGCTTTCTTTGAATCAAATCCCTGTCCAAACTGCTCTGCTTAGAGTTATTCAACCTTCTCCACTGATCTCTGTCTGCCATCTCCTCCATAAACACCAAGGCTTTCCAGTTCTTAAGTCTGTCAAAGATATCTGACTTCCTCTTAAGAACATGCATCTCCTTCTTACTCATGTGACCAAGCCTACAAAGCCACGTCTCTGCAATAGAAGAAGAATCAGTAATATAAGCAAGTAGATAGAGAGTACCTGCTTTCTTACCACCAGCTAATTCAAGTGAATCCGCTGTGAGAGTTCTTGTGCATCTCTCATCACCCAACTTTTTTGAAGAAATTAGCATTATCTTCAGAATCAGGACCTACATGACCTCCTTCAACACCCATGTGTTGGCCACCTGCAATTTCAGCTTCACTTCCCCTTTGCCAATTCTTTGGCAAGGCACACCAGCCCCTAAATAAATCTTTCCAAAGTCTCCAAAGACCTTAACATGGAAAAATACTCTATTTCAGACTGCATGGAAAGAGGCAACAAAATCTATAAAACAAGATTCTACTTTATCCAAGAAACCTCCTAGAGCATCCTGTGCAACAACACCTGCAACATCTACTTCTTCAGTTCCTTCATGCTGATCTTCCACAAACCAACAATTTTCTTTTCCCTGCTCTTTCTTTCCATAGGACCGTAATTGACCATTCGTGCTTTTCAATTCCTCCATTCTTAGCTTACTTTCTTCTGTCGTTGTTATACTCCCACTCAATCAAAAACCCTTGAGAGTGACCTGTAATCAAACACAAAACCTGCTCCCTGCAACCTTAGCTCTGATACCACTTGTTGGTATCAGACTCTTGAACCTACAACCAGGCTCTGATACCACTTGTTGGGAAATACAAAAGCACAATTGATTACCATATACAAGCAACTTCATATGCGGAAATTAACCAGAATCACAAGTAACTAGAATTCAGAAATAACACAGAATATGAGAGACAATACACAACTTGTATTAATACTTATCCAGAAAAGAATACAATAAAGAAGATGCCACTTCTTCTCCACACCTCTCAGAGGCTTCCCACACCTCAAGTGTACAGTAATTCTCTCCTCAAATCTCTCTCTCTTACGGTCCCAACACACAACTCAAACACAAAGTTGGTGTTCACCTCCAACCAGTCAGTATCCACTACTGCCAGTACACCAGTGCTCCATGCACTCCAAGTAGATCTCCCCTGAACTGCAACAACCTGCAACCCAAATGATCTTACTTATGGAAGGAACTGCCTTGCCTTCCTCTTTGCTCTCTTTTTGAGTACACACTGTACTCCAAGTAGATCTTGCCTGATCCTGCTCCCTGTTGTGTTGTTGTCCTCCCTGATCTTGCACACCTATAAATCAATCTGGTTTTGCACTCCTGCAAACCTGGATCATGCACACACATACACCTGCAGATCAATGATCTTACTTACCATGTAGATCTCCTAACATAGCCATGCACCCCTGCTGACCAAGATCCTACACACCTGAAGAACCCTTCTGATTCTCCAAAACCAGCACCCACACTTGGCATTGCTGTGGAACTAGGAGGAACACCCTTTCTCACTTCACACACAGAAGGAGCTAACTTTGCTCAACTCAAACTAGAACACCTTACAATACAGCCTATGAGTCTCTTAAATAGATCTCATGCAAACAATAATTAGACATCCAATTACAATAATTAGATCCGCAGCCTCAAGTCTAAAATTGGCTCTTAACATGCAAACACTCGGTTCGTTAACAAACTATTCATGCAATCGACAGTTTTGAAACCGCACAGGCGACCAACGTCGGTCCCTATCAGGCTGGAGATGACCGACGTCGGCCGATACATGACCGATGTCGGTTGCCTTTCCCACTGTATATGACCGACGTCGGCTAATCAGACCGACGTCGGTTTCCCTGTCACTTAGCAACCTCTCAACAACCTCTTCCATGTCTGCAACAGTGAAGCTTTTAGCTCCACAACCTAACACCTATTACATTGACATGTCAATTTAAAATTTAATGTAGCCATGTGGGGAGGTGTAAATTATATGAGATATGTGTTATCCATATATCTTCATAAAGAAATATATTTATCTTCCAAATGGAAATATTTTCATCAAATCTAATATTATATTGTATCATTATATTATATATAGTACTACATTTTTATATGGGCCCCTTGATGTCTAATATCCCCTAAATTGTAAGGGTGTAAGTATGGAATTTCCAAATCTTCTTAAGCCTAATTTAATTGGCCTAGGTGTCAATATATTGGAAACATAGATGAATGAAATCTATAATATAGACTTTGGGACATCAATGTCTTGTCCTAGCATCAATGACAATGTAATGCTGATTCAAGCCACACATAAAACATGGAGATGTATCATAACTTAATCAACAAAATGGATGTAATATTTTTTTTCAATAAAATGAGATTGTGTAAAGTGAGGGAGTGGAAATTGGTATAACCTATAATCTCATATAATATTATAATTAGATATACTATATTATTAGTATATTATATCAAGTATTATAGTTAAATATTTATATAATGTCTATGATTAAAATATATATTATAATAATATGATATATTATTAGTAATACTATATTTTATAAATATTATATACATAAATAAATATTAATAATAAAAACATAAAACACACACACACACACACACACACACACACACATATTAGATTAATCTTCCTAAAGACTATGAACATTATCCATTTTGTAATAAATAAAAAACTAGAGATTTGTCAAACGTCTAAACCACAAGTACAAACCCTTCTCCTTTCTCTTTTAAAAATATAAAAGCCTTAACACAGTACCAATAACATTGAATGTGATGTAATGGCCAAGGGACCTATTCTAATTTACTATTGGAACTATCCACATTATATTAACAAAAAATATAACTATAGATGATTACAAAGAAAAGTAGCCAGTCACATCATAGCTCAAACTCCTTGCTGAAGGATAAATCTGGATCCAAAACAACGAAATTAGCTAGTCAATGCATGACCCAAACAATTGAAAATAACCAAACAACATAATTTTATGCATAGGTCACCACCCCAAGAGGTGGAGGCAAAGGATAATGCTTGGGAAGCACTGACCAAGCAGGTAGTTCCATGTTAGGAATCTCCAGAGCATTCTAGCCATCTAGGGGGTCATCATGAATAGTGATAAACCAACCATAAATTGACTGCACATGAATAATAGTGCTTACCATAGACTATTTTGAAGGAACAATGTCAAACATGCCATGAGAACTTCATCCACCCCTTATGGGAGCGTGAGGAGAAAAGTGGCCCCTGCTTCTAGACTGACTTTTATTTTGATGCTTCTTGGTAGGAGGAGGTCACAGACTGTGGGTCGAGCCATCATGTATAACTCTACTCATGGTGCAAGGGGCACTCTCCTAGTGGTTGAGGAGATCCTATAGGTGGTGGAGGTCCAGAGCCATAATTTCCTCTTGGACTTGAATCTATAAATAGATCGAAGAAATAATAATAACATTTTCATTACTAGAAAATGATATTTCATAGGCCTCATGATTAAAAATAGCATTATTCTTGGCTTTACATAATTGAAAGACAATAATAGCACATAAGAATTATCAGAGAAATGCAATAGAGGAAACCAATTATAAAAATACCTAAAGAGTGCCTATCACCAAGAGAAAGGCTCAGGGTGATAAGGATGAAATAAAAAATGGATCCAACTCTAGGTAGACTGGGCTTTCAAACAAAACCAAAATAGATGTTTAAAGGATTTTTGAATGTTTGCAATCCAAATAGAAGGGTTGGGGAATGTGGAAGTGGAGTATCCTCTCAGTGAGTGGAAGTCCTTGGTAAATTAAACACCATAAAAAAGGATCCATCTTGGGCTCTAGGCCAAGATGCCACAAATGACCTAGATAGGCAAGCCAAGTCCTAGGAGAGGATAAGAGGTTCCAATGCCTTTCAAGCTTGTCCAAATTAGAGAACAGACTCATCACCTAATAAATAAGATTGAGAGAGTATATTTTGAAGTAAGTATCATAGTTCCACCTCTAGAATTTCCACCAAGCCCTAGGAGGTTGTAGGCCAAGTTTATGCAGCATAACATCATATAACAATTCTTGAATGTGAAGAATAGAAGGTAAGTATGTTTTATATAATTGAAACTTGATTTTTATTTTAAGCCAGTGAATACAATCTCTATAGGTAACCAAATCATGGATAATGTGAATCCTTTTTTGAAATAATCGTAGAGCTTTAATAATAGGTAATTCAGCTAGGGGAATGGAAGAAGTTTTAAGTATAGGGGACCATCATAATCTATGACCATTAAAAGATAATTCTATATAAAAACCATTCCCCACCCACTTCAAGTGGGGTTTGACTACTTTAAAATCCTTCCATATACTTTTGTCCACAAAAGAGCTAGTAATCTTGATAGGAATAGTAGTGATGAGAAGGGATTAGAAGCCAATATTTTGTCAATTGGTTTTACGATAGGGAGATCCTATAGAGATATAATGTATTAAAAGATCCAAGAATCATTTCCCTCGATATCCCAAATAAACCAATTCTCACACTGGGCCATACTTTACCGATAAATGTCATTGATGCCCATGTCGCCTTTATCATGAAGGAGGCAACAAATATCCCATGCCACTCAATGAAAACCCCATGACTGATTATAATTGGCCCAGAGAAAATATCTGAGGAAATCAGCTAGAGTATCATAAGAGAACTTAAAGGGATCCCAATATAAGGAGTAGTAGACATGTGTAGCGGCCAAGATCTTGGTGAAAATGTGGAATTTGCCTGTTAGAGATAGGGGCTTAGTGATCCAATACACAATCTTCTTTTCAACCCTATTGAGGACATATTGTCAAAGCTCAGATGGCAAACTGTCAAAAGTAAAAGGGATGCCCAAGAACTTGAATTGTTCCCCTCGAGCAATCCATTTCCAATTTCCTAGACTGCAATAAGATTATACAAAATATAACACCCTCTAATGAATCATATTTGCTCTTGTCTAATAATGGTGGGTAAGATGAGCCAGATGTGACTAGTGAGGGATTTGGAAAGAATCTTGTAAGAAAAATTGAGCAAGGTTATTAACCTCCAATTGGTAAGCAACTCAAGATCTCTGACTTTATGAATGAATTTGATATTAACTTAGTTGATCATGGGTCCAAGAGATTGATTCTGCAAGGCTTCTTTGTATACTTATAGTAAATCAGGACCAATAAACTCCTAGGTGGCTTTATAAAATTTGCATGGGAAGGCATCAAGGCTAGGGGATTTATCATTGCTCATAAAATGTAGAGCCTATATGAGCCCTTGAAAGGTGAGTGGGGCATCACAAAGCCACCAATAGGCTATCTTGAACTTGTGAGGCACCACATCGAGGCATTTTTGAAGTATCTAATATCACTCAACTGTGAAAGACTGGGCTTGAAAAACCAACTTCTAATGTTCAAAGAAAGTCGAGGAAATATCAGACTAGGTTAAGCTAGGATTGAGCTACTTGAATGGATTTGATTTTCCCATGAGCTTATTTGGCTTTCAATCTTGTAAATAAATCTTTGGATGTCACCCATTTTTATCCAGTGTAGTTGAGTGCAGAGATAAACACATATGGTTGCATGGTTGTCTGTCACCTTAAGGTGGTGTTTGAGAGAGGTTGCAAGCCATTATAACTGCATGTCGAAAGAATCAGTATCGAGGCAGATAGAGACTTGTCATAACTCATTGATCATGGATTCTTCTAAGTGTTTTTATATTTGAGCAACACATTTTCCATAGTGGTGGAGGAAGGAGGTGGTGCACAGAATGGACTAATTCTACCACTCAATCCAATTGGAAGTGTATGGGGGTTGTAGGGTAAGGTTCCATATCCATTCGATGAGTCAAATCATTCCACCATGACTTAACATATAAATATTAAGGATAAATTGATTATGTGACACATTGTACTGACCTGAGGTCCATTCCATTTTACAGGAAATTAGGAAGTGGTCTAAAAAATAATACCTGAGTGGATGTTGACATGTTATCCATCAATGCTAGAAAAGGAAAAATGTTTTTTCTCTAACAACATATAGTGGTCTAGCCATTTGAGTATGTGGTGATCCCCATTAGTAGTTGGACCACGTAAACCAAGGCGTGGGGTTAAATGTTTTCCATCAAAGAAGTGGGTTGGCCAAACCCCATTTATTTTTGAAATAATACCAAGCCTCACATTCACCAATGCACCATCGCATGAGAGGGGCCCAACCTTGTATTGGGTGTGTTCAATCATATTGAAATCCACACACACTAGCCACATGGTAGTAGGCAGCCCATTTGTCAAATATTACCAAAGCAGGGAGTGATCACGATCATCATTGGGTGCAAAGATGTTGAGAATGTCAAATAGATGGCCATCAATGTCAAGAATAATCCAGACTACCCGATGTGATGGGTCTTCCCTCATGGAAATAATGTTGGGGGAAACCTTAGGGGTAACTAAAATACAATCACTACTACATCTCACCTCATGCAAGGTAGTGATCTAGGTGGTGTCATGCCAAATGCTTCACAAAGATGTCTTAAGGAGAAATCTAGACACTTTAACTTCTTAAAGACAAATAATATCTAAAAAACCAATATTCTAACAAGAAACACACTCAGAGTATTTGTGGGTATACTCTATAAAACCCCTAACATTTCATAAAACACATTCATAGGGAAGGGTCATCCATATGAATCTCTCCATGTTCATCTTCAAAATCTGCTAACACCGCAAAGTTGTTGTGTTGGCGAGGGCATTAACTTTTGCTGAACGCAATGAAGCAACATTTGGCTTTGTGTCCCTCTCAAGGAGAGTCTATGCCCTTGTAAGGTGGGATGCAAGACAGTCGAGAGAAGGACCCACTAATTGAGATAACCTCAGCCATAAGCATCATAGTATTCTAGGAAACTGAATAAATGCTTTATGGGTTGGAAGGAAATAGGATGGTAAAGGATGGCAGAGAAGTCCCTTGAGAGGGTTTGATAGCTAGAGAAGAATCATCCTGAGGTGGCAGATTGGGTGGAATTTGTGGCTTAGGGCCCAATGAACTTTTATGCGGAGGGCGGGGGGGGGGGGGGGTGGCACTGTGGTCCAACCATCACTTTGGTCTATCAGTTTGGACTTTTTGGTTTGAGCATGTAGCTAATGAGGCTTGGGATGACCCATGTGAGGATAATTCTTGATGCAGTGGTCTGAAGCCTGACAATGAAAATAAGTGTTGGGAAGGTTGAAGAAAACAACCTTTTGCAACCATTGCATCCCCTCGAGTTGGATCTCGATGAACTCCTTTAGTTCCTTGGAGAGGTCGACCTCCACATAGGTCCACTTCTTAAGGTGGGGGGAAACCACCTATTTGGCTGAATCATAATAACACGTCCTATGGGGGTGATAATTTGGGGTATGAAAGTCTAGAGGTGAATTGGTAGACCAGGAAGATTAACCTAGACAGGGACATAAAGGGTGGCATTGTCAAAAACATTATAGCCATGGGACTAGGCAAACAAAATTATAAGCTAGTTGTGAAGGAACTAGACATCGGACTTCACAAGGATAAGTTGTGTCTCAGAGGGCTCCTTGAAGGTAAACAAGAAAAAACCTTTGGTAAGGTTTAGGATTCTATAGACATAGATGCTCATAGGCTCCTAATGGTTATGGAGCCAAATATGAAGGTGATCCTATGAAGGGATACGACCAACAAAGTAAGCAATAATAAAATAATTTTGATACCATTTACTACATTGTTCAATAGTTGTAACATGAATGCTTACTTTTGGAGTGGAGGGAGCTGAGGAATTACCTCATCGTAGACCTTTGAAACAATTGAACTTGTTTGGGTGTTATTAGCTCTGACTCCTATATCAACAAATGCAGTAAAGCATGGAGAAGTCATAAATACAAGGCTTGCATGCTCGAAAGGCAGCACACTAAGCGTAATTAATGCACTGCATCCCTAGAAAATCCTGTAGGACAAGTGTTTTGGGTAAGGTGAGCCAAGAAAGCAAGCAAGAAAATGCAAATTATGAAACCCTAGTAGAACGATTCTTTCTTCCCAAAATACTTAATCTACCTATTATGATTTTATTGTCGATTGAAAAGAATATTTTATTCTTTATTGTTCTATTTTATTAAACCTTAACCATCAATTATTTTAATTATCACAGTGATTTTTTTATGATGGTTGCTTTTTAATATGAATAACATATTTATTATCTCTTTTGCTTTACATCCCTTCTAATATAACTTACACCTTTAAAACAATTCCATATTATATATTTGTGTGTATGTATATATAATAATAGTATGTGTATATTACTGTCAGAAAGGATTTATTTTTTAAATGACACATGATGTTTTTATATGGCACCACATCTTCCTCTGCATCTGCCAGAGTCACGTTTTTTGATACGCAAATGTTTGTGCAACTCACAAATAAATTTAAGACCCACCCGCAATGCAGTGTCCAAACAGTCAAACCACATTAATTTCATCTTTATTAAAGTGAAAGTCCTAACTAATTGATAGCCCAATTTTTTTTTTTGGGTTGAAATATGCAGAAAATATAATTGAGCTTGTGTATGAGGATGAGAATTAAAATTTATGAGTTTTGGTTAAGTTTATTCAATTATAGAGATTTTGGATATAATACTTCTTAAATTTCATTGAGTGTTGATTCAGTTATATAGATTTAGGATATGATACTTCGTAAATTTCATTAAACTTGATCATGAATGTACCTATTTTGATACAATCTGATGAATATTTGTACTGCAGGGGTGGATTCGGCGGCCGTGCACATGCAAAAGAATCCTAACGCCTGCACCATCTGCTGAATTCGTATGTAGGACGTTTAATATAGATTTTAACATGTATTTTGCAATATAATGTTTTAACCCGAAGTTTTGGTTTCATTAAATAGAAATGATTAGATGACATAAAAAAGGAGATGAGCATACACAGTTTGAAAATTACAACTCCAGAATTTTGAATACTGGTTTTGGTTTATGTTGTAAGGAGAAACTCTTTAATCCCAAAACTTCTTACTTTAATGCCAATCCATCATGGTTGCTTACAGGGGTCTAAATTTGATGGCATGTATCACCGTATCTAATTTTTTTTGCCCTGTGCAATACGATCAGTTAAATTTTATAAACTGCAAGAAATGTAAGGTGAAATTTTGGGTTGAGCATCACTAACAAATAGTAAAAGATCATAACAAATATATATAGTCTTTCTTTGTTAATTTATTCTACGCAAACTATATTATTGTATGAAGAAGAATGATGAATAGATAATCTTTACCAAAATATTATATGACTCACGAGATAAATTTGAAATGTTGTTTAATATATTGTAGTTGAAATTTAATAAATTTTAATATATTAAAAGAAAAAATATTATAAAAATGACATGCAAATTTTTTATTAGAAAATAATAAGTAAAAATAAATTATTGTATTTAATATTGTAAATTTGTTATATATTTATTTTTAAAATATAGAAAAAGATATCAATATTAACAAATCTTAATATATTAAAAAATATATATTATATAAATAACATATATATATTTTATTAAAAAATAATAAATAAAAATAAGTTATTAGGGTTATATATTTTTAGCTTATTCTTGTTTTATGACAAGGAAAGTAATGTCATGGTAGTGAAAGCTACCAACATTGTATATTAGCAGTTGTCCTGATGGTGCAAGGAAAGTTGGAGGTTAGTTAAACGTAGTTGATATCTGTAAAGTAAAATAATTTAATTTGTGATTTTCTTTAGAAAATGTTTCTTTTCATTTGTGAGTTCATCAAATTGACACACTATAAACATTACATGTATTGTAGTCTAAGTGGCACCAGTAATAAGTTTATAGTGAATCCTTCTTTTCAGTATAAGATATTAAGTGTATTTAAACTATCATTACACAATAAAATATGTATAAATGGATTAATGTTATCTACTTGCTTGACTGTATTCACAAAGCTATTATGACCATCTAAACATCCATACCTATATCAATTTAAAATTTAAAAAATAATAATAATCTGATCACTTTGATATAACACAATAAAAATGAATATGTTTGTGAGCTTTGGATGACTCACCTAAAGATTATGAATGCCATCATCTATGAATTCTTGGAGTAATTATGATTTGGGGGAATGAAACGTCGTCGTCAAGTGAAACGCTAGCTTCAACTATGACTGGATCCAATTATCTAAATTTGGTTCATTTTCCCAACCTCATCTTCAACAAATATACACACTGCAAATACAATATAATCTAAACAAACTTGCGAGCTGAAACTAAGACATCGTTGTCCACTGCAATCCTTTGAATTCCCCTCTAAATAAATATTCAAAGAACATTGGCTTTTAAGGATTTCAAAAAGGAAACGTCTGAAATCATCTTAGTTAGAATTTGTATTGTTAATATGTTTTATTTTGATGTACAAACTCACAATAATACAATTTTCTGGGCGTCTCAAAAACTCAACATGTGAGCAAATCAAATGAACCCTAGTCCAATTGGATAATATAATTTTGCATAATTGATATAATATAAGAACAAGACACACACACACACAATAATATATTATAAAATTATATCTTATTTTGGTAACAATATAATTTGTCTATATATAGACAAATTATACTGTTACCAAAATAAGATATATATGTAAATGAGTTATATATAATGTTTAATACATTATTATATTAATATCATATTTAATATCTATTTAATAACTCTATATATTTTCATTTAACAGATAATATATCGAAATTATTTAACGGCTTCTAATCATTCATATTTGTTTGACTTAGCAGCATGATACAATATTTATTATGTGGCCCCCTGTCTTTACCAATATTATAGTAAATAGGGGAGTTGAGCATGTCATTATGGAATGTATAGTTCCAAGTGTCCTTTTAACCTGTCGTGTGTCCTAATAAATCAAAACATTGTTCTCCATTTCCCTGTGAGAAGAATTACAAAGTTTCTCAACGTCAAAAAATATGTAGATAATGATGATTTGAAATAAAAGTTTAAAGCCGTAAAAAAGTTTGGAGCTTTGAATTACACTTTGAATTTCTGAAAAAATATCATTAATAGTAGTACGTATTCCATGGAGATGGAGAAGGTGTGAATAGTAGCTAATGAGGAGGATAAATGTTTCACGTTATCTGAGATGCTCCACCATGTAATGGAAAATGTGCATCTCTGATTTCTTATGCTTTTTTATTTATTTTTTAAAATGTTGTGATTAAACAATTATCACATTGTGTGTATATTTTGGGTGATACTTGTCGATAACTATATGACGTACGTGTTGTTTATATTCTTTAAAGATTGTAAAAGATAAACATTACAAACTGAAATTGTTTTAAAGTGCTTCATCAATGACATAGAGTAAGTCTTCAATAGAGGGAAAGACATGTAATATACCATATTATTTTAAAAATAAGTTTTCTTCTTTAATATAAATGATAGGCAAAAAATTATTTTAAAAATAAATTAATTAAAAAATCCTTAAAAGTTTTTTCAAATTTTGAGATAACTAAATAAAGATGCATGTTTTCTTGTATTACTTATTATATTATTACTATTTAAATTTAATATAGCATGTTATAATATATATTTTTCTTAATATTAATTATATATTATAATATGATGTAATATTAATTCCTAATAATATGTATATTATTATTATTATTATTATTATGAAATAATATATTTTAATATAATAAAAAATATATAATATTAAAATTAAATTTTAATAAGATAATTATATATTTTAATATATAATATAGTATATAAATATAAAATATATGGTATTAAAATATAAGTTAAAATTAAGTATTAAAATATATATATTTACCATGCTAATATATATATATAAATAGAGGAATTATATTTGTTATTGTGGTAATTTTATTTACTTTTTAAAATAATGAATTATATTTATTATTGTGGTAATTTTATATACTTTAAAATAATAAAAATTGTATTTGTCAAATTTATATTTGTTATTGCGATAATTTTTTTATTTATTTATCACAATATATGATAAAATGAATTATATTTTTTATAGTAGTAATTTTATTTATTTTAGAATAAAAATAAAAATTATTTATTTATTTTATATTTGTTATTGTGGTAATTTGAAAATATAAAATTAATAATAATGATATATATTATTGTATTTTACATAAATTTATAACTAATAATAATTTAAAAATATAATATTATTTTAAATATAATATATATTACAAACTGCTTTCTTCATTGGGTGGATTCAGAAATTTCTATGCAAACTGCTTTCCATTCATTGCTTATGATGAATTTTGTGAAAGGGATTCCACCAGCAATGAAGCTCCAGTAGCGCAACACATTACGCATTACAAAAGTCTGAGAATCCCCGTCGGTGAGAGGAGAAATTTTAGGTATCATCTGAGGGAGCTCACATTTCCTTACCATTCAATTTTTCTCCTGCAATTTCTCACGTTTTGCATTAGCCTTGGCTCTCAACTGCGAAGAAGCCAAGTTGGGCAGAAAAATATCTGCTTAAATCTCTCTCTTTCTATTTTTCTCTTTTTCCTTTTTTTTTTTTCAATTTTTTTCTCTCTGTTACATTTCATCTAATTTGTTGTTCAGAGGTAAATAAATTATTGGTTTTATGTTTTTCCAGATTATGTCTATATTGTGTGCATGATGTATGTTCAAGCGTCTATTTTGACAAGATATATCTATTTATCTACCCCTTATTATTTAATATTATTACTAGTGTACTAACTATTAGGAAACGTTTTAAAATGGTACATAAGTTTTATGCTGTTTTGTAAATAATATGGGTGAATCGACACTTTTTTCTCCTTAATAGTGTATTCTTAGACGGCTCCTTAGTTGGTATGCATATTTTTTTTTTATAGCTTATCAAGCAAGAAACAAGAATTTGGTAGTCTTTTGAGTCTTATTTTCTTGTATTGATATCATCTAGCATACTTTGTTGAGTTGGCTCTTTTTAACCATGGCAGGTATGCTTGCACATGTTTACACTAGACTTTTTGACCCAGGTTACAGAAGAACTTGAAATGACAGCATGTGGGATGTGTTTATATTTTGGTGCAGCAGATACTGTCCATGCCCTATTAATGGCGCTGTATGTATATATTTTCAAACTCTGTTAAGTGAATATATATTTTATTTTGAATGCAGGAAAATTATCTCAACCAATATCAAACAAAACCAGAGTCCTACTTCCGAGACAATCCCATACGATCTTCAATAGGTGAATACACACTGTATAATTATATTAGCATCTTTGAAAATTATATTAATTTTTTTTTAAGACATAGTTTAAATTTCTGTGCTTTGAAGTTTTGTAGCTTTCTTTGAGGTACTCAATTCAACAATAAATGTAAGATAAAAAGAAATAAAAAAAGGCGGTCAGATAAATTGCAGAGTATACAATGAAAATGAAACTTTGTGTTATTGATTTTTTTTTAAATTAATTCTTTGTTTTATGGCCTACTAGTTTTACATGGGAACATTGATGACCATATCTCTTTCCTTCTGGCCTCCAAATGTTACAATTGATTTGTGGGATTTTATTGTACCAGGTTATTATTCGTGATCCTTAATGTCCGTGATCCTCAGCGCATCGTTTGTGATCCTCAATCCCTCTCAACAGGAAGTGTAAGAGCAAAAATTATATAGATGCAATTTAAAGGTTTTTGTTTCTTCTATTTATTACATTGTAGAAAGGGGAACTTTATATCAAACCAACTTGCTGACTTATACCAACAAAAGGGGTGGCACAATAGTGGGAATAACATGTCTTGCTAAGGAGATAGGGGCATGTCATTTGTGTAAGCAGTAAGGCAATCTCCAAGCTAGTGAAGGACTCAAACCTAAAACTACAAAACAACAGTCTGCCAAACCATTGTCTAACTCCCCATCTCAGCGTACAAATGATGGCAAATAGAATATTCCCTTGTTTTGTCTCTTGTGATACGAATCTTGGGGCTTTGCCCCTCCGTAATAATCCTCTGACTTGATAAATATAAAATAGAAATTGGATACATTTAAGCTACAAGTAAAGAAGGAAAAAAATAAGTTGTAAATATTTTTAAGAAATTTTATTTACTTTGGATGTAGCAGAGGAAGTTTTGAACAAAATTTGGTTTCTTCTTATTTTTTAGTATTGACATATTTGCTTTCATTTAGTTTTGTGTATCGATAAAAAAAAAATCAGGGAAGATATACATGTCAAACAATGATCTTATTAGAAATGTGTTATATATTTTCCATATTTTTTGGGTATCTAAGGTATTGACACTCATGGTATTGATATCCATAGTTTACCTATTGATGTACTTATATACTTGCACATATGATACAGAAAAATAGATCTTGGCAGTGTATTGTTTATATTGTAAACGGTTAAGTTATCTAATAAAATATTGATTCTATTAGGTTTTTTATCTGAAAATATTTTTTGAGGTGAAAATTTGTATACTATGAAATCTTGTGTGTATTCCATTTCTCTTAAGAAGTTAGTTCAATATTGTGTATTCCATTTCTCTTATGAATTTAGATACAAGATTATATTTAAATTTGGATTTATATGTTGAAATAGTCTTGTACATTTAAGAAAATATCACTCAAGGCTCTACCATTCAGTTCTTGACCTTAATTATAACCCATAGGTTCTTGTTCGTCATCTCACTGGGCTTAAATACTTATCTTATAGTCTGACCCTATTATTCTGATTACTAAGATCACCTGGAACCCATAATACACTTAAAATCTAATATATATATCATTCATTGCCAATTACATAAATCTATAAATCTTGTATGTTCTTGGATAGTTGCATTTAGACTTGGACAATAACATCAATGTTATTGTCCATTCTCTAATGCAAGTGTCTATGACATCTAAACACTCAAATTTACAAATATTTCAATATGTATAAGTCAACCTTATATGTTTCATTAACCCTTATGTGAGGAACTTTTCAAAAGTTTTAGTATAAATATAAGTTAAATCCAACTCAGTATTGATCTAAAAATCACCTCTCAAGCTTACACTACACTATTGAAAATCAATTTTACAACTAAGATATGTTGTCTTAATCTTTTCTATTTTTATATAAGCCATGAGAGCAATCATATTATAGGTCTAAAGCATTCATAAAGTATCCCATGAGCCAAATTTGTTAATTTATAAGCTATATCACTACATGCATTTGCATGTAGTATTCTACACCATTATTTACATACAAGATGACACATGGGTATGTGCATAGAGTTGGAGGAAAATTTCATGGAGATGACCCACTACACGTATGCATAATAATAATAATAATAATAATAATAATAATAATAATAATAATAATAATAATAATAATAATAATAATAATAATAATAATAATAATACATACACATTATGTTTAGTTATAAGAATACGTACGTGTTATAAGAATGCGTATGCAATCCTATAACTAAACATAACACGTATGCATTTCTAAAACTACAAAACAAAAAAATACCTTAATTTTTCTCCTTTTTTCTACTTTACATTCATGTTTTGATGCTTTGCAGTCATATTTTGGCTTTAAAATCTTCCTTTTGCCCTCCAACTCGCATTTTGGCTTGCATATCTTCCTTTCAGCTTGCATTCATGAGATTGATGATGCCGTCAAAAAGAAGATGTAGGTTTTTTTTGAATTTTTTATGAATATAAATTACATAGTTTGATTTTTAATTTTTATCCAATAGGTCAACATGCTCTGCCTAACCCTCTACCTAACCCTCCACCTAACCCTCCACCTAACCCTCCACTCAACCCTCCGCTTAACCCTCCTATAGCTCCACTAGATCCCCCAAAAAGTTAGGAGGATATAGTTACTCACATAGTGGAGAATAAAATTGAAATTTAGCAAATAATTAGGAGAATGAGGGAGCCCACTTTCACGAACACCCATCACACTTATTTGGCTAATAACCTAGAGTTAATATTAGGTCAAGTTAACTCAATAATAAGTTAAATTGATAGATGGAGGTCATATAGGGATAGTTGTAGGGCTTACTATTTTGACAAATTGTCACCATCTGAGGTTAAAAATAAAAAATATAACAAAAGATCAAATGTGTACCTTATTTATTGACCTAGCCACCATGCCCCATTTCCCATAATGACCAAACATTTTCCAGTCCATCGATGCCAACATGATTTGATTAAATCCAATTTTTGGTAGCAATGGTGGATGGTGTTTGACTATCCCCCTTATAATAACCATGAGGTCCATTTATACTTTTTGAATAAACTCTATTACGAGTTTGTCCTCAATCAAATTCCAACCTACTTTGACTATGATGAGTTTCAAGGCTGAGGGAAAGGTTTCGTGCAGGATCGATTAGGTGCACATCATGCACCTAATCAACCTGCAAGGATCTCTACTCAAAAGCCACTTCACTCAAAGATTCCCTCTATGATAATAGAGTTTGTGGAGATAGACACTTTGCATGTGCTTAGTGATACACTCGTTCATCATACAAGTAGATTTTTAGAGATAGATACTCGAGATACTCTAGCTAGTGGTCAAACTTGACCCCACCCATGCAGATGTTGTGGTTCTATATGCACTGGACCTTCAGATGATGATGGTGGTGCTTCAAGGGGCTTGGAAGATATGGTCTTGACGGATGAGTTGTTAGCACACACATTTGGTTTGGATACATTGAAAATCTCTACACACATGCATGCATCTTTTATATAAATTTAATGTTAAATTTTTAAGTTATATTTGTAAATTAAAAAGGTAAAAATTAATTTATATGTTTAAATTGAATATTATATATGTATTTTTTTATTTTCCTAGAGGAGACATTGCCTTCAACATCATAACTAGGTAGTGGGTCAACCCCTACTACATCTATATGTGTCAGTGACACCATATACATTTATAGAGGTAAAATTTCAAGTGAATCTTATATACTCTAGATGTACATTCATAAACCTTAATTGCATCATTTGTAGATTTTGTGTAAGAAAATATAAAATACCTAATATAATTTTGTTGGACTTTTTGTTGTTTGATGTATTAACATGGATTGGTGTAACTTGTTAGAAACTCATCCTCCATCTCAACTATGTTTTCAATAACCCAAATAGTGAGTTGAACATTTGTTTGGCATCTCATTATTTGCATTTCCCATAGTGGGTCAATCCCAATCAATAGCATTGGATGTGTGTGTGTATATATAATTCCTTTGATAAAAGTTTTTTGGTCTAATATATTTCTCTCAATTTCCCAATCGAGCATAGCATGTCTTCATCAATATCCACAACACTCCTTTATTTTAAATATTGGCCTCATAGCTAGGCACTTGATTCCTTGTTATCCTAATCACATATAGCAGTTTAATCTCTATGATTGATATCCAAAATGGTCATAATTTGAAATTCAATTCCCATCTTGATTCCATCTGAGCATAATAATTTCATCTTTATCTATGGAGTTATAAATTTAGACAGCATAGTCTCTTGATCCCATTATACCTAGTCAATTCCATTGGTTTGTTGGGAGAGCGTCCATTAGATCCCATTGGTTTTTTGGGAGAGCATTGAATATAAACTATAGCCTATATGTATATGGCATGGGCATTGCGACCATATACAAATAGGGGACCTCAACCCCATATAGATATATGGGGTTGAGTATTTTATTACCACCACCTACTTAGGGGGCCCAAAGACCTACTATATCTAGTTGGGGGAGAGGTCCTATTTATATCCATGCACTTTCATCACTCGAGTGACATGTTGACTCTATAAAACTATAACACCTTTCATTAGGAAAGTCCCCCTAAAATTGATATTGAGTGTCAACAAGACTATAACACCCTTTGTTAACCTCAACCTACTTGCATTGTATACATATATACCTTCCCTTGCAAAAATTGAGGGAAAACTAAGGATAGATAGTTAACCTAATGTCACATATAAGGCAATAAAAATCATGTACTTGTAAAGAAGACTATCCACTCACTCTTATCTCTATAATATTCAATTCTATTTTCTATATGTTTCTTTAGATTTTGTTGAGACCTATTTTATAAGATTACAGACACTCTTAAAAGGCTCAAGTATAGATGTCCCCCATAAAAATAACCTATCACTCTAGGTATCTTAACCTGAATAAAACTCAATTTACAAACTTCTCAACAAACACTTATATAGGTTACTTGTCTTGTTACAATGATTATTTTTAAGGGATTTTTTATCATACCAATACTCATAGGACTGTCCTCAACTATAACAAGTCATTGTCTTAAGACAATTAGGTTTAATGACCAAGTAATTAGGTCAAAATCCAAAATACACCTTAGCAAAGCTATACAAGCATCCAAACCAGTGTATATAGGTACATATCAAGGATGTTTCAACACCTAACATGCATTCAGTGACTCAATTTCACAAAGTTCACTAAAAAATCCTCCCTCATTATCTTGTCATTCTACCTCATGAAATTAACATTTCTTGCCTTCAATGTGGTGTTACAAGTCACATGTTGCACATATCCACTTTTTGCATTCATGATTCCCATGACCTCATTATATTTTTTCATATCTTATGCAATACTAAGTTTGTTAGCAACTTGTTTAATCAATGATTTACCTAAGTTATTAATTATTAGGCTATTTATTCTGCTAATGACTAGGGTGGACACTCCTCCATCATTTCAAGTCAAGATAGACTCGGGCATTGTTTCTACAATGTCATATACATAGGCACTCACTGAGGTATGTATATTCACTTGTAATTTTAAATTGTAATTTAGAACTTTTGTTTTAATAATTTTACTATATGCTTTGGCAAATATAACTTGTATGCATGAATGTATTATGTATGAAGGGCTATCATATGACATTTGATAGTCTGATTCATATGACTACTATGATAGCTCCTCATGTTTCTTCATCATTTGACACACTTGTTCGTGCAACTGAACTTGGCACTGACCTAGTTGAACATCAATAGTAAATTGAGGAGGACCATGAGATTGTGGTAAGTACATGTTTAAATGATTTTTTTATTATAGTTTAAAACATGAGTTTATTAACTTAGTTTCATGTCTACTTGTTAATTTTATAATATTTTTTTATATTTGAATAGGTTTGACTACAAGCAAGCTATGAGCGTAGTACCCACAATCAAACCTTGGATTAATCCAAGGTATTTCAGATATCTCCATCTACAAGCAGGGCATCCTAAGGAGAGTCTTCTTAGAAGAAGGCAAAGAGAGGGAGACTATTTGATGATTAGGATGTTGTAGATGATGTTATTTTTTATATGCCTATATGACAATGTATGTATTTTTGGCATTGGACATGCATATGTGATGCATTCACCTGACATTAGATACTATGTTGTTAGACATGATTTAATTTCTTGTATGTCTATATGGGAATGCATGTATTATTGACATTATATGCCTATATATGGAATTCATACATGGCATTCTTATTATATACATGAATATTTAAGAAAACCAATGAATTAAACCTTGTTTGAATCATTTGTGTTCAGAGTATTATAAATGATTGGTTTTAAAGTATATTTAAGGATTACAAATGTTATAAGATTGAGAATAACTTGTTAGGATAATGTTGCAAATCAAACCCTTATCAAAAATAAAGAATTTTAGTGATTGCATTTGAATTATGTTTGTATACTGATGTAGAGGTATGGGGGAGAAGTCGACAAAAACATCATTAGTTGGTTCTAAACCCAACTGATCACATTCACTTGCTATGGTTTGATTTGAATCTTCTTTCATAAGTTAGCTCCTCTTTTGACTCTTTGGGATTAATTTATCTTCTTACACCTATTACTTATTCTTTTTACTCTTAGTATCACCTCCTTAATGTCATTGACCTCTATCCATACATCTTTTACCTCATTCCATTCATGTCTCATTTACAAACTTCCTCTCAATCTCTTTCTAGTTTTTTCCTAGGCACCTTCTTTGGGTCTCAAGGACCAAATCTTGGTCTATGTTTCAAGAACTCAACATGTTGTCACATATGGTCTTAGATGATCATAACATACCTAATATAACCCCCTTCAAGTACTCAAATAATAAGATACTCTCATTCTACACCTTATGGACACAATGCTCTCTTAAGGCTTATAGCCTTTTTTACTATATTTTTCCTTGTACAAAAAATTTATGATTGATCAAGAGATTATAAGGGAATTTATAGGTACACTCTATCCTTTTCCATGTCCATGTCAAATTTCATAGCCCAACTCCACCTCTAACTATCACTTCCTTCATTAGCCTACCCTCATTTAGGCCTAATTAACCCTATTCCAAACCTTCAGTCCAAGAATCTGTACATAACCATATAATCTCAGGTTAAAAACTTTTTATTCACCTTGTGCATGTATATGGAATAAATATTACAAATTTTCATTAAATTCTCATGGTTAAATCTCTCAAAAATACATGAAGCTTGATAATTTAGGGTTTCCCATGCCCTATACATACTCTCCAAAGGACCAATTTTACCTTCCCACTGATCTTATTTTCTTTAAAAAATCATCATTACATCTGAAACATATCATAACACCTTTCCAATGATAAAAAAACCAACTTTGCCTTTATGCCTTTGAGACTCCTATGGGGATTTGAGCCTACATGTGGGGATTGCATGAAGTTTAGAGTGTGAACACACTTTAAATGTTTTTAATAGGTTTAAAACCATCTTAACATACTTATCAAATACTTACATAAGATTTGAACCCTCAAACACACCTTAAAACTCCAAAAAGTATGTCTACATGAATAGTGACCATTATGAGACATGGAGGGGATTGTGACAAAACAAAAATCACTTCCACTTATCATATGACCTGATAAATATGATATATTGGTATAATAGGTCATTAATACCAATCTTACCAAGTTTCAAGTCATTTGGATATGTACTTTATCCTGTAGACCCTGTTTACCACAATTTACCTTGAGCTACCTGCATGCTTCCTTCATGCTAAAACTTGTCTTTATTCAAAATTTTACATGAAAATACTTAATTTTATCACTTATAGAGGATAATATAGGTTTTTAACATCATATTACATGGTTTTAAGACCTCTCTAAGACCTAAATTGCTTCCTGGCATCCAAAACTAATAAAACTTCTAGAAATCTCCAATAGCTACCTTCTTGACTGCAAGAGGACTATGTCAAAATAGTGGGAAATTTAAACATTTATAGGATATTTATAATGGAATTAAATGTTTTTTTATGTGATGGATACCATTTTTACCAAATTTTATGCTTTGACTTAACCTGTAGATTCCCCAAATTGACCAATTTCTCTAAGGCAGGCTCCAATGTTGATCGTGATTTGACATAGGGTTGACTGTACTAAAATAGTGAATATTTTACATTGTAAAAAATACAAAAAATATATATTTAATGAGTTTATTAGGTCATAATTATCCTCTCCACCAAATTTCATGATTAGATCTGACATATTTTGGCCTGTAGGCCCGTTTTGGCAAAAGCTAGTAACACATCCGCTTGGTCAAATTTCACAAATGAGTCATCATCCTATTTTACCTTGGTTTTTGATGTGTATAATTTAGGAGAATTTTAAAAATAATCATTCCAATTGGTGTCAATGTACTTGATGACTTTATCTTCAAGATTCCCTTACTAATTCAAAATTATTCTTTGATTCTTGGGCTTACTAGTCACTTGACACATGTACCTATTTATTGAATATATGGAGACACTTTTCCTAGTGGTGTTATACTCCATTATAATTTCCAATCATTATCTATCTCCTTACATTAGTTTATTGACAAACTTGCTTGTAGTCTTTTCACTAGTTTTGACTAGGCACAACCCCTTGGGTTCCAAGGACCAAATATCACTTTAGGTTTCAAAATTACAATCAGAATGCTTGAATGGTCAAAACATGCCTTCCTAAACCTATTTAAAGTGTCCAAACCCACTTCAAATTTCAATACTTCTCCTTGGGTGTTCACTATCCTTCACATTATGTATCCCATTAGGTCTCTAGGACCATTCCTTGGTTTAAGATGCTAATAATAATATTCATTAAATTTATGGTCTTAAGTGATCATGAAGAACTTGTATAAAACCTTCTAAAGTGACCAAACACTCTATTCCATTGCTACTACACCTCAAAGTCACAATACTCTATTTAGGCTTGTAGCCCTGGTTTCACTATTTTTCTCTTTGTTTGATTAAAATATGTCCTTTATTTAAGATATAAGAACACTTTAGGGCACCCTATATCACCCTTCAACTCCTCACAAAGTTAAAACACTTTACTCTTATCCTGGTTATCACTTGCTTTGATAGAAACCCCCAAATTATGTCTAATTAGGCCTATTCTAACACTACAATCCTCAAACTTGTACCTATTTATACATTGTCATTCCCAAACCACTTTCATAAATTATAAAACATATAATTATGCAAGATTATAAAATTTGGTCCCATTCTAATGGTTACATCTCTCAAATTCTCCTAAACCCTAGTTCTAGGGTTTCTAGGCCCTATATAGACCCTTTGAGCACTTTAAATTATATATATTGAATGATACAACACTTCAATGGCTCAAATCCTCACCAAAAGCTATTTCATAATATCCTCTACCTCATAAAATAGGATATAACCCTTCCTTGATCTATTCTAGGCTTAAAACATCAATTTCTTAATTGATTGTGGCCCAAAATTAACTGTGTATAGTAGGGGTGATACTAAATTATTGTGTAGTTTATTTACATCAGTATTTGAGATTTAAAAAAAAAGGCCTCATTTAGGTCATATCACTCTCAATAAACCTTTTAATACTCTTAAATTCCGTTTATCAAGTCTTAATTCCTTATATTCATGGAATGACATGTTTAGTGTCATAATGTTACTTGTACAATATTTGAAAGTTGAAATTGTTACCTTAGGGTTTAAAATAATGGTTTATTCCTATAAGATGATATAATTTCATATACTTAAAAACTCCACACTATGTCCTTAATTAGGCTCATCTTGTAAGATTCTTGATCATTGCCCAAACATAGGTTCACAGACCTATCTATCACAACCTATCTATGTGCAAGAATGCAAGATTTTCCATCATCTACTATCATTTACAATTAACTAATATTTATTACACATTTTTCAAGGGATACTATGCTCCAACTTATCTTTCTTAGTTATCTTCATGCCATCATAGACTTACTACTATACATTGTTCTACTTCTCTCATAAATTGTAACTTTTTGGCAGTGAAGAGATAACTTGTTGATATCCAACTAGCAACTTCGCCTTTAGGACTGGAAGGTGAAAATACACCATTTTGAACATGTATAAATAGGCAAATTACACATTTTCAAATTACCATGACACCCAATTCCACCTACAAGTGCATTTTCACTATAGTTTTGAAGCACAAAAATACTAACAATAAATGTTGTCAAAGTTAAAGCTACGGTATAAGATCTCAATTTTTAGTGCTTGTTGGATAGAAAATGGCACTATCAACACATCTAAATGGGTGTATAACATCTAAGACCAAGGTTTTGGCCTCCCATCTGGCTCGATCAATAAACCCACCACCCATTTTGGGTTCAAGAATGCCCTTCCCAATACAAGAAAGATGTTGATTTTTAATCTAACTTCAAGCATGCATAAAACCAAAATTGTAAGTTGTATGGAGGAACCATAATATATTTCATGTTTATGGTAAATCCCTCTAATTTCACCTTGAATCTAGTCTAAATCACCTCTAATAGCAATCCATGGTAGAATTTGTAGTAAAGGGTCCTAAAATACAACTTTTTGGCAGTGAAGAGATAACTTATTGCCCTCCAACTAGTAACTTTGCCTTCGAGACTGATAAGTGTAAATACATCACTTCAATCACACACACACACACACACACACACACACACACACACACACACACACACACACACACACACACACACGCACGCACATATATATGCAAATTACATGTTCTTAAATGACCATGAAATCCACTTCCACTTGTATGTGCATTTTCACTCCTATTCTGAAGCACAAAAACACTAACAACAAATATTGTCAAAGTTGAAGCTACATTCTGAGAACTCAATTTTTGGTGCATGTTGGTTTAAAAATGACGCTTCCAACATGTCTAAATGGTTGGATAACATCTATGACCAGGTTCTTGGCCTCTCATCTGTCCCAAAAAATAAACCTACCACCCATTTTGGGCTCAAGAATGCCCTTACCAATATAAGAAGGATGTTGATTTTTAGCCTAACTTTAGGCATGCATAAAACCAAAAATATAAGTCATATGGAGGAACCGTAATATCCATCATTTGCATGGGAAATACCTCTATTTGAACCCTAAATCTAGTCTAAATCACCTATAATATAGATCCATGGTAGAAGTTTCAGTAAATGGTCCTAAATGCAACTTTTTGGCAGTGAAGAGACAACTTGTTGACCTCCAACTAGAAACTTTGCCTCCAAGACTATTAGGTGCAAATACACTACTTAAAACATGTCTAAATAGGAAAATCACATGTTTTCCAATGACATTGATACCTAATTCCACCTGTAAGTTCAATTTCACTACTATTCCAGAGCACATAAACATTGACAATAAATGTTGTCAAAGTTGAAGCTATAGTCTGAGATCTCAATTTTTGGTGCTTTTTGGATTAAAAATGGCACTAAAAACACATCCAAAATGGTATATAACATATAGGACTAGGTTCTTGGCCTCCCATCTGGCCCGGATGACAAACCCACCACCCATTTTGGGCTAAAAATGCCCTTCCAAATACAAGAAAGATGCTGATTTTTAGCCTAACTTCAGACATACATAAAACCAAAATTGTAAGTCATATGGAGGAACCATAAGATCCATATTATGCATGATAAATTCCTCTAATTTCATCTCTAATCTAGTCTAAATAACCTCTAAGATCAATCCATGGTAGAAGTTGCAGTAAAGGGTCCTAAAATGCAATTTTTTGGCAGTGAAGAGATAACTTGTTGACCTCCAACTAGCAACTTTGCCTCCATGACCGACAGGTGCAAATCCACTACTTAGAACACATCTATATAGTCAAATTACACTTGCTCAAATGACTGTGACACCCAATTCTACCTATAGGTGCATTTTCATTACTGTTCTGGATCACGAAAACACTGACAACAAATGTGTTTGGAAGGCTATAAGGAGAAATAAACCTATCATGAGCAATTGTTTAGGAGCACAAAACCACCAAGTACTATTATTAATCTTCTTTTAGCTTCAATAATATGAAATTATTAACTAACGGTGCCAACCACATGAAGGTGGAAGCTGATTTGGCACCACTAACCTAGAAAAAAGTGTAAGTAATTAAAGATGAAATTTGTGCAACGAAAAAATTGATTACATCTACATTTTACAAGTCAACATACATGTTCATTTCAATCCAAAAAACCACTTGGATCTACTCTAATCCTTATAGTATCAAGAATAGCTTCATGGTCTAACTTTCAAACTTTCCATATGTTCTTGTTTCCCTGCCACCCATGATATTTTTCCAATTGAATATTTGTTGTAAGAACCAAATTTGAATAGTGTAGAATCTTCCTGTGAGTTTCAACGTCTTCAAATAACCATACATTTGAATTTTTTATAGGATATCATCAAAGCCAAGTTCCAATGACTACCATAAACCCAATGGGATAATAAATGTTTTCTCTATCTATGACTAGGGAAGTCAATTTTTTATTTCCATCTACACACCAACATAAGTAGTAATATGTTCCCTCTTCATTCTCCTCATCTAGAATAACTACAAAAATATGGCCTGCATCATAAAAAACAATTTTTAATGACATTATGAAGATAGATTAGAGAATAAATAGTACATAAAGATTAATCTTCTACCCAGATATACTAGATCAAATATATGGTCAAAGTCATGTGATGATGTCAAGTTTGTAAGTTACAATGCTGGTGAAACCTAATATGTGTTGATTGGAATTAGAGGTTTGAAACTCCAGTCATCCACCCACTCTTATGACTCGCACTCATTCCAAACAAATTCCATGCATGTAGAACAAAAGCATGCCATGTGTCACATATAAATAGTCCAAAAACCTATATTTGAGCTATGAAATGAGTGGAGCTCACTTGAATCTGTTAGAGTCATACAATCCTCATAGTTTTCCAAGTCTTTTTCCTCCATTAACCAAAAATGTCTATGAATAGTAGAATTTGCTTGAGCACTATGACATATATTCTCATTACACTAGTCAACTACAGTTTTTGCATCAATCAAATTAGCAATATTGTCATATTTTAACTCCTCCCTTGCAATGACTTGTTTTACACATGCTCTAGCACCATCGTGCTCCTCTTTTCCATGGCTAGCCTTAGTGAAACTCTAAATATGTTTTACACTAGTGGTAATGTGCATCCTGATCAACCAATAAAACATTCGTGCATTCTTAAATTGTGATGTGTAATTGTATGACCAACTGTAATGTTATTTAAAAATAATGTTCATCTGAGTCAACTAGCCATAGAACTTCTCAAAATAACCTTACACATACTCTGTACAATGTGATCATTCATCACTGATATGGAAATGGTACTCTCTTAATATTTATTTGATCTTCCTCTATACTATCAGGTGCATACATGAATTCTATATGCATATATATGGCAATTTGTGTTGAGTTGTAATACTATAATTAAACTTCAATTTGTGGTTTGAATGTTTAATTTTTAGCAAAGTTGACTACTAAAACAATAGAATCAAGTGGGAATGTGTCCTTGCTTATCTTGAAATATTCATCCAACCATTTAGCCCTATGTGTGTACCTTGCATACTCATAAACAATTTTTTGTATGAATTTGACCATAAATTCTGAAATACGTATCTCTTTTGTAACAAGCTCACACATTTTATATTCTTTTCCATCTTTGACTTGGTAAGTCATAGATTTGTATTTACTCAAACCAACTAATTCCTATCCAATTGCACTTGTACACTCCTCATGGATACATTTTTAAAATTTTGGCAATCCACTGCAATGCTGTAATTTCCATCCAAACATGATTTCTTATAAAACAATTGTCCATCTGGTCTTTCACAAAAATATTTGAAACAAATTTCCTAGCTAATTTTGGTGGAACTTCTATGCCACACTCCTACAAAATTTTGTTAGTATGCAAATTACAATGAATATGGCAAAAAACATCATAGTGCATTGAAAATTCAACATGTTGCTTATAACAACAAGTGGTGCATGTGCGATTTATTTTTACATAAAAATGTTTGGACATCTCAAAAAGTCTTTGACTAATATAAATTTATGGACATTTTTCCAAAAACTTAGAATACAATTATGTTTGAGTCATATCCAAGAAATGTTTCAGATAAGGTTCATGATTACAAGAACCGACTCTTCTTTTCACTACATCTCTTGAATTGGGAAAAACTCTTGTATTATCATTCTAAAATTATTCAAGTAAGTCTTTTAAATCATTGGCTATAGCCTTATCTTTTCGTGAAAGTTTACCAGAGAATGCCTAGAGTTCTTTCGTATTGGGTTAATTACGTCTTTCACGTCTTGTAATTACTTTCATTAATGTTTTTTTATTTATATAAAGCATTTGACTTATTTTTGAAATCAATAATTTTTTTTCTATTTTAGCACTTACTATACAAGTTGTCATTATACATCGAGCAACATTACAATCTTTGTTACATGATTTTAGGCTTATAATATGATATGCATAATGTAGATTTTCAATAATTTTATCATTTTCATTATCCATGTTAGATGTTATTTGTCCTAATGTGTACATTATAGGTCTCATCTTAATCAATTTCATCAAAAATATAAATAATTGACATATTTGACTATCATATTCCAATCTATGAAATAAACTATCCTAAATTTATTAAGCCAATCTTCTTGAATGGCAATCAGACATTTTTTTATGCATTGGTTTCAAAATATTTTCATCAACTTCAATTAAGTACTTATCTTTTCTATGCATAATTCTTGGAGGTGTTGTTATTGGTGGAATCCATTTAGAGGGTGTTTCAAAAGCATTATATGTTTCCATGAAATTTTCTTCATTTTTTTGTTTCTTCATTATATGTTTCCATAAAATTTTGTTCATTGTTAATTTCATAATTATTTGAGTCCATGAAAATTTATTCGCTGTTTGTGGTTAAATTATCATGCATAGGCTCTTCATCAACAAAATAAAAAACTTTAAACTTTAAATGTGAATTTCCAACATTATCTAATTTTATATTGTCAATTTCATCATAATTCAATTAATTATTATGAATTTCATCATAAATCAATTAATTATTATAAATTTCATCATTATTCAATTTATTATTGTCAATTGCCTCATTATCTAAGGCATTTGACTCATCAAGGTTAGTGTTTGTACCTTATCTGGAATGAAATGCTTGCATCCATACCTTGTTTTTTCTTTCAACTCTTCTAATTACTCCAATGTTTTGTTCTTCAACTTCTTCCTCTTATTCAAACATGAACCACAGCCCATTTTGAAAAAATCAACCAAAAAATTACTTCAAATGTGGGGTCCAAAAATAATTGCAACCAAGAAAGTATGCAGAGTACGTAGGGAATGTCTGTGGGGATAATAATCTCGATTAGGGATCAAAAAAGAAATTGAAAAATGAGTTTTTGTTGTTAATTTAAGGAATGTGTATGCATTGTAGGAACACATATGCATTATAATAATGCATACACATTCCTATAATGCATATGCTTTCCCTGAAGTATAGGCATATACTATAAAAAAAAGCAAAAAGGCTCATATTCAATGCATGTTTTCTACTATAATACTATAATATGATGCAATAACACTCAATAAGACTATAATATGATGCATAAATCCCTAATATGATGAAATAAGACTATCAAATGTTTCAATAACACTATCATAACATGTAATAAGGCTCAATATGATGCAATAAGACTATCATACAATGCAATAAGACTATCATATGATGTAATAAATCTCTAATATGATGGAATAAGGATAAATATGATGCATAAATCCCTAATATGATGCATAAATCTCTAATACATTATGCAATAAGACTATTGATAAGACAATGAAGCAATAAGACTAACAAATGATGCAATAAGGCTCAATATATAATATGAAATGAATTAATTTTGCCCAAAATCCCATCATAGGTGCTTACAAAACTCGGTAAATAATAGGTTCATAAATTGGCACTAATCACATTCATGAATTTATGCATCTATGTTGAAATTAGGGAACTTAGGGGTTGTGTTTGTTATAAAATTAGGATTTAGGGTTAGGGGTTTAGTGTAACATGTTTGTACATGTGTATATGTCATTAAATTAGGGTTTAGGGGAACTATACATGTTCAAGTGATAAAATTAAGGTTTACAATCAACATGTCATGAAATGTGACCTAATTTAGCCCTTTTAATCACATTGTAGACTCCAATTTAGGTTTAATGGGTTAAAATGGGCCATATTTGCATTTGTATTTGCATTTTTGATTAAATTAAGGTTAGTTAATTCATACATATTGCATATATATTATACAATCAATTAAGCCATAAATTTAGTTTAGGGGTTCAATTTTGCCCAAATCACGTCCCTAATAGAACCAATCAACTAATTGGTTCAATTCATGATAGATAAAATCATACTTAATTTTGTCCCAAATTATATATCATGATCTTATAGTTATGTCAATAAGGGGTTCAAATTGGCCTCCCATGCCTCCTCGATTGAATTTCCCCTATAATTGAACCTTGTTGTGACATGTGTGTACCTCATACACCTAAAAGTGTTAAAGCTATCAGAGATGCATCTTTGAAGTTTCAGAGTTGACAATGCCTTGGGAGGCCAAATATAAGTATGTATCACCATGTGTACCTCATATGTGCTCAAAAGTGTTAGCACTATTAGAGGTGTCAGGTTCTAGAAGTGTTAAAGAGCTCTATTACATCCTTGTGAGGCCTGGTCCAATTAAATACATCACCACATGTGTATCTTGTACACACATATATTTGTGTTAGAGATATAGCTGTCACTTATCCTAGAATCATCAGATTTATCAGAGCCTCAAGACACCAAATCCAATCAAGGATTTTCAAATGTGTAGGTTTGGTACACCTGGAGATGTGTTAGAGTTGTTAGATATGCACATCTTTGATACTTAGACATGTTCCGTCACCAAGACAACCAATCCAACTAAGGCCTATTCACAAATTTATCATATATACATATAATCCAAAAATGTTTGAAGATTGACATCGATCCAATCAACTCATGTCTAGTAAATAATTCATATGATGTGAGCCTTTGACTTGCCATTATTGTATGAAAATTATCATGTAGATCTCTTTAAGGTCCCATCCAAATTGGGTAAGCACTAAAGTTATCAGTTTTCTACATGTATGTATTCAAATTATTTATATCCCTCTACCTTGAATTACCTCTAGATCCCAATGTACATTCATATTAAGTCCTACATGTAGGAGAGAACATAATTCAACAATGGACAAGACTCAACCTCAAATCCCAAGCCAGAGCAAGAATTCTGAGATATGTACTACTTTCTTGTAGTCTACATCATAAGGTTTAAGCTCATTACAATGAAATATGAATAAGATGATTGAAGATATATGTACAAAATATATAATCTTGAAACCTTCAGTGAGGAGGTGCACACTAGAATTCAATTCTGATCAACCATCTATATGAGGTGAGCAATTCATCATCCACATGAATAATTATTGGGTCTCTCTACTCAACACCATCCTTGAGGGGAAGCATGTCTCATATTTAGGGGACATTATCACAGGTTTAATTTATCTTGAATAATCTCTGTAGAGTTTAATTTGGGGTAAGTTATACATATGTCATACTTGGCCATTGCCAGGTCTATGACATCCGTTAATTGTTTCGAACAAAGTCCCTAGTGAATTTAGATATTTTCTAAGCTATACATTCTTCACTACAAGAACACCATATTAAAACCACATCATCACTAATGGATACATGTGACCATTTCAAATTTATTAAGCTTAAAACCACATCTTATACAAAATAAAATGCGTACCCAAATTGACCAAAATATTTAATAAAAACATGTACATACCTTGTACCCATCATCCTACTTTTGTATCTTACCATCCCAATTACATAGTAAGGTATATAACTCTATAGTATTGATAAGCACCATGTGTTGTCTAGATTATTTTTGAGCTTGAAATTATTACATCCATGGTGTGGCTAGGACAAGTCCCATGTCAAAGACACACTCTTCAGATGATGTGGGAATGGATGGAGTGGTAGATGAAGGAGGTGCACATAATGGAAGATTAACCATATTTTCATAAGAGATCTTAATTTTAGGTAAAATTTGAATAATGTATCTGAATACATTAGCAAAATCAGGTGAATAATTGTAATAATAGAATACTCTTGTTAGACTTTCAATTAGGACCTCAAAATACACCTATTGAATTAGATGCACTAAGTGACCTTAGAGGAAACTTAAGGGACTCTATTCAATGAATTTTAGGAATGTTTTTGGGAAAATCCAAGGCATGATTCACAGGTATTGGGCTCCATTAGATATCATTCTTGAAATATATATCCAAGAGATTCACTTTTACACCAAAGTCTCAATTCTTATTTATACTTACACAAGATTATCTATACTACATAGTCCAATTCCATGGGTTTACCACTTAAACAAATTAGTTCAAAATTTATAAATAAAGGGGTCTAGTCAAAGATATCAAAGAAACAACAAAAGGGAAAGATAAGATTTTATGGAAGTAGGATAATATCAATAAGAAACACAAAATTTAAGGGCAAGTAGTATTTTAGGCAAGTAAGGTGGTAAGGTATATCCTTGCCCTACTAGGGGAAAAGTCCCAATAGTTTTGCATGTTTCAATTATCGAATAAGGCTTTTGTTAACATGTGTTCTATTAATGAAACATATTGGTGTATATAAATATGAAAGTGCACTAGAAGTTGAACATGTAATATCTAATACTTGTTTAACATTTATTCTATATAATTAAAAGTAACAAATCACATCTTGACAAGTAAGATTCAAGTATTGATACTCTAATGCATATCTATTGGTACTCTAAAGGTTAACTTTTGATCATAGATTTAAAAAATGCATTTTATGGCCTCTCATGAAAAAATTAGTTATATTGTAAAATGTATAATGTGTTAGACCTTGAAACCTTAGTTATAATTAGTTAAGATGACATATTGAGATGAGTAAAATTTTTGAAGTCTAATGCGATGTTATGGCACCTTAATTCACTTTCCAAAGCTAATGGGACCTTTCCCCTATAAGAAACATGAAATTTGACATTTCCCCTAGTAGGATGCATGGCTAATGGGACTTTCCCCTATAAAAAACACAAAATTTGTTTATTTTATTTTATGTCAAAGCAATGCATACACATTGTATAACGTATACACATTATATATTATGTTATATAACATGTACATGTTATTTGAATTTTAATTTAAAATCAAGCCTTTAGGCTCAAAAAAGGCTTGGATTTTTTAGCCAAAGGCTTGGGACTATGCATCTACAGTTGAGACTGAGAGTTTTAGGAAAAACCAAAAAATTTCAACTTCAATCGCCAAATATGCTATGGATTTCAATATCAAAATTCAAAAAATTATTATTGTTATGATGATCATATTGTCCTCTTTCTAAATGCATGGGTTTTATATTTTTTGGGCTATTTTTAGGGTTAAAACTATATTTATTTCTAACAACACCTTTTTTAGGCCACTACATACTGCACCCATACATTCCTATTGATGTTTATCTAATTTGTTTTTCATTGATCCAAGTGAAAAAAAATTATATGGTAAAAAACTAGGCCTAACTATACACACATTAAAAAAAATCAAATCAAATTTCATTTTTATTTTAGGTAGTTAGTGTGGGCCACACGATTAGCTATCCATTTTTTGTTAGTTTTTAGGATCTACTTAATTTTAAAATTAATAAAAAAATTATTCATAAAAAAAATGAAAAAAATTCTTAATACAATAGAATATATTATCTAAGTATTCATCAAATGGTTTCTAACAATATTTAATGATTCTCAAAAAATGATGGGCTGCACAACCATCTATCTACTATGTTTTCTTAAAATAAATAGGAGGTCATCTTATAGTTTTATATGTTTGACCTATTTATACTTAACCATTTTTCAAAAAGACTATCTTTTTAGAAACTAGACTCAAAATTCTACAATTCATGTTTTTATACCATCTTCAAATTTTGAGTGTAGCCATCTCTAATTATCTACAAAAATTCACATTTCTGAAATTTTAGAAAAATCATGTCCATGGGTAGGCCCTTTTTTGTCCCCCAAGTTAGTGCACTTACCCACATAGGGGAGAATTACATATGTCTGAGACCCTCTTTGAAGTATTGACTATTGAGGTAACACTCATTGACAGAGGGTTCATTGAGGTCATCTTGGCATATTAATCCAACCAACTCATTTTTGGCCAAGTGACAAGACCTAAGAGGATGATCTCAGGTTTGAGATATCTTTTGATATTTAGAGCCTGTACACACAATTGGAACACATAATCCAAAAGGATGTAGAAAACAAAAATACCTAGGTGGAATTTTTAGTCAACAATCAATAATTTGTACATGATAGATGCATTGAAACACATACAATATCATCGATGCAAGTGTCAAAAGGGTGACTCAAGTGTCCATACTAATAGAAAGCTAATTTTTAAAATCTAATGACTGGATGAAAATATTCATATAATGTATCTAGACATCTACATTACTCAGACCTGCCTATGCATTAGTGTATAACCTATGTATAATTTATCCTTTGTATTTCTATTATCAAAATATTGAATGTTTTACTTTCTATATTTAACACATGTTTAGATTCAATATTTATTTTTAAAATATTAGTAGAATATGAATTCATTAATAAGACTACTTCTAAAATGTCTTATTCCTCTTTGATTAGGATACTCTCCCCTAACCCCTTAAAGTTTAAATAAGTGTTAAACAATTTGTAAGAGGTCATTCCCAAGAAATAACTAAAAGAAATTTGGGACAACCAAATTCTAGAGGTAAATCTAAGGTTACAAGAAAAGATAAGAGGAAATGCTAGAAATAGGTTAAAACAAGGCATTTCAAGAAAAAATGAAAATATAAAAATGTTAAAAAGGGTAATTTATCTGAAATTTCTCAATAAACAAAATCAAATTCCTCTAGTAAAGACTTGGGGTATTTATTATTGGAAAATTCAAGCTCATGTGCATATAATGGTTTTTGGTTGATTAACACAGGTGCATCTTTTCATATGACCCATCACAGAGAGTGGTTTTTTGAATATGAAAATATCAACATAGGTGATGTCCTCTTAGGATAAAACTCAACCTATAAGATCATGGGTAGTGTAGACACATAAAATAATCATTAAATTATTAACAATATTTATTTTTGGTATCCTTAAATTCACTTTGAGTATTTTTTATTTTTTCACTATCTTGTAAGCACTATAAATATCATACATAAATCCCTATTTTAGTTGTATTCATTCATATTCTTCTCACAGGCTCTTATGAGACATTTCCCCTTGTCTTTGGTCTTTGGGTTCAAGTCTACACTAGCCAGACAAAGATGCATTATCGCATTGTGTCCTATTGTGGCCTTGTCTTCCACACTCCAACAATGACTTTTTCAAATTGAGACATTATAAAATGGCTCTCTTGTGCATCTTTTAAGGTTAGTTAGCAAAATTATTCTTAATATTCTACCATAAAATTACATCAAGGCTACTAATTGTAACACCACTAATTCTCTCTAACAAAAAACACTACATATTGAGCAAAAGAGAGTTATTTCTTCCTCTTTTAATTTTACAACATTATAACATTAAATATTGAAGCTTGAATATCATTTATTATAGGTCAAGGGAATTTATTGTCAAGCAATTCAATTAATCATTTAGCTAAAGTCATTCTCCTTACATAATCAAAAATCACACAATCACTCTAGAGGGAGAACTACATCTGCCTAAGGCTAATTTGGGTTATGTAGGCAATGCTCAGTCACAAGAGGTTTTTGAACCAGATTGGATATGCTTACTAACCTATTTTTATTGCATTTTTTATCTAATTTCTATCCAGTGAATGTGTAGGACTCAAGTTTGATATTTGAACATATTCCATGCGATATATCGGAACATAGAACTCAAAAGTCAACCTTTAAAAATTGTCTCACATTCTTAGATAGATAAATAAAGAATACAACCAACAAGGACATGGTCATAGCAGCTAGACAAGGCCACGGTGTGCCTATGTTTATCTCCTACGGACTTATCCCAAAAAACTACAAATTACTATTTTATAACATGATTATATGTATAGGTCATTTCATACAATTTTTACTTCCAAATTTTTTTAAAGTAAGATCTATTTTTGTTGTAAGGGACACTCTCTAACCCTAATCAAATTTAATATTTATAACAAATTCTTGATTTCTGTAAAATCTATAGTTTACTTTATTTGACTATATTTTAATATCAAATTATTATATATTAAAATTTTTATTTAAATATTTTAATACCAATTTTTCAAATCATATTAAATTAAAAAGGGCTAACCATTCTAGTGAACTTGTATTTTATTTTGAATATTGCTTATTGTATTCCTTGATTTTTGGGATAGGATTTATCTCAAATTTATGTAAATTGTTGACACTCAAAGAAAAAAACTTCAACTTTGGATAATATTTGACACAAAACAATTTAATTTCTTAGAATTTGGATTAAATCTAACACTAAATAAATTGTCTCGTCACCTTGGATCATTTTGACATGGAAGCCTTTTCTTTCAACCTCAGGTTGAAATTTTCTTTATTTTTGAAAATAAAACTCTCACTTTTAACTTTTACACTTTCTTTCGCTTTCTTTAAAAATTGTGTTCCAAAAATTTATAAACTACTTGTGACTATTATTAAAGGTTATGTGGTATATGTTTATAGAAACCATGGCATGAGGGATATATACCAATGCTCATAGTCATAGTACAACACTAAATATAGAGTTTATTTTTCAAGTGTGTCATGGCATATCAAAAATGCCAAAGGTCCCTTATTTATAATAATATGAATTATATTTTATCTATTTTATTTGTGGTGTACTTAAGAGGATCATATCTCCCAATTAAGTTAATCTCACTGTAGCCTTTAAACTGGGGTTTGTGGGCTAAATGCATGGTTCTACCTCTGTAGTTGGTGACTTGAAACATTGGTCTAACAATAATAAATGAATAAATAAGTATTTTTTAGAGCCTACAATTCATTCAAACCCTTGCTTAGATCACTCTCATACATCAATTTTTGCTTGTAATGTATTCATATTGATTAGCATTTCTTAATTCACATTATATTGTATTCATATTCATTAGCATTTCTTAAATTATATTTTTACATTTATTCTTTCATATCACATTCTATTTATACTGGGTTCAATAAATGGAAGTCTTTCTCATATGTTTTATATGATTATGCATTTTATTGTAAATTATTTTCTTACTTTCCAATATGATATTTATTTCATTTTTACATTATTAAAGTTAAATAATGTTTTAAAAATTAATTTAGAGCAATCGCAGCTACAAGATACTACACATTTTTTATAACATTGAAAAAGAATGTATGCAATTTAAACTCAAAGTATTAATTCTTATTCTTATAATATAATATATGATTTACTTCCTATTATGACTAGACACAAACTACCATGTACACAACCTCTTGTACTTCCCCCTCCATGACCTCAACCTGCTTGTATTCATCAACCTATTCCCATTTTTTTATCCAAGGTTCATCGTAGATTCTCATTTTCATGTTGTCCAAACCAGAAGCGGATTACCACATTTACCTCCCCAATTCACTCTACCTACCATAATGTTCCTCTACTTCCACCTTATTTAATAAAAGTCTCTCAACCAAAATAATATGATATCATTGAACAATTATGAAATACCCATGACAAAAATTCTATTCTAGAGCTATTATGAAAGGGACCAACACACAAGAATAAATTAAATATAATGTTACATGATACAAATCTTCATATGGATACACAACAAAATTCATTTTATTATATTATGAATACTTTCAATGATATTGATCATAACATTACTTTTGATAAAGAATATTTACATCCCAAGCATATCATTGAGCATAATCTTCCATTATTTATTCAAATCCAAATACATAAAAAACTAGTTAAGCACATAATTTGGTTGAAAATGATTCTAGAATAACTATTTTCGTGAATTCATACATAAATAGGGTATCAATAAAGATGATATTTAAAATTACAATAAACCTACATAAATCTTCGTTACCATTCCTAAAAACATATTTAGCACTATTACAATGGATTTATTATTGGGTCCCAAAGCGATCTCTACTACTTTTCATGTTTCTATGAGAAGTTACAATATAATTTACTCTTGGTTTGACCTTGGATTCATCCAATGGAATATATACCTCTACGTTTCATAGATGTATCAAATTTTTATATGATATGCATGAATATACAATTCTAACATATGATACATCTTTTTGCTATTGTAAAATGACACAATCAAATATAATACCATGTCAACAACCTATTCCAATCTCACAAATGCATACCTATGACAGGGGTAAATCAATCAATATAAATAATACTTCATCAAGTTTCCAAAGTCGTAATAAAATAGAAAGGTTTATCAAGAAATCTATGCTAGAATTACACATGGAATCAACTATTGAGGAAATTATGCCACAAGTGATATTTCCCATGCAAAGAAAAAATTATACCAAGAAAATATATGAAAATAAAAAATGTAAAGCAAGAAATATTAAAAAAAAAAACAATAAAAATTAAGCTTGCAAAAATTAAAATTGCCAAAAGAAAAGTTGCAAGAAAAAAATCAAGTTGAGAAACAAAGCAATATATCTACTTCATGTATAGAAGAAAAAGATAAGATCAAAAAAAAAATTGAAGTGAACCCTAATGAGGAAATCCCATTATTGTTAAATTCATATAATAATTACATAATTAAATATTATTATATCAATGATGATGAGGTTACACAAACACTTATAGATGAGAAATTGGGCAAGCTAAATTTCAATACCATTGAATAAAGATGAAGACTAATCTCATTATTTATTCACATATTTTGGAGTGGGTGAATATTAAGGTATCTCTTCTATACCAAGTACGGGAAAAACACACATTTATACATAAAAAGGATCTACAAGATACTTCAAATATTTGTAATACTATTTTACCACATTGGATCCTCAATACTCCTAATAAAATGATCACATATCCTAAGGAGAAGGTACAAAGAATACACTCAAAGACCCCCATAAAGTCACATGAGGAAATACAATTTTAAAATTCAAATCCAAGCATGTTCATAAAAGAGTTTATCAATAATGGTAATTCACATAAATAATTAACACCCATTGTTGATTACACAAACATGGTTCCCCAACCCGAAACAATGCAACATTCATCTCATTCAGAGCCTCTCATTATCAAACTTTTTATAGATGTAAAATAATTTAATAATGTCATCTCTACTCATGCACAAGAGATAATATATGAAATCTATCTCTTTTTAAATCTCTTGGATATGATACACAACATCTCAACCAAGGTACATCACCAAAGCATTGTATTGGGTCTATCACATTACCAATCACTCTTGGTCCTAGATCATGTGTAACATTATTTCAAATTGATCCTAATTTAGAGGAACACAATTTAATTCTCATAATATTATTAAAAACATCAATGGAATCTACTCTGAATACTAATTATCATTCTCTCACATTATAGCGCAAAAGTAAAATGGTCACAATTTCAAAAGAAGGCATAATCACAACATAAGAGTAAAAATTAAGACATAATCTACCATAGATATCTAATATTAATGACACAAAAAATATTGTATCTAATTATTCTTGACAATGATATCCTATTCCAATTGGTATTTATTAAAAAATGAAGTAGGTGAATATACCCTTTATAGAGGAGCTCCATGGGAGATCTCTTCTAATCAATCAATTGACTAACTACTTTCACTTTCCTTATACATAGATTCATTAATTTATTTATATTTCTTATATCCCTGATCCAACCAATCTTATAGCCCCTTATATTTTTTTTTACTTTTTTAAACTTACCCTATCATTTTTCAACTTGATTGAAAAAATCTAAACCACTTATCTTTATAACACTCTACTTGCTTAGTATTTCATATCTTCCACCCTATTGAACTTACATGATCTCATATTGTTACATTTTACATGATTTTATTTAGCCTCTTCCCCATTTTAGTAACATGTACATTCTACATATTTTACATATTCACACTACATTATTATGACTCAAAGTTACCTATACACTGGGGGCACATTGGTTGTATTTCATCTTATTGTGCCATGCTTTTACATTTTGTTGAGGATTGTTTGAATCCCTCCCACTTTCCCTATTTTTAAATATTTTATTAATAATAATTCTTTTCAAATTTATTTTAGCATTTAAATATTAAAAAAAATAAAAAGATGCATATATTTCAAAAATTCAAAATATTTTTCAAATATCAAAATCAAGACCTAAATGCATTTTAAAAAGTTACTGGGTTATTTATTTTCATATGTAGCTTAATCTATTTTGAAAAATAGAATATTACATATTTTAATATATAATTATTCTCACGCAGTATTTGAGTGTGATACGTAACAAAATTTCACATTATTTTTTGATTTAGAGCTTCCCTTATTATCCAACAACCTTGCTAAGTTAGGGGCATCTATATATTCTCTGCAAACACTTTTACAAATCAAATTTTTACACGAATTCTCTACCATGTTTAGATACATATCATAAAAATCCCTTGTTAATCACTCACATTTTTTCACATTTAATACATGAAATATGATGCTTGCTAGCATTCAAACTTATACATATGATGGAGTTATACTAGTCGCGTTTGTTACATGTTTTTATTTATATTCTTATTTTATGACATACTAGATTAATCTTGATTTATAATAAACATTATGGGCCCTTGTCCTTTTATGTTCAAATTCATGCTTTTATGGCATGATTATGCCATTTGATTGGGGCCTTTGACCTTGTGTGTTATGTAAGATGTACATGTACCTTGTATGTGGCCTCTTAGGCCTTATGTGTGACATATTATGCAAATTATATGATAAATTGTATGACATTATGCTTGTTTCTTCTCACTACAGTGTGATGATACATATCATGCACTCTATATATTTTAATATGATTCCATGATTCACGTCATGCATCACCTATATACTCTATACTTACTCTAGTGCCATTATGCATATCATGTATACATTGCTTCTATGCTTCAATGATATATCTTTTTAACACATGTTTCATATTATGAGATTTGGATATTAAGATAAAAATATATATCTAAAGGCCTAATGGAAGTACTCAAAAAATAAGAGATCAAATTTTTTAAGAATAAAGTGTATTCTTATCAAGGATGAAAAAATACCATATGCAAAAAAATTGAAAATAAATGAATTGATTTCAAATGAACTTATAAAGGAGTATTTATGGAAAAATAACTCACCAAATATTCATAATATTTTTACAAGTTTCATAATCATATGAGGTGAGACATAAGACAAAAAACCCTAAGTAAACTTAATTGAAATGGTGTGAAAGGGACCCAAAAGTGGAACCAGATGGATAAATAACACTATTCACACCAATACCCCACTTTAAGTGAAACTTAGGGGAGAAATAAAATACAAAGATGTAAAAAATTTCCCTAATAAAAATTCCTAATAAGGCACCCATGTACAAAATGATCCCCTCAAAATAGAAGAGAAGGAGAAAACCCTTAGGAAACTCCCACCCTCACCCCCCCCACCCTCCCTTGAAAAGATTTTGGGAGAAAGTTAGGTGACCCATCATGAAGCTGTGCCTTGTACCCATAAAAGAGTTCATAATTTATGGTACTTACTCTTAGTGAAGTGTTTGGTGAAGATATCTCTAACCTGCTATAATGTAGGAAAATATCAAAGATAAATGACATGTTCCTAAATCAAATCCATGATGTAGTGCATGTGTATCTCAATGTGTTTGATCTACTAATGGTGAATCAATTTATTAAAGATTTGTATGTAACTATAGTTATCAAAAAATAGGATAGATGGTCAAGGAATTATTATGCCAAACTCAATAAGAATATTATGAATCTAAATAGCCTTGATTATGGCACTAGCAACCCCGTGATACTCAACTTTAGTCTAAGAGAGAGTAATTGCATGTTTATTTTTAATCTACCAGCTAAAGGGACCTAAAAAAAGATTAAATATGTAAATTGATGTGTACTTACAATCCTTAGTATCACCAACCCAATCATAATTTGTATATCTAACCAAGTTTAGACTAGTTCTAGTTTCATAATGAATCCCATGTCAAGGAGTGAACTAGATATAATGCAAGATGTGTTTAGCTTATTTGCAATGAATATAATGTATTTTTATCATAAATAATGATACCATTACAACTAAAACAAAAATTTATGGTGAGTGTGATTCAAATAGATGAGGCTCCCAACAAGATGATGATATAAGGTGGCATCAAATAGTGAAGTGAAACACTTATCCTCAATTTTAACTCCTAACAAAAGGGAATCCATGTAGGATTATAGTCAACCATGTGGAATAAATATAATATATCAAGATCATACTTGAGATGAGTAATATTTACCCATAAAAATATTGTGTGATATCAATCCTAATAAACTAGTGTAAAGGGTGTAAGTTAGTCATAGCAAATCGGTCATACAAAGCAGATTTTACTTAGTCAATGATAGAGGAAGAGATTTCAATAAGAATCAAGTCATAAACATATAGGAAAAAAATTAAATAGGATTTTTCCTATCATAAAATTTACACATTAATATCTAAGTGGCATCTCAATAATCCAACTGATATAATAAAGGATCCCATCTTGGCATACCAAGCCTGAGGGATTGTTTGAGGACATAGATATACATTTGAAATTTGAAAACCAAATAAAAGTCTTGAAAAAATCCCCATGGATATTTCATGTAATTCTCTTCTTTAATATCCCCATGAAAAAAGGCACTCTTCACATCCATAAGATGTACAACCCAACATCAAGAGTCAAGCAATTAGAGGTCATCTTAGTGATGGAGGCAAAGGTATCTATGTAGTCAACATCAGGAATATGTGAGAACCCTTTGGATATAAGTCATGTTTTGAATTTTTAAATGGTTCCATTTTCTATAAAAATGTGTTCAATAGATCCACTGACATCAAACCATTTTCCCTACCTTAGGAATGGGGAGAAGGTCCCAAGTGTGGTTTCTCAGCAAGGAACCATAATCTTATACCATTATTGAATCCCATGTAGAAATAATTGATGCTTCAACAAAATATTGTGGATTTGAATCAAGGGAAATGTACACATGGGAGATGTCAATATTGTGATTGAGTCATTCAATGTCTACAATATTCCTAACAAAAGTGTATGGTGATGAAGAATATGGGGATGCATGAGTAGAGTCTACATCTATTGAGTAATAACCATCTAGAGGTGGAGGTGAATAAGATTATTAGGAGTCACTAACATTATAGATCATAATGGAGGTAGGAGGGAAAATATGATAGCTCAAGGGTGTAAATGTTTCCTCATACTGAACACTACTCGTAATGAAAAGTTTCTTCATATCTGGATCAAATAGATGATACCTTTTGATAACTTCAAGCTATAAAAAAATAAATAAGGCCAACTTGGAGGTTTCAAACACATTCATTTCTCTGAATGAATGCATACCAAATTAGGGGAGCCAAAAAATAAAAAATTCCACAAAACTAGTTTCATACCACACCAAGCTTCAAAAGGAGTCACACCTTTCAAGGTCATGTGGGGAACTCGGTTTTGAATGTGAGCAACATAGTTAATGGATTTACACCAAAATTTTTGAGTGAGGGAATGAGCACGAATAATGCAAGTATCCATATCCTTCAGGGTCTAATTCTTCCATTTAATAACACCATTATGTTTTGATGTGTATAGAACTAAATGTTGAAATTTAATTCCTTCAAGAGTGCATAATCACTTAAGGTGATGGTTCACATGTTCTTGACCATTGTCTATGTGGATAATCTTGACATATTTTATATAATACTTCTCAACATAACCCTCGAAGTCTTGAAACTATTCAAATACTTCACTCTTATGATTAATTAAGTAGACCCAAGTATATCACAAATATTCATCAATGAAGGGGAAGACATAGTGGGTCTTACTAAAAGACAAGATAGGAAAGGGACATAAGAGATCACTTTGAACTAGATCAAGGACTTATGAATCCATCTAAGAGGTCTCTTTGTCAAATTTGTCTTTTACATGTTTGCCTATGGTACATCATTGAACATACACCATAAAAAAAATGAATAGGAGGTATTCTTGTTAACGTACAATGTGAGTTAAGCTACTAAATATAATGGTAGTTGAGATGGCTAAATCATTCATGCATGGTCATTGAATTTGAATGAGGGAGTAAAGTGATAGAGGGAGATTGAGATAAAAATTGAGATAATACATATAGATATGAATCATAATTGACATGTCCTATTGAAAATAAGGCATTATCCTCAAGATCCTAAATATCCACTACATCAAGAGAAAACTCAACTTTCTTACCATTCCCTAGACGAGTGATTTGATAGACAAAAATAAGGTTGACACATACATAAGGAACACAAAGAAATTTCTCAAATTAGACATCATTCTTGTCAAATGAACCTTTACCAACAACATCCACTAGTGTATCATCACTTATAATAATATGAAGCAATGAACAAGGTTCTAAAGAAGAATTTTTTTCTTGATCATAACCCATATGATGTGTAGCCCTTGAGTAAAGTATCCATGCTCTACAGGTTAAAGACTTCACTATAGGGATAGAACAATGTCAAATTCACCATAATATGGGTAAAACACACTATCCCAATCATGTCTCAAGCATTATTCTTTGTCAAGTTCATAAGTATAGTCAAATGGGTTAGAGTTAACATTACCTCCCTGAAATGAACAATGTTAGGATGATGCAATAATCTATGTTTAATAATCTTCCTCACTAAATTTTCATCAATATTTTGGCCTTACTCAATATACTTGACTGCAATGAGTTCATCGGTCTTCTCCCAAATATGATTTACAACTCAAAAATTACTAGATCCAATAAATTTAACCAACTCATATCTCTCCATTTCTCTCCCACTTCCTCTTTGGAAATCTTATGACTACTTCACAATGATCAATGAGATTATATGACCTATATTTTTTATAAATTTTCAAAGATTATTATTTTTATTACGTAGAAACTTAGTTTTATATTTAAATGTGTTATGTATAAACCTTAATCGAAGGCACTCTTGGATGAAAATGGACACATAATTAGGGAAAATATAAATATTGACTTTCAATTGGATCTAAAATTATAAATTACGGGTCTTGTGGTTTACATAAACTTTATTATTTTTTGGATCTCTTAAAAGAGATAGTGTAGGTGACCAATGTTAAATAGTTTTATTTGTGTAATTTAGTTATAAATCCTAGGATTGTAATCAATTACAACATTTAAAAAAATATAGGGCTAATTTAAAATAACATGATGAGATCAAAACTTTTAAAAGTGGGTCTCTTGTGCACAAGGTAGTTGAAAATGATCAAAAGGGTCCTAGGATAGGTCTAGAGCTAAGTGTGTAAAGGATTGGTCACAAGTGCATGGTTTTATCTTAAATGTTAAGTTATGTGTCTATACAATGTCACAATAATCTCCCTAGTCATGAGCTAGAAATTAAAAGTATCAGCATTTCACCTCTTGGCTAAAGCTATAATAAGATGAGCATCATGATGCACCTACCTCAGTAGGCTAACGTGCCTTAGCCTAGCCTACTAAATAATTACCCAATATGGATATCCCAACCTCAACCCCAACAAGGTAGATAGGTGCCTCCCATTTATAAACTCATGGATATGAACATATTTTTTCAAAAATAAACGATTTAATTCACATATTTGTCATCAAATAAATCAAATATTAGCAAGAAAAAAATGCTAAATTTTACAAAGAATAGTTGGATGTTAGTGTCAAATTTTTCCATCAATTTTTGATGATAGTGTAGGATAATACCATCGAGGGCTTGATGAAACCATCCTAAACACCAATGGTAGTGTCTATCTAGTTTTTTAATACATAAAAAAGGCCCAAAATTTGAGAAAATTTAAAATTTAAAAACACAAAAATGTTCAAAATTTTCCCCTTACTAGTTCATCAAGGTCTTGGCCTCATAGGGTGGCTTGAAGTAGCTCATATTGTATTTCATGAATAGATATTATATAAGGCATCTTCAAAATCACACTAGAACAAAAAAGTTTCAAAAGCTAGCAATGAAAATGATTTTTTTAATTTATATATATAATCATTGACTTTTCAATTATCACTCTCACTTGGGAACTTTAACCTGTGATATTTCAAACATTTTTTATCCAAATCAAATACCATGAGTTATGTTAGGATCTATATAATAAATGATTTTGTACCATACCAATTTCATGAGCACATTTTAAAAATTCACAATACTTCTCTAGTTTGTACCAAGGTTTAAAATATGTGTGTAAAATGCAATATTATTTAAAAAATATACAAAATTACCAATTATCAACTTACTGAGGTATGATACTAATAAACTATGGACCCATATATGTTTGATATATATGTGATATGGTCATTTCATCTTTTTAAGATGAGGTGACTACCTAATTCTATTTCTCTCACCTGAGAAAAGAGGCATATCAATGAGGGAATGTCATAAAGACATCACTCCACACACACACAGTTCATAAAATTCACAAAATATGATACATTTTAAAAACTTCAGATATACACCTGCATCAAAATCTTATACATCATTCATAGTAGACATGATAGGGGAGCATGAAAAAAGTTCATTCCTTCTTTCATTTACCAAGTTGCACCAATTTTTTCTCCAGACTCACCATATTACATATACAAACTATTTTACCAAAATGTACCAATTCTTCTAGATTACCAAATCACATAATATATTTACAAAGAATCACCATTTTTTACCAATAAGTACCATTTTGATCTTTTATATTTCTATAATAGTTGGATCCCTTGAGTGGTATGGTTGAGAATCAATACCCTCAATGGCCTAATACTAGCCTCTCTATTTAGGTTGAGTTGGTTATACGACTTGACCTTGGATAGGTTACCTAGTGTATATTCACCATTGAGTTGTGTGTTTGATATTCAATTCCCTTGAAGTCCTTAACACCACTCTACTTATATCATGTTGGGGGCATGATCACTTCCCAAACCTTCTTTTCGAGAAGCATATCCAAGATGCAACACACTTGACCACTTGCAAACTTATTCTTTTCCCTAAATAAGAAATGGATGGGACCTCAAGTTCCCTTCTATTTCTCCATTCTCCATGGTGGGGACAACACTCTAGACACATCATTTGTCTAATCCATAATCAATAATAATCAAGTGTCTTAGATGAAAAATACACACTTGTAATGGATCAAAACCTTTTTTATAACAATTTAATAAAATCGATTTAAAAAGAAAAAAAGATTATGGTAATATGGAATTTAATATCTTCACATGAAAAGAAATAAAAAAAATTCAAATAGAGATAAATTGACATAAAAGACAAATATGATTTGATAATGGAGTTGGGATTAATATCCTACATCTTCAAATCTTCTCCATTGGGGATTGCTCCTATTAATTTGTCACAAAAATGCTTACAAATCCTTTAGAAATCTTACAAATCATCTTATCAATCTTTGATTTTGACTAAAGTATACTCTCAAACTAAAACGCAAGATTGAGGCTATCAAAATACTTCTTAAGTCTCTAAAAACCCTTTATACCAAGTTTAGTCCACCAAAAACCTCCAAAACTTGCCTTTAAAGTGAACCTCAAGCACTTTGTATAGTTCTCAGGCTCACTAGTGTATCAGTGAAAGCATTATCCTTTTACCAAAGATAACATGGTTCAACTCCCTCGACATTGCTTTTGGTCTTTATCCAAATCTATTATCCCACATTTGGGAAATGTTACGTAGTTTAGCTTTTTAAAAGCTTGAACCTCCACTTTTGTCATTGTTAACTAGCCTTTGTGGACTAAAATTCTAAACTTTGTCAATGGTTATTATGGGTTTTTCAACCCAATCTTGGCATGGTGACTTGGCATTAACATGGGTTATTTGGTTGGCTTGGAACATGGTGAACTTATCTCTATGGCATTCATGGTAAATTGGAATGTTCGCTTGATAAAACCTTCGATGGTCTTCGAGCTTCCACTTGGTATGATAATAAATACATAAAACTATAGTCACTAGGTGACTATTTAATAGAATTTCACCCATGGAAATAATATGGTGGTGGCAAGCCACATGGTGGCTTGAGGTCCCACCACATGGACCACTCCCAATTTGACACTCGTTGACATCCAACTAGATGCTCCATAGCTCTATTGACAACATGGTCCCCTTCTATAATAAAAGCAGACTCCACCAACTATGGTCCCTGTAGCCAGATTTTTACACCTGTCAAAGACCAATTATGAAACCAATGTTTTTCACATGAACTCACTGTTATATGTCATTATACCATGGGTCCATGTGAAGTACTCGATCTATTCCACTTGTCCTTTACGGCACATTTTAACACCCTAAGCCATCTTTTTTCCCTATTTAATCTAGAGACTTTAACGTGCAATATCTTGTGCAAACGAGCTCAAATTTGACCCATTAAAATTTCAAAATAAATCTCTTAATGAGATATACATTGTGTCAATGATTATCTTCTAATTTGATTACTTTATTTTTAGAGTGTATGTGGATCCACCTGGATCAAACCTCCCCACTAGGAGCTTTTAGACCTCCAAAAGATGATTAATTGGTAAAGAGGTGAAGGTATTTCTCCCTCACTCTTATAGCTTCCATATATTTATCCTTGTTCAGGTGCATCACTTTGAGACCAACACAAAGATACTCAACATCTCCCCTTCATGAAGTTTAAACCTTCATGTCAAGAATTATATCTTCTTATAATTTTGTTAGATACTCAGGAGCAAAATCATCAACAAAAAGAATGGATACACTCTCATCCTGATCTAGAATCATCAAAGGCTCATACAATTTTAGATTTTCCAAATTCACAATTGAATAAATCTGTATATAAGATGGAAAATCCAATCAGAAAGCATTTTTACCAATATTTTCTATAATTTGAAAAGGACCATACCGGATTGGTTTCAAATTTTTAACTTCACCTATCAACTTTTCCTTATGGATGTGAATACATTCCAAATCACCTATAGCAAACTAGTGATCAACATGATGTTTGTCATGTCTCACTTTATACTTTTCCTGAATTTTATCTAACTGATCTCAGACATTCTAGTGTACATGGTGTATCTTTTCAATGAACTTCTTGGCTTTAACAACATCATTCGGTTCATCAGCAGTTAAATCATGTCCATAACAAACATCTAGAGGAGATTTAGGCAAATATCCATAACAAACTTCAAAAGGATATTTCATAGTAGAAGAATGAAGTGCACGATTGTAAGCATGCTAAATATATCACAAATTCTCATTCCACAACTTGGGATGTTTACTACAATAACCCCTAAGCAAATGTATCACTGTGCAGTTTAAAACCTCTATCTGACCATCAGTCTATGAATGAAATGTAGTTCTCTTATTCAACTTAGTGTCTATTAATTCCCACAATGTTGACCAAAATTCCCCAAGAAATTGAGAATCTTGATTAGAAATAATAGAAGTGGGCAAAATATAATGAACCCATAAACGCTGAAAGAACAAGTGTGCAGTACTTTCCCCTATAATATGCTTAGTGCAAGGGATCAAAACACACATCTTGTTAAATCTATCCACTACCACATATAATTAATCGTGTTTCCTTCGTGACATAGGCAAGCCCACTAAAAAGTATATGGAAATACTTTCCAAAGGATGGGTAGGAAAAGGTAAGGGAGTGTAAAGTCCCAGTTTCCTATTACTAGGTTTGCTTGTGATACAAAGAACACATCATTTGATATATTTGGCAATATTTTCCTACATACAAGGCTAGTAATAATACATTCTCAAATGTTCAACCATTTTACCAACTCCAAAATGACCAGAAATAAGAGAAGTATGTGCTTCCCTAATCATGTGCACCCTTTCATTTTGAGGAATATAAAGTTTACCCAAATGATATAAAAGTCCATGATAGTCTGATTCTTCTACCTGTTTACCACTCATCAAGTATTTATACACATCCTTAAAATCACCATCATTGACATACTACTCTTTATAACTTTCATGAGATAAAGAACTATGTTGTAAAAGAATAGATGCAACTACCATAGGAGGTCTAAAAAGCATGTCAGCTACTTTATTTTGTATACCTTTTTTATACTTGATCATAAGATGAAATTTTTGTAGGAAACCCATCCAATGTAAATTACTAGACTATTGTATCTTGGCCTATGACTAGAGATACTAGAGGGGTTGATGATCTATATGTATCACTGTTTCTTTGCCCATCAAGTAATGCTTCCATTTTTTAACACTTTGAACCAATGCATACAATTCCTTATCATAAGTCAGATAGTTTCTTACCACACCTTTGAAGGTCTTAGAATGATAGAATAATAGCTTCTTTCCCTACATCAAGATAACTCCCATAGCATAATCACTTGCATCTATCTTGATCTCAAATGGCTAATACAAATCAAGAAGTGCCAAGATAGGAGCAGTACAGATCTTTGTCTTCAAAGTGTTGAAGGCCTTTTGCTACTTGCCTCCCCACTGAAATACCTATTTATTATTAGTCAAATAATGCAAGGGTGATGCAATATATGAGAAATTAGTAATAAATTTCCTCCAATATTATACTACACCAATAAAAATTCTAACCTCAGTTACATTATTGGGTTTAGGCCATTTAACTATAACCTCTACTTTTGTAAGATCAATTTTCAACTCACTATGTCCTACAATATAACCCAAGTAAACCAAAGAGGTCTTTCCAAATTCACATTTATATAATTTCAAATAAAGGTTTTCCCTTCTCAACACATCCATGACTTTCCTAATATGAATCACATGATCTTCCCAAGATTGATCAAAGATCAAAATATCATCTAACTAGACTATAATAAAATCATCAAAGAATGGCCTGAAGACATCATTCATCAAATGCATGAATGTTTCTAGTGCATTGCACAACCTAAAAGGCATGACAAGCCATTCAAACAATCCCAATTTTATTTTAAAAGCAATTTTCCACACATCACCATCATTTATTCTAACCTAATGGTAACCACTTTTCAAGTCTAACTTAGTGAAATAGACAACATTTCTTAATTGATCAAGTAAATAATCAATACGAGGAAGAGGGTAATGATTCTTAATATTAATTTTGTTCAAAGCATGAAAATAAACACAAATTCTCCATGTGTCATCTTTATTTGGCACTAAAATAATAGGCGAACTGACAGGAGATGAACTTGGGTGAATAACACCCCTTTCCAAAAGTTCCATTACCTACTTTTTTATTTCCTCATTTTCCACCATTGATAACCTGTACATGCCAATGTTAGGGAGAGGAGAATCCTATAACAACTAAATATCATGTTGAACTCCCCTTTTAGTGGGTAACGCTTTGGGATCCTGAAACACATCATTATAACTAGAAATTATTTCAGCCAGTTATTTCTTATGTCTAGGATCACAATTTTCCATATCGTAAGAATATTCTTTTTCCTTAGACTTAATCAACATGAGAGAAAAAATCTTTCTTGAATTGACTAGTCTTTTCATTTTCCTTGTTGTCACCAAAGAAAGACTCATCTTAATATGATGTGCTCTAAATATATATTTAATGGCATCCTTAATAAGCAAGTAATTATTCTCCTCCCTATAAAAGATTACTTTTCTATCAAAAAGATAAGAGATTCCTAAAATAATCCTACATATGTCCAGAGGGACTACATCCAGATCAACTTCATCCACAAACTTGGATGTGATGGAAAATTTTAATCTGTAAGTTTTGGTTACTTGCATTTTGCATCATCATATACCCATCTAAGTGGATATGGTTTCGGATGGGGATTGGTTTACAAGCCTAACTTTTTAACAATCTGCTCAAAAATTGAAATGGCTTGTGTTCCACTATCAAATAGTGTGTCAATCTTAGTATGTTTTGAAACAAACCTAATATATAACAAATCATTTATTTTCTTATCATGCATAGATTTCTATTTTTAAGAGGAAAAATCATTAGATGACTTAGTGTTAGAAACAAAAAGAGAAGAATAATTTTGCATACTCATGGTTGTGATCTTAGTTTCATCCCCTGAATATGATCCTAGATCCTGAACCATAGCATTAGTTTTCTTATTCTTCTTCCTAAAACCGTTAGGTATTAACTCAGGATGTAATTTCCAACACTTAGACTCATCATGATTTTTCTTTTAGTGATTGTAAATTGGCTTACTCTCTTCTTTACAAATAATAAAAATGGATTTTTGTTTACCCTTTCTAGAATTTTGCCCTTTAGAATGCTTAACATCAAATTGCTTACTTTTAACTTTAGGAAAATATTCTTTTGTCTATTTTCCTCTAGCCTCCAAGTGAATGGCTTTAAAATATGCTTCATCTAAATTAGTGGATTGAGAATATGAATCATGTGTTTCAAGTAAATATGCAACCCACCTATGTACTTAAGCAATGTTTCCTATGTATAAAGAGGAATATTCAAAAGTAAGGCCTTTTTCCTAAACTCTTGTGTATATTCTTGAACACTGTGGCCTTTAGTTTGTCTAAAAGATTGCCAATCCATCATGGCTTATTGCATATAGCCTAAAGGATAAAATTTCTTTCTGAGTTCATCAAAAAATTTACTCCAAGTAGAAATTGAGTTACCTATGTTAAGATCATTTTCTTCAAGTTACTCTCCCACCAGATGAGAGTCGTGCCTCCCATTCAAAGAGTATCCAAGTGAATTTTAGCCTCATTATTTACAATCTTCTAGACCCTATAATATACTTCAATTTATTTTATCTAGCTATCCAGCTTCTCTACATTAACTTCACCATTAAACATCGACAATTCAAACTTAATATCTAGTTTTAGTGAAGATATTCAATGGATTTTTTATCTTTACTATCATTCAAATAGGAGGAATATTTCTCAAAAATTTTACCACCTTCATCATGCTCCATTTTCCTCCATCTTTCACGATATAGCTCATCAACCATATCCTTCATTTCCAAAAAGGCCTATCAAAAATCTCATTCAGACTTAAATTCATCTCCCATTTCCTTAGTACATCTTGACCCAACCTTTGGATCATACTTTGTCAATTTTCCTTCACCCCACCTAGATCTTGACCTTGTCAACATACACTATCAATCCACATAGTTAAATATAAATTCTACTCTGATACCAAAAATTTGATTCATAATCGATAATAATCAAGTGTTGTAGATGTAGAATACATATTTGTAATGGATCAAAACCTTTTCTATAATGATTTAATAAAATCAATTTTTTATTTAAAGAAAAAAAAATTATGGGATTTAATATGGAATTGAATATCTTCACATGAAAAGAAATAAAAAATGTAAATAGAGATAAATTGATAGAAAAGACAAATACGATTTGATAATGGAGTTCTACTTAATAGCCTACATCTCTGGATCTACTCTAATGGGGACCACTCCTATTAATTTGTCATAAAAATGCTTACAAATCCTTTAGAAGTCTTACAAATCATCTTCTTGGTCTTTAATTCTGATTGAAGTATACTCTCAAACTAAAACACAAACTTGAAGCTATCAAAATACTCCTTAAGTCTCTAAAAACCCTTTATACAAAGATTAGTCCACCAAAAACTTCCCAAAACTTGCCTTTAAAGAAAACCTCAAGCACTTTATATAGTTCTCAAGCTCACTAGTGTATTAGTGAAGGCATTATCCTTTTACCAAAGATAACATGGTTTAACTCCCTAGGCATTTATTTTGGTCTTTATCCAAATCTATTATCCCACATTTGGGAAATGTAAATAGTTTAGCTTTTTAAAATATCAAGCCTCTGCTTTTGTCATTGCCAACTAGCCTTTATGGGCTAAAACGCTAAACTTAGCCGATGGTTGTTGTGGGTTTCTCAACCCAATCTTGGCATGGTGACTTAGCATTAACATGGGTTATTCAGTTGGCTTGGAACATGGAAAACTTATCCTTGTGGCACTCATGGTAAATTGGAATGTTTGGTTGATAGAACCTTCGATGGTCTTTGAGCTTCCACTTTTTATGATAATAATTGCATAAAACTATAGTCACTAGGTGACTATTTAATAAAATTTTGACCATGGAAATAATATGGTGGTGAAAAACCACATGATGGCTTAAGGTATCACCACATGGACCACTCCCAATTTGACACTTGTTGAGGTCCAACTAGATGCTCCATAGCTCTATTGGCAGTAGGGTTCCCCTCTATAACAAAAGTGGACTCCACCAGCTATGGTCCCCATAGTCAACCTTTTATTCCTGTCAAAGACCAATTATGAAACCAATTTTTTTTTTGCACAAACTCATCACCACATGTCACTACACCATGGGTCCATGTGACATGCTCGATCTACACCACTTGTCCTTTGCGACACCTTGTGCCATCTTTTTGCCTTGTTTAATCTAAAGACTTCAACATGCACTATCTTATGCATATGGGCTCAAAATCAACCCATTCAAGTTACACCAAAAATCTTTCAATGAGCTCTATGCTCTGTCAATGATTATTTTGAAATTTGATGACTTCATTTTTAGAGTGTATGTGGATCCACCTAGATCATTGTGAAACATAGATACATATGTATTATTTCCATCTTCTTTCTTTTCTAGATACTTTGAATATTTCTCATTTTTAGATTATATACATCAACAATATTGTAATGTGCTTTTGGTTGTAGGGCATGAGATACAAATTCAAGATAGAGCCATCATGAAGCTAAGGTATGTTTTCACACCTAGGTATAAACTTCCTTTAACTCTAGTAATTTTATTTCATGCATGTAATAGATTAAAGGGGGAGGGTGGTGGGAAATGTGATTATTTTCTTAGTTTTGGCTAGATATCCCTTTTGTCATAAGATAGAATATTTAGTGGTGCAGTCTTGCATGGGCCCCTTAGGCTCCATGGCCTTTCATTACTTTGTTTAGCATTTTTTATCTCTTTGTTCACTATATTGTGCTTTATCCATCTTATGGTGGGGATCCATGAGTCTATAATGTCTATTATGTGTTTTGAGATCTCAAAAACTATCGTTCACCTCAAGACACTTGTGTTATTTCAAGTGTCTAAGGTAAAACAAAAGTGTCCCAGCTTATCCTTTTCTCTATTTTTTTACTTTTTTCCTTGTGACCATTTTTTAGAGTTTGTATGTTTTTATATTGTCAACTTTTGCACACCACTAGGTCTTAATTCAAATTCAAAATGATTTTTATATATAAAACTAGGGCATAGTATTCATCTACTAAGCAAGCCTCTCAATTAGCATATACATTATTCATTCAAAATCTATTGATTACACCTTATATTGAATTGCATATTGCTAAAATTTAAAGTATTAAAAAAGGTCAAATTGATTTTGCATTTCTTGTACCAACGGACAAACCTTAAAGGGAGAACTACATGAAATTATGAGTCCCTCCTCAAAGTATATGGCTATGTAGGCAACATTTACTAACAACAAGGTTGCTAAGGTTAGCTTGAATCATGTGTTAATCCCTTTTTATTGATTCATAGGTGATTAAAGGCAAAAAATCCAGGGTTTTAATTATTGATAATATTTCAAGCATGATCCAATCATTATCTAGAGGTAAAACCAAAATATGTGTCTAAGCGCATCTTTAGGAAAATAAAGGGTCAAGTATAATACATATTTAGATCTAGATGCCTTTATTTATATCAAGACACATACATTGATGCAAATATCCCAAGGCTAAAGTAAGTGTCCAGTCAAGAAAAAAGTTAAAAGTTGGATAAACAGAACATAGAGTTGACTTGCGATACTGAGACAACCTTGAATCTTCTTGATAACCCAAAATAGTATGAAAAATAAGATATACTCTCCCAAGCCCTTGATTATATATTTCGTGTTTTATTTATTGCACATGCTTAAATAGGTTAAAATCTAATAAACTATCAATCAATACCTAGATCTGAATGTTACAATGTTGCACTCAAACATTTATCTCTATAGTATGTTCATTTAAAATACCCATTTAGAATAAAACACTATCCTGATATTCATAAAACATTTTTTTTTTGAGTTTGATAGTTTTTCATGATTCTAGTATTCTATTCCAATAGTGGTTGTGTGGATTTGATCAATCTAAAACTTTACGAATCATTTTGATTGTGCCTATTTGACATACAATTCTCATGGATTAGTGAATTAGTGCATGAAACTTAAACCCTAATATGTGCCAAAAGATCTTGCTAAAACATTTTTAAAAATGGTTTTTTTTCAATGTCCTTTCCTTGGTCTTCCCCCTTCTTGCATTATGGTAGTTTGGTTTGAAATATTGGAAATCAACAATCATGCATGTTAATATTTAACCCAGTGTATATGATAATCTCATCCCTTATCAATGCCATGTGAGATGAAAGATGCAACTTGGGGGAGAACTACATGTTTTTTCACTAATACGAGTATCCTTCTTTTACCACAAGTGTGCAACAACTATTCTTCAATTGTAGTAAATGGAAAGATACAAATGTGATATCTAGTTGTTTTACTTATTGCAATAATAAGATGTAATCAATATATGATATATGAAATGTATTAGTGTGCATGTGTATTTATAGGCTTCCCAAATTTAAAAAGGGTTATATTCTCATGTAAACCAACATTGTGGAAGCATGAAAGTCAAAAATCATGGTACAAGGAAACATGGTAGAATGGAGAGAAGGACCCATAACTGATGTGACTAGAATCGAGATGGTCCAATAGTATTATAACAACTATTGAATTGTTTCGATTCCATTCAAGGTGATAAAACATTAGGGAACATATATTAATGAGTTTACCTGAGTAATAATGAGTATCATGAGATAATTAAATGGTAGACCCAAATAAGTTCATGAGTGAATGATGATGATGAAAGACCATGCTAGGTTCAATGTAAAGTAAAATGTGCTACTAAGAATCTAATTTGAACTAATAATCTATATATATGATACCATGATAAAATCATTATAATTATATATTTTATACCACCATTATGGATCTTAAATATAACATATCATCACCCTCATCAATTTACATAATGACTAGCCCTCAACATTATAAGAGTAAATTAAATGAGACTAATTATTCATTCACCCACAATACTAACATGTAATTAGTTTCTTTTCCATTAAAAAAAAAGGTTTTATATAAGATAATCTGTGTTTTGTTAGACCCCCACATCCTCCCACCCTCACACCTTTGGTATGCATTATTGGTTTTCAATTTAAATGGGTGAATATTTAAAAAATTATTTTAAAGGTGGAAAACTCTTTCTTAGGATTTGTTCCATGTTGATAAGTAAACAACTTTATTGATGGGTCCTACATGTCTTCGTAGACCAAAAGAAGACTACTGATTGATTGGGAAATTTTTATCACCTAAAAAAAAATTTAACTCCCATCCACGTTAAAACAACCATACCAATAACCAAAAAGTTAACTCACATCCACGTGAAAACAAGTATACCACTAACCAAGTGTCCTATCTTTAAAGACATTAACTGAATAAATAACCTCTCACTTAGTTTTCTATAAAGCATCAAAGATATATGGCAATTTTTTCTCTTTTATTAAACTAAGAGTGTAAGATTAACTCAAAATTTTACCTTTGTATAAGTAAAATGTGCCATGCTAACATAGTTAGTTGTAGTAGTGGATGGGCCAGTAGTTGTCTCCACTCACAGTTATAGAGGAGTGTCTACTTGAGACATCAACTAAACCAACAAGGTCTCACCTAGTTTTCTATAAAGTATCAAAGATATATGTAATTTTTTCCTTCTTTATTAAACCAAGAGTGTAAGATTAACTCATAATTTTACCTTTTTATAAGTAAAAGGTGTCATGCTAACACAAGTTGATGCAATAGTGAATGGGCTAGTAGTTGGCTCTTTATATGTAAACAATGGTTGCATAAGATCAAATCCGACAAATTTGGACTGTGATAATGAAGGCACTATCTCCTCAAACATAAAAAAAAAATTACATATATATTATTTATTTTCTATGTAAATTAATTGTTAGATTTTAAATTTGAAATTATAGTTTAAATTTGATATAACATTTATATAAAAGATACCTACATCCATGTAGTGTCTGATGACTGCATACCAAATGTGTGCACCAAAAACTCTTCACTCAAGACTATATCATCCAACCCCTCTAAACCACCAACGTCATCATCATCAAAAGGTGTAGTACGTATAGATCCACTAGATATTTAAGGATGGGGTAAGATACACACTAGGTGGTATATCTCTATCATCAATCATTGAAAGCCTACTCGTATGTTGACCAAATGTATTAGTAAGTGCACTAAGTCCATGTAGAGTGCTGATCTCTATGTCCTCCTTCACCATAGAGGGGATCTCAGGATGAAGTGGATTTTAGGTAGGGATCCTTGTATTTTGGTTAAGTGTATGATGTGTACCTAGTCGATCCTACGTAGATCTTTTTCCTCATCCCTAAAACTAACCATAATTAAAATAATTTAGAATTTCATTGAGGGTAAACTCATAGTAGATATTCCTCAAAAAATAGAATGGGACCTCATGGTTCTTACATGATGGATAATCAAACATTGTCATCCATCGGTCCCATAAATTGTTTTTGATCAAATTATGTTGGCATCTATGGATTAAAAAACATTTAGCAATTACTGAAAATGGTGCATTGGTGGTTGGGTTAATGTGTGTACTAAAATTTGGATTCAAGCTATATTATCAAAATGACAATAAAATCCAAAATCTTGATAAAAACCAGTAGGAAAGGATAGATAAGATAAATTAGAACCAATATGGCATTCTTACCATCACTTTTACCTTATCATAACTCCATTCCAAGGCTCGAAACTTGTGTGATTAAGCTTGTAGACTTGATTGTTGGATAGCTTGTAGTTATTTGACAATGGCTTTCAAGGAGACTATGGATGTTGGTCAATGGCTTGAGTACTTGGATGCTAGTATGGATGTGCTTAATGGCTTGCTTGTGATTCACTTGTGCATTAGTTTATTCATTTTCTCATTAGCTTGAGCAAGGAAGGGTGAATTATTTTTATAGGTTTATGGAGGAAGATCTATGGTCCAAATTTGAATTTCGGCCATCAAGATCTAGGGTGGAGGATTTTCCATGGAATTTTTAATTCCATAGAATCTCTAGAATAGAGAATTCTAGAGGGAAAGGGCTAAAATGGAGAGAATTATATAATTCTCTAATTATAGAAATATCCTCATAGGGGTTTTAGGGGTTTAAGAAGGGCTAATGTAGGGTGGTGGGTAAGCAGTTAGGATTTTCTTGAATTTTAAATTGGCTAGTGGGATTAAGGAGTAGGTTAGTAGGTAATAGGTCTTGTTAGGGTTTTAATGATGGGATTAATTGGTTTTATGTTAATATAAAGGTTACATGGGATATTGGTATTGGTATGGAAATTAGGCTAAGGGGTTAGTGTGACTATGAAATAGGCAATTTAGGTTAAATTAGTGAGAATTGGTATTATTAGTGAGCAAGCACATTTTAGTGCACACATTTTGCCCCTCTTTGAAAGGGTGTTGTGAGTAGATGAAGTAATGATATTTTAAATAAAAACCATAGTTATGGATGATTGTTAATTGATGGTTAGGATGCTGATGTGATGCGCCCTTAAAGAAGCATGTGGAGAAAAAAAATGACCGAGATGGTGACTTAATTAAAATATTCAGGGTGGAAAAATGATGATGTTGATGGGGTATGGGATACTCTTTAGTGGATCATAGGGATGCCCCAATTAGGATAAGCAAGTGGCTCAAGTGATGAGTCTAGATAGTAGACAATTTGTCTAGAAAATGATTTTGTGATAAAAATGGTGATTGGATTAAAATTTGAGCTAACCATAGGTCTAGTAATAAGGACACATGCTCCAAAAGGCTCGAAAAGATAGGATAGGGGTTGTAGGTGACAAGTGACAAAATGAGCCACTTACCATAAAATTTAGGATTCTTAAATCATAAATCCACTGTTAGGATAGTGAAAATTGATAAAAGGATATTTGGGATTGTGATAGTGATGTATTCAGAGTTTCGAAAGGGAGTCAGGCCAATATGCCTTGATATTGTAGGAAAAGAAAAATTTTAATCGGGGTGGGTAAGTCATGCTTTCGAGATTTTACTAAGGATGGTGATAGATGATGGAAGGGATGAAATTAGTTTTGGGGAGAAAATGGGGGGGGGGGGGGTTGATATAGGCCAAGGGGCTATTGTGGAGCTCATTTACACATGTTGATATTCAAAGATCCAGAGCTCGAGCGAGAACCATAGGTAGAATCCCTCTAGATTCACACCGTGGAGAATAGGTTTGTGTGCACTAGAGGGAGCCAAAGGTGGGACCACCAGTAAGTAGTAATCCCCTTCTCTATATTTTATGTATTTTTTATATTTTTAGAGGAATTTTTGGCTAGATTTAGGAAGAAAAATTTATAGGTCGATTTGGGTTTGTAATCTCATAACTACGGATTTTTCCCTCAATCATGGGGTTGTCAACATGAATGGTGATATTGATAAAATAATGATGGGATTTTTGGGATAAATGGTGGGATTATGATCCTACTAGTGGGGAATAGCGGGATTATAATCTTGCTAATAGGGAATCACAAGATTATAATCCCGCTAATAGGGAATCATGAGATTACAATCCCAGTAATAGGGAATCATGAGATTGCAATATAACTAATAGGTAATATTGGGATTGTAATCCCATGGGTAGGGAAATGATGGGATTAAAATCCCATAACTTTTAGTGGTAGGATTGAAATTTTGCTAATAAGGAGTAGCGATATTGTAATACTGCTACTAAGAAAGTAGCGAGATTGTGAAAACTATAGTGGGATTATGAGAGGGGGTTTAGATGGCTAAGGTTGGGCTTAGGAAGGGAAAAATTAGGTATGAGGTAGGCTAAGGGATTGCTAGGGGAGTTGGTTAGTTAGGAATTAGTATTCAGAGGAACTTAGGACTTAGGATGTGAGATGGGCTGATATGTTTGATGGTAGTTAGTGTGGGCAAGTTAGATGATAGGATAGGCGAGGGCACTTGATAGGATATGGGTAGTGATTAGGTAGGTAACTAGTGTAGGTGATGCTGATGATGATAGGTTTTATGTGCTTATGATGTAGGAGCATTTAGGGATCATTGCGTCATGATCTTAGCATCCCAAGATTTTGCATGAGATAAACTGAGTGACATCAGAGGAGTATGGTGTCTTGAAACTAGTAGGGTTACATGATGTGGTGATGATGTCATTGATTAGGAAAGATTAGACCCTGATCATAGTGCTAGTAGAGAGGTGGCATTTAGAGACTAGCTCCTTCCACTTTTTTATAGTTGAGATGATAGTCACCCTAGAGGATGTGTATAGGATTTTCCACCTACCAATGAGTGGTGCAAGGATCTATTGGAGATCCTAAACATTGATGAGGACATTACAGAGATTAGGTGAGCCTACAGGTTGGAGTACATGATGAATACACTAATTTAGATCGATGTCGATGGGAGGGGACTTTGGATAGACTAACTTTGGTTGTGATGGCTCTTGTGTCCATCATTCTATTGCCAAATAAGAGTGGGAGATGGTTTCACCTTGGCCTGGGGTATATTGTATCAAATATGATACATGATCATAGGGTTTTATTATGGGGCCTAGTTGTGTTAGCCCATTTGTATTGAGATTTGCATCTAGGGGCCTATGGGGAAACACAGAGTTTTGGACCCTACTTATTGGTATATATATGGAGTTGGGGGCACATTGCTATCCAATGGACATTAGGGACATTGGTAGGCTTGGAACAAAGGCAACCCATGGTTTTTAGACAGCGTATGGTAGTGGGAGTATCTCTTGGCCATGCAGGAGATATGATGTATTACAGAGAGGCCTTTGACATGTTGTGCCTAGACTATATTACATGGATGTTGTACAAGGGGATAGCGTTTGGATGGTGGATGAGGCATACACTTAGTTCATCCTAACTCTATGTTACATTACTAACAGGTGAGACTATATTATAGAGAGATATAGGTCATATCATGTATAATAGTGGTTTGGATTGATCTAGGATGTGCCTCTACCTAAACACATTTTTACATGGAGTGAGCATGAGAGATATTATTAGGGGAGGCCAGTGGAGAGAATAGACATATTTTTTTACTATGACAAAGTAGCTCCATGGTAGTGGGATTTTACTACAGTGATATTAGATCTAGGAATGACTGTGGCTTACTCAGCATGGTGGTAGACATGAGCACCTAGGTAGATGACTTAATCACATGTGGTGATGAGAGGAGCATTATGGTAAGTAATATCAACATGAGCCTGGATACACTAGTGAGTGCATCAGAAGAGATAGGTGCTAGCCTAGGAAGAAAAGGAGGGAGGAGGAAGAGGGGATGATGGTATAAATGATGATAGGGATGATGATTAGGGGTTGGGACTGATAGTAGCATAGGTAGCTCCTCAAGTGGATATTCCATAAATACCAATGTAGCTAGGTGGGGGGTAGGGCCATCACATCCATCGTGATCTATTGAGGATGAGGCTTTAGAGGCTAGACTTCAATCAAAGATACATGCATGTATTAGAGATATCGAGGGAATCATTAGAGAGTAATACCATTTCCATGCTTAGTTATAGGCTTTAAAGATTTATGAGGATGGGTGGGTGACCTAGGCATGGGGAGAGATCTTAGTTTTATAAGATCATATTACCCAAAGAGATGGGGAACTAGCCTAATTATAGGGATAGGTAGTGACACTCCAAAGATAGGTACAATGAAGGGATATCCAGATTGATAGTTTATAGGCCTAGGTGAGTCAACTGGATACCCATCTTGAGCAGGCATAAACATAGATAACATTATTATAGGGCTAGGTGGATGGGATTTTGAGATATATGAAATAGATATAGGCATGGGTCTAAGAGTTATAGAGCTAGCTAGTGATATTGAAGAGGGCTCGAGATGTAGTTGATGAGGGTTTACAGGGTCAGGGGATGATGGGCATGATGAACTAGATCATGCTACTCATTTGAGAGGCCTAATACTATATGACTTTATATGAGGGTGTCATGCCACTTGAGAGATGAGCAGGATCTTTTTGGGCTAGCCAGTCATCGGTGAGATAGCCATCAAGGAGCAGAGGATCAAGACCGCCTCCCTCACCATAACCATGACTACATTTTTGGATATTCTTTGTATTTGCATAGGGGATTATTTGTATAACTCATGGGCTTATGTAACTATGTATACATATATTTTAGCATTGATCCCATGTGGACCTTTGCATTGTATTTTCTTGATGAGATATATATGATGATTTTTTTGGTAGATTCTTGTGTTATGAGTTATGATGGACATGTGTTATTATTCTCTATGGACATGCGTTATGGTTATTATGATTTATGTGATGATGTTTATTATTTATGGTTGTGATGGTTTATGTGATGATGTTTATGATTTATGGATATGTGTTATGGTTACTAGGGTTTATGTGATGATGTTGTTATGATTAATGATTATTATGCTCTATGATGTGTATTTATGATAATTTAATGGACATGTGGTATGGTTATGATGCTTCATGTGATGATTAGTGTTGAAATTCTACATGAATATGTGTTATGATTATGAGGATGATGCATCTAGATTAATTATGATTTATATATATGTGTTATGGATATTATGATGTATGTGATGATGATGTTATGATTCATGGATATGATTTATATGATGGTGTTGCCATGATTTATGGATTTGATATATATGATGGTGTTTTTATGATCATGATTTAGGGATGTTGATTAATGCATATATTCATGTAACAGTTAGATTGTTAGATGAGATGTATACATTTGATGGATCTTATGATGGATGATGTATAATATTATGGTATTTAATGGATTATTTATGTTTAGATATTCATGTGAGATATGATTAGTATGTCCATGTTTGATGATTAGAGATAAATTAATCCCCTATTTAAATCAGTGATTGCCTCTTAGTAGAAATGCTCCTACACCATTGAGGTAGAGGGTGGATTAGGTACATGTTTGAGGTATTGGCTTAGGCCATGGGTAAGGGTTGGTTTGGGATAGGACTTGCCTCTTTAGGGATATTGTCAAGCCAAATATGCAATCCCTTTTAATGTTGCATCTTTATGAGATATAGCCAAGATGTGTTAGGGGAAATCCATTTGAAATGGATGATCCCTTTGAAAATGAACTTCAATGATCATCCATGCCATCCTCATTCCCATAAGAAAAATACACACATATATACAAACTAAAAACACTTCACTTTATACATGCATATACAACACTCACACATGCATAAACATTCACATTTTCCTAGAATAATTATGAAGATGAGGATGATGCATAGATGGACTCAAGATAGGATGGACAAAGATGGGGATGATGAAGAGAGAGTGGTCAAGCTATCCTTGGGCATGAAAATGTGACCAAGTGTTGCCTACATAGTTTGGAAAGACCTTAGGCCAATGTAGTTCTGGCTAAGAGATGGGAGATGATGGATCGATAGGTGAGTATAACAAGTTATAATGATGTGATGATAAATGATGACCTGGGATGAAAGTATGAGGTGAAGGTGATATAGAAACTATATACCATCTATGCACAATTCCTAAACATTCTAGTCTATGATAAGGTTTGAATCACAAGTCACAACAATAGAGGTCAGGATAATCTTGTTAGGAATAAGAATCATAGTGACCTCTTCTTAGGGTAACCCTCCATAATGATGGTGGGAATAGGTGGTCAAAATGATATTCATGGATGGTAGAGGTGTGTTATGACTGAGCTAAGGCTAAAAAGAGACATGTCTGTCTCAGAGATCATGTCGAAGGGAGTGGATAGGGATTATGAGTGATGATGGGACTTCGAGATATAGATATTATCACCAAGGATAGATAGATGACTTAAGAGGGTCCCTCCAACAAATGTTATATGGGTAGCCATTGTCATTCTTGTCATTAAAGAGCTAATCTTTGGTGAGAATTCCCACTTGTTGAGACTAGGGCTAGGTAATCCTTACATGGCACTGAGAACCAGTTTTTACTATGGTACTTGCCCAAGGCACCAATGAGCTAGTTATCACCATTAGATGATATATATATATATATATATATATATATATATATATATATATATATATTGATTGATTGATTGGGGATGACTGGAAGGAGATAGGGACGGGTGGTCCTATAGATAGAGGTTGCTGAGACTAGGCATAAAATCACTTGAGATACATGATATTCATGGGATCATCTAATTCATTGCCTTCAAACATGGCCAACTTGTAAGATCTCAAGCCAAATTTGGCAATAATGATATAAGGGCCTAGATAATTTGCTTCAAATTTTCCCTTCTTGTCTCTTTTTGCATTAGTATTTTTTTGATTTTCTTTGAGAACCAGGTTGCCTACTTCAAATTCTCAGACCTGAATCTTTTTGTGATACTGATTTTTGAGTTTATTTTAATATGCTCAAAGGTGATTCAAGGCTTGTTTCCATTTTTCATCTAGGATTTCTAATTCTTGTAGGCATTCTTTTTGGTGATTATGATCAGTGATTATACTACATAGCAAGAGATGAAGGGAAGGGAGTTATACTTCCATGTGTAATATAGCTTCAGATTCATATACCAAGGCATAGGGGTGGCCCATGTTGGTGTTTGAACATTGGTGTTGTAAGAACATAAAGTTGGATATAACTAAGTATGCAAATTACGCCTAGCTTGATTACCAATTTTCTTCAGGATCTTGATAAGAGTCTTATTTGTTGTTTCTACTTGTCCATTGCCTTGGGGGTAGTATGGGGAAGAGAAATGTTGTGTGATGTGATAATTTAAACATAATGCCTCAACATCTTGATTATTGAAATATTTTCCATTATTTGAGATGATATTGGTGGGGATGCCAAAATGGCAAATGAGTTGATTAAGGATGAACTTTAATATTTGGAGGCTAGTTGTGTGTGTTAGTGGCATTGCCTTTCCCCATTTAGTAAAATATTATGTAGCCATTATAATGAAATTATTTACATCCAAGGAAGTAGGATTGATTTTTCCAATCAAATAAAGGCCCCATATAGAAAAAGGCCATGGACTCATGATAGGATGTAGCTCCTATGCTAGTGCATGAATAAGATTTCCATGCTTTTGACAAGCCACACACTTTTGCATGTACTTGTAGGCATCTTGTTCCATGGTTGACCAATAGTATCTTGTTTGGAAGAGCTTATTAGCTAGATCCAATCCAATTATGTGCCCTCCATAGATACTATCATGGACTTCCTTAATAGCCTGAGCTACCTCATCTGATGTTAGACATCTTAATAGGGTTCCATCATAACCTCTTCAATAAAGTGTGTTGCCTAGGATGATGTAACGAGTGATTTGGTGGATGAAGATTAAGGTTAAGGGGAAGGATATTATCATGAAGGTACCGATAGATATCATGGAACCAAGGAAGATAAGGATTATTAACAATGTAAATTTGGAGAGGAACAAGTAACTGATAGGATGGGGTAATTAATTGCTCAATCAAAAAATTATCTTCCAAGACATCTTCAGGAAGGTCAATGAGAGATCCTAGGGTGGTCATGGAGATAAATTCCTTGTTATTTTCTCATGATACTTTCTCAAATGTGATAGATTGAAATTTGGTTTTTAACTAGTCCACTAATTGTTTATATGGGAGCAACTTCTCATCCTTTGTTTAGAACTCTTCATTCACCTATTTGATAATTAATTGAGAGTCCCCAAATACCTATAAATTTTGGATGTTTTATTAGATATCAAGATGGAGTCCTACTATGAGAGCTTCATATTCTAAAATATTATTTGTATAGGGGAAGGCAAGACAAAATGCCTTAGGAATAAGATCACCTTGAGGGGTGACTAGTAGAATTCTTGCCCCTGACCTGTGAGTAGTAAATGAACCATCAAAATATAATTTCTAGCTTTATGTCTATGAAGTGTTCATAATGGATTCATCTGGGAAAGGAGTAATAATTGGCTTAGTTGAATCTAATAGAGCTTCCTCCAATTGATCTATGATGACTTGTCCTTTGGTAGCCTTTTGATGGATATATTCAATGTCAAACTCGCTAAGCAACATGATCCATTTTGCTACTTGACCTGTTAATGTTGACTTGGATAGGAGATATTTTAAGGGATCTATCTTGGTAATTCACTGTACTTGATTATTGAGCATATAATGTTAGAGTTTTTGTGATGCAAAGATGATAGATAAACATGTTTTTTTAATTGGTGTATAATTTAGCTCATATGATATCAATGTATGACTAAGATAATAAATAGCTTACTCCTTTCCTTAATCATTATGTTGTTCTAACAATGCACCAATAGCATATGGTGTAGCTGAGATATATAAGAGAAAAATATTTATTGAGACTGGTGGGGATAAAATAAGTGGATTTGCCAGATACTATTTAATATTTTAGAAACCCTATTGGCATTCTTCATTCCAATGAAAAATTACCCCTTTCTTGAACAAGTGCGTAAAGGGATGACATTTTTTGATGAGCTATGAAATAAAGCACCTAATAACCTGAAGCTTGCCTTGAAGACTATGAAGTTGCTTAAGCATTTGGAGAGGTAGCATTTTAGTTGTGGCTTAGACCTTTGTTGGATCCACCTCAATACCTCTTCTTAATATAATGAACCCTAAAAACTTTCCTGATGTTATACCAAAGACACACTTTTTAGGGTTCAACTATACCTTATATTCTCATAGTCTTTCAAAAATTATGTGGACTAAAAGATGCTTAGATCATAAGTGAGACTTCCATGGGATATCATCAATATAGTCTTCCAATGTATCATGCATCATGTCATGGAAGATGATAGTCATTTCTCATTGATAGGTTGCCCCTGCATTTTTGAGGCTGAAAGGCATGACTTCATAGTAGAATGTGCCCCATGGGGTAATGAATGCTATTTTGTGCTAGTCCTCAGGAGTAATTTTAATTTGATTGTATCCTGAGAAACCATCCATGAGAGACAACATCTCATAACTGATTGTACAATCATATCAATATTTGGAACAGGGAAGTCATCTTTGGGGCATGCCTTATTGATGTATCAAAATTTAGTACATATCTAAATTCCACCTTAAGGTTTTGAGATAGGGACAATATTGGATATCCAATCATAATAGTTGATAGGGTGGATAAATCCTACATCCAAGAATTTTTGTAACTCTTTTTTAACTAGTAATGCTACCTTTGGATGCATCTTATGTAATTTTTGTTTGATGGGTTTGGCATTGGGTTGGACATCAAAGTGGTGGACTACAAATGAAGGATCCAGGGTGGACATATCTTCATAACTCCATGCAAAGACGTCAATAAATTCTCTGAGTAATGAAATAAGAATTTCATGCTTCGAGTGAGTGAGAGATGCCCCTAGTTTCACAATCTTGGGTTTTTTTTATCTCAATGTTTATTTTTATGACATCCTCCATGAGTGAGGGAGATTGATATTATAGATAATGGGGGTACTTGATCTTTGGCATGTTGAAGGAGACAATTCCTGACAACTTGGTATCAATATCTAAATAATCTTTTGATTGAGTGAGGCTGAATGGGATTTCATCTAGCTCTATAGAGAATTATTATTCTTCTTCTAAATTTACATCATCATCTTAAATGCTCAATGATTCTTATTCTCTGAAGTATGTTTATTCACATAAATTGATAAAAAAATCCTTTCTTATGATCTCTGGATGGCATAAAAGTTCTTACCCCCATATATTTGAGAATAGCCTCATCATTATAAAACATGTCAAAGGTAGGCTCCTATTTGGCATTCTAATCTATGAGGGAAGGATGACAGAGGGAGATGTTGATGGTGGATATGGAGGTGTCAAAGAAAAGGTTAGTGGTAGTCATCTCTTCGAATCAACTACAAATATAACTTGTCTTGATATCCTCATCGAGGAGAGTTTGCTCATTAGTTAGGATAGAATCCACAATGATATTAATTGGGTCATCATCATATGGTTTGTACCCTAGGCCAAAGTTGGATGAATTTTCTTAGATACCAATGGGTTACAATCAACCCTATTCTTGCTTTCCTAGTCCTTTTCCTTTATAGTTCATATTCTCCATTATGCGATGGACTTTAGGATAACTTTTCTTGGGTGAGATGAATATTTCATCATCAGGTAAGATCTAGGAATCATCTCCATCTTCAATATATTCATCAAGTAAAAACCCTACACTTTCAAAAGATGTATGCCCAAATTGATACCTGATGGGTTTGACTTCCTTCATAATAGGGGACCTATAGCTTCAAGGAAACACCAAAATATGGCTAATGTAAAGGATCTTATACTCATACTTACCACATCATGTGCATGTGATTTTAAATTTGGTAAGATCCGATGTTGGGGTAGATGTGGATGCCATTTGATCAAGAGAAATATATTTTATAGTCGTAAGACTGAGGACAAAATTTTGAGTGTCTTGAAATAATGATGGAGGGATGGATTGATTCATCTAATAGCTATGATGGTCAATAATTCCAAGAATGGTGAATTTCATTCTTGAATGAGGGAATTTTAAACATTGATAAAGGGTAGATAGGACAACTTGCATTTCATGGATATAGGCTTTCCCAAGAATCATATTATATAATAGGTCCATGTTAACCACATGTACCAAGGTTTGATGAACTATAGGTCTCACAGTGATAGGAAGGTAGATAGACCCAACTGATGGTCATTCATTATCATAATAAGCCTTTATAATTATAAGAGTAGGCCCAAGTGATAATTCAAAATATCCTAGCTTTTTCAAGAACTCCACATTGTACAAGTTGAGTGTTGATCCTCCATCTTTAAGGATGTAGGAGACATGGTGATGAGTAATGGAAAATTCAATATATAGTGGATAATTATGGTGTGGGCTAGCTGGTGGTAAATATTGAGTGATAAAAGTGAGTTGTTGGGAGGAGGATAGATGATCTACTAGTGCCTAAAATTGGCTTGTGTCTGGGTTACTAGGCACTTTTAGGTCATTAAGTACTTGATTCAATATTTCCCTATGTAAAGTGGATGTTTTAAGGAGTTCCATAATGAAAATTTGGGTAGGGGTATTTTCTAGTTGTTGGATGATATCATAATATTTCTCAGACCAATTTGTAGCTTTCTTATAAGTGTTCCTCCTTGGTGAAATAAAGGAAGCTGAAGGTTGTTGGGATGATGTTGTCAAAATGACTATTTTATTACATTAGGTATTGATGGTACAATTAGTTGTGGCCAAGTTAATTTTTAAAACAAGAGATGAAGAGTCAACACGTGTGGGGATCTTACAAATTTTGATTGTGTTAATATAGTGATATGGGACACTATGGTAGTTAGTGCAATTGGATAAGGATGCCTGACCCTGTTCTTGCTGTGGTCTTTGATTCCTTTACTCATGTTTGGGAAGAGGATCTTTATAAATACCCAATTTTCCATTTCTTGATTGACTAGGGGTGGTCTCTCCTTCCAACTCAATATCACCCTTTTTGATCAAATATTATACATAGTGCTTTAGTTGCATATAATTCTCAGTATCATATCCTTTCACACTGTGGAATTTTCAATATTCATCCTCATGATACCAATCTAGTTTGGGTTGATGATTATCCATGGGTCAAATTTCTAGCAAAGTAATCATGTTGGTAGCAAGCAACTATTCTAACACCATCTCCAATGGGATCCCTAAGCTTGTAAGAGGCCACTTGCCTATATGGGGTCTTGGTTTACCTCAAGTAACTTTAATGGAAGAAGCATGAGGTTGTGGTGGAAGCCCTTTTCTTTGGATGTTTTAGACATGTTGTACTTGGGGCTTGGAGTCCATCACCCCATCTCCTATAAAATTATTATTCTTATTGAAGAATTTGGGCTTGTTTGAGAAGGAGTTGTCTACATTTGGAGTGTGCTCATTACAACAAAATATCTTGATGGTTCCATTCTCTATGAGGTCCCTTTCAATTTTCATGCCCTTTTCTATAATCTCATCAAAGGTTTTTACACACTATAATTTTAACTAATATTTTAATTATGCATTAAGGTTGTCCACAAATATTTTGGCCAACTCCTTTTTGGGTATAGTACATCTCAATCGGATTGCCAATACTTGCCATCAATGTAGGAAATAGACAAGGCTTTCCCCATTCCTTTGATTCATATTATAAAGGTCAATAATGGATATTCCATGTTATATATTGACATAAAAATGTCTAACAAATTACTCTGTTAATTCTCCAAAGCTTGAAATTGACCCTTTATGAAGATGCATGAACCATTCTAATGTTAGTCTTGTCAAAATTTTGGGGAAGAGCCTTAATAAGTAAGCATCTTCATATGCTACTTCATGGCAAGCGACATAAAATTCCTGTGCATGGTCCCTTGGATCCCCTTTTCCCCTATATTTCTCAAATTTTAAGACCTCAAAATGTGAGGGGAACAGGATCTATAGAATGTTGATGTCCAAGGGTAATGAACACAAATCCTCATATTTTTACTTGAGGGCTTGGGACTGAGGATCCACCTATTGGAGGGTTTCTTTCATCATCTTCCATTCTTGGGCAAATGTAGGATCCCCAAGAGGATTGATTGCTTGATTATGGCTTCCTTGTGGAGAATGGGTATAATGGTTGTTATTAGTGGAATTATTGGTATGACTTAAATTATTGGTATTATTATTATAATTGTTAGGGTTTTGGGCATTATGGGAGGTGTTGGTGTTATCGAGTTGCGAGGATGGTGGATGTTTATTATGAACGAGGAGATTGATTTGTTGTGTAAGCTGGTCTAGATGATCTTCAATGGCAGCCTGTCTCCTATTAGCCTCATTATGGTGGTTGACAAGAGGTGGTTGTTGGTCTCTTTCATCTAAAAATCCATGGTCCACTTCTTTATTAGCATTTAGTTGTGGGTATTTTGATGGTCGAATGATATTTTTTAGATGGGTGTGATCATAATTTGGTGGTAAGGTGCCCCCAATTTCTATACTTTGGGCCAAAACTTCATCATAGTTTTTATATAGGCATTGGTCAATGAGATGATGAACACAATCATTATTGAGGAGGTTATTTCTCTCATTTTTTGCTTGAGGTGTAGGCATGTCACTATGAAAGTCCTCATATTCCTAATTTAGGTCCATGATTTTCCCCTCGTATTGTCATCTTGATTAGAGCCTTGTTCTAGGCAAAATTGATCTCAGGTTTGGATAACAATGGTGAGAGATTAAGAGGATGAAATGTGTTGAGGTGTGACTGAGGGTCTTTTAAATATAATCCTTGGTTAAAATATTAGACTACAAGTGGTCTATGGAGAATATTGATGGATAAGGTAACTAGAAATTATCAAAAAACAAGGGTCTTTTAAGAGATCAATCTAGCAAAGACAAAAGAGGATGATGGGATCAAATAACTTTGTCAACTAACAAGTGGACAAGTTGATGGGTACTAAGGGATAAAGACACTTGATAAGGTAAAGGATAGTGATGGGTGCTAGATTGATATCTTATGAGGCTATGTTCGATAATAATTTCAAGTTGCGATAGGATGATTAATGATATGTGGGAAGTAAGTGACCACTAATAGTTTGATCTTTTATCCTTAACTAATATTTAAAAGGGTGATGGGGAGAAGTGGATGGTGATGAAATGTTATGGAAAAATGTGTGGACAAGGGCTGCTACTCAAGATAGATGAATGGGGGAGGTGATAATATAATGGCTATGAAAAATAAGGGATTAGAATGGGCGGTATGTGGATATAGGTGGACTTTATGGATAGACAATCTGATGAGGATGGGATGAAACAAAAGAGATGGATATGATATATGGACAAATGGGGGTGTATTTTAAATTATTGAAAAGATGGTTTTTGAATTTAATGGGTATGGATAGGGGATGAGTAATGGGGAAAGGATGGTACTAAGTAGATGACAAATATAGGGGATGTGATTATGATATATGGACTATGGAATATATGAAAGTGTGATAATATAAGAATAGAATGAGAAAATATCTATATGAAAGGATATGAGGATAGGAGTGGATAATGGAAGATAAAATATGGGAGGTGGACAATATTTACAAAAGGGGGTTATGGGATATTGAATAGAGGAGATGGGTTTGTATATGTGATATGAAAATGAGGCTAGGATGTATGATGTGACAAAGTATGATGATATCAATATGGATGAGGTAGGGACCTGGCTATAAATGGGAGGCTTATATTGGTGTAATAGATATATGGGTGAAATTATAATGGACTAATGATGATGGGATAAGGATGAGCAGCCTAGGCAAAATGGGATATTATGATGGAAATAGATAGATTATGGAAGTGAAGAAGTGATTAAGGATGCAAAATATGGATCACCAAATGGGAGGTAGATATGGTGTGGAAGAGATGATGATTTAGTCTATATGAAGGATAATGATATGGGGTAAATATGATATGTAGGGATTAGTGGGTACAAAACGATAGGTGGGGTTGGTATAGATGTGATTGGATACATAAGAATATGGAGTAGATAAGGTGTGATTAGGATGAAATGGACAATATGAGGATAGGATAATATGGGTTATATGATTATCATGACTATAGAATGAATGATGTATGGATGGCTATGGGATGATCAATGCTAGGAGTAAGACAGATAATGTGTAGGAATGACCAAGAAGTGGATAATGTATATTATGGAGGCATGTGGGAAAGTCTGTGGGGATGTTCAAAGAAAATATGGATAAAAGATAGGTTAAAATAATTACAAAAATTTATAATAAATAATGAATGATAGATGTGAAGGGTGGACTATATGCATATAATGGATTGTGTGGTGATAGGATGATATAAGGGTAATATGGATGGAGGGATGAATAATAAATGTGAGAAGTGAGCTATATGGATAAAGGGATTAAAATGAAATATGATGACTTAAGGATAGAATAGGTAGATTAATGGATGAGAAATGGAGTATAAGGATAAAACAAGTGAGGGGATGGGATGATATAAGTATAAGATGGGTGGATAAGTGGATGATTAGTGTATAAGATGGATTATGGGGATAATATAATTAAAATAAGATGTGATGGAAGGGGGATATGATGTACAAAGGGGGGTGTTCTAAACTTTTCTACAAAAATAAGAAAGATGATAATTATATGAGGCTATGGATGGAGGTAAATGCTAGGTGGATATAGGTATGAGATGAAAATGCAAAGGGAATAGATAATGAAGAGAATGGATAGAAAGTGGATAATCACTATATGTGGGACACTATGAGATATAAATAGGATGGGTGTGGGAACAAGAGGCATTATAAACTACGTGATGATATAGTGTGATGATGGTCAAAATATACAAACTATTAAGGAAGAAGGATAATATTAGGATGGCCATGGACAAAGGGAAACATTATGGAGTGGAAAAAGAGAGATGATGTGATATGGATAGCCAATATGAGATGATGATGAGACAAAGGAATGAGATGAATAATTAATGATGGGGTAATGGAAGTGATCCTATATGTTTTCTAAGGTATGCACACAAAAAGTATGGGTGTGGCCGACTCAGCTATCAAACAAAATGGGTCTCATCACAACACACAAACAATCATGCACAAGTGCAACCCTAATTAGTAAACTTTATGGGAGTTTAATGCAATGCCCACACCATCTAATGGCTACACAAGTGAGGTTGTAGGCCAGTGACCCATTACAAAATTGATTGAACCCTCTCAACCTTGCTTGCTTCTGATGGTTACTTGGGCATTGATATTGATGTCGATAGTGGAACACCTATTATAGCCACAATCCCCTACTCTAATGTTTACACAAGGATCTAGGGGAGTCTCCTATATACACAATGACATGTTGGGGCCCAAGTCCATGTAGGAGGTTGTCTGATTACCCTGGGTATATGGACTTAATCATCTTCACTCCATGAAACCCTTTATGGGGAATTTTGATTAGGTCATAATGATAAGCTCTCCTAATTTTTATACTTTGCCAGAACATGGATTATGGTTAGCATGAAGTGGTGAAATCCATGACACTAACCCTTAATTACTAAGCCACATGCATAGTGATGAAATCCATATCATGTGTTATCCTAAGGAAGGGCTTAAACAAACACGCAAACACATGATACAATTAATTAACCAAATTACCTATGTGAGCTTCACATGATATGACAAATTATGTACAATCAAAGGACATACACTCACACAAAACAAATATTTACAAGCAATAAGATAATGATTTCGTTAAAATCAATAATTTTAACCACTATGATAAAATGCTAAGATAATTAATAAGAATGGCACCCCTTTCTGTAAACATAAAGGTTAGAAATCCAATAGTGGTTCCCCAAGAATCTTCCAAAACCTACAAAAAATGATTATATATCTCAACTCTACAATCCCACAAGTACACAGGGCAATATCGTAACAAGAACAGTCAATCCCGCTAGTGGGATGCATTTCTACTAGACATGAATGGTGGGATTATCGACAATATCATTAATGGAATCAACAAAACCGCTACTTAGGAATAGATTCTAATGGCGATATTGCAAGACTTTAACTATGCAAACTTATCTTAAATAGTCTAAAAAATTATATATGACTACAAAATAATTATAGGGCCTTGTTTTTAATATAATTAATAATGATCAGAGGACTGCAAAAGCCTAAACTGATCCTAAATATACTATTTTGTAATATCACAACTCTTAGTGATAACCCTACTATTTGTAGGGCAATCCCACAACTATCTAAGTAGTGATATTGCAAGTCTTAGTCAAATCTACAAAATGGGGTGCCAACAGCTTCTCCCAAGCTTGACAAGCCCTAGAAAATAGAATGTCTCCTATAAGTAATCATTCAGATATCAAAATGATAGTAAGTAAGATATAATGAAGAATGTTTACAAAGTAGGTTTTTGAGAAAAAGATGATGCTTTATAAATTCACAACCCTCTATATCCTTTTATGTCTACTAAACAGAGGCCAAGTACAATATTGATGAGGAATCAAAGATTGATAAGAGAGGCATCTTACCAGTTCCTGATACTTAAACAATACCACTACTAGGAATGACAATACCACCACTTACAGGACAATACTGCTATTCCAACAATCATGGGGTTGTCAAAGATAATCAAAACCTTCCTTTTGTTCCAAGGTGATGTCCTTAACTTCTTTCTTGCACATAGTTTCAACAATAGAGGGCAAGAAACCACTAATTGTAGGGCAATATCGCTACTTGTAAAGTGGTAGGGTTATTTGATGTATTTGAATGGCTTGATTCTTCATAGGAAGAATGCCTTATCCTACACACAACCAACAACACACCAGGAACAGAGTTCATAATCAGCCTAATAGATGTCAAAATGCAAGATTCTTAGTAGAAGCTGCAATACCACCACTGAAACTAGCAATATCGGTATTAACATGGTGATTTCGCTACTTACAAAGTAGCAAGATTGTTTGACCCTAAAACCCTACTAAAACCCCCTGATTGCTAACAATTACACTATAATACATTGACTAGCATTAGCAATACCACTATTGTAATACCACAACTTACAGGACAGTACCATGACTTTCTTGAAACACGTAAAAAATATAAAATATGTGCTTGATTTCTCTTCTAGTTAGTCCTATAATCACCCAAAATGCTTCTAACAAGAGTATTAGCCTAAATAAGGTAGGTTGGTCCCACCATGGTCACCAAAATGTGTATCAAAATTTGGATTCAAGCTATATTATCAAAATGATAATAAATTCCAAAATCTTGATAAACATTAATAGGAAAAGATAAAGAAGATAAATCAGAGCCAGTATAAAATTATTACCATCACTTTTACCTTCTCATAGCTCCATTCCAAGACTTGAAACTTATGTGATTAATATTTTAAACTAGATTGTTGGATTATTTGTAGCTGCTTGACAATGGCTTCCAAGGAGACTATGGATGTTGGTGAATGTCTTGAGTGCTTGGATGTTAGTATGGATATGCTTAATGGCTTGCTTGTGATTCACTTATGCATTAGTTCATTCATTTTCTCATTAGCTTGAGCAAGGAAGGGTGGCTTAGTTTTATAGGTTTATGGAGGAAGATCTATGGTCCAAATTTAAATTTGGGCCATCAAGATCTAGGGTGGAGGATTTTCCATGAAATTTTTAATTCCATGGAATCCTCTAGAATAGAGAATTCTAGAGGGAAAGGGCTAAAATGGAAAGATTTTTAGAATTCTCTAATTCTAAAAATCTCTTCATAGGGTTTTTAGGGATTTAGGAAGGGCTACTATAGGGTGGTGGGTGGGTAGTTAGGATTTTCTTGAATTTTAAATTGGCTAGTGGGATTAGGGAGTAGGTTAGTAGGTAATAGGTCTTGTTAGGGGTTTAATGATGAGATTAATTGGTTTTAGGCTAAGATAAATGTTACATGGGATATTGGTATGGGTATGAGAATTAGGCTAAGGGGTTAGTGTGATTAGGAAATAGGCAATTTAGGCTAAATTAGCCTGAATTAGTATTATTAATGAGCGAGCACATTTTATTGCATACATAATGAATAACACACAAACAACCATTTTTGATATTTATTTATTTTTTACCTCATGTGCTAATAATTTATTAGCATAATAAGCCCTATAATTATACCAATATGATGCCCATATATTAATTGGACTCATTATCAAATCAACTTGACCCAATATTTACTCTAGGTTGTTGGCTAGATAGGTGCAATGGGCATTGGTGGATGTGGTAACCCTTATTCTCCTGATTACTTCCTCAGTTTCAATTTTGTTTTCCATATTGTGTGAAGCTAGATCCTCTTGGTTGCCTAGGGAATCTTGTGGAATTTTAGGAGGTTTAGGTGGATGAATATGAGTGTTATGAGGGTTAGGTGGAGGGTTATATAGAGGATTGGGATGGTTAGGTGGAGGGTTAGCTAGAGGATTAGGAGGGTCAGGTGGAGGGTTAGCCACAAGATTAACAAGGTCAGGTGGAGGGTTAAGACCTAATGGTTATGGTCTCTTGTAGTGGATTGGTCTATTTCAAATAAATAATTTATAAATTAAACAATGTTAAAAACAAAAAAATGGGTAAAATACAAGATTAATAGGTGTAGTTTTTTATCGCTTACCTCATCTATGTGGTGGCATTATGAAGTTCGAGATGTGTCAAGTTTTCTAATGGACTTATGGTAAGTTTTTACGTATTTGAAAGAGAAATGTGATCATGTAATAGTACTTAGGAGTTTGAAAAATGTGAATTAGCAACGTTCAACCATGGGTTTTTTAAAAACAAAACTACATAGGTAATGTGCACTCACTATAATAACATGGATACATTATGGCTCGACATTTGCCGAGCCATAATGTGAATAATACATACATGTCATTCACATAACTTATATGCATTATGTGAATAATGCATAAACATTATAGGGTATGTCCATGAAATTATCCCCCAACTCCGTACACATACCCTCATGAGTGGTCAAAGGCAAAGAAGCTATGGTTTGGATTATTGACAATATTTCTTGCATGATCCAATCATTATCTAGAGGTAAAACTAGAATACATGTTTAAGTGTATCTTCATGAAAAGACATAGTCAATGATAGTACATGTTTAGATATAGACACCTCCATTGATATTAGGACACCTATGTTGATGAAAGTGTGGTTGAAGCAAGTGTCTGGGTAGGAAAAATAGTTAAAAGTTTGAACAAACAAAACATGGAGTTGGATTGTGGCACTGAGACACCCTGAATCATCCTAATAACTCAAAATAGTATGGAAACTTAAGATATGCTCTCTCTAGCCCTTGATTGTATATTTCTTGTTGTATTTATTGCACATGCTTTAATAGGTTAAAATCCAATAAACTGCCATTCAATACTTAGCTCTGAATGTTACAATGTTGCACTCAAACATTTTATTTCTATAATATGTTCATTTGAAATACCCATTTAGAATAAAACACTATCTTGATCTTGACAAAACATTTTTTTTTAGTTTGGTAGTTTATCATGATTATAGTATTCTATTCCAATAGTTGTTTTGTGGATTTGATCAATCTAAACCTTTATGAATCACTTTGACTGTGCCTATTTGGAATAAAACTCTCATGGATCAATGAATTAGTGTGTGAAACTTAAACCCTAATTTGTGCCAAAAGACCTTGATAAAACATTAAGAAAATGTTTTTTTTTCAAGGGCCTTGCCTTAATATTCCCCCTTTTTTCATTCTGGTAGTTTGGTTTGAAAGATTAGAAATCAACACTTGTGCATGTTAACATTCAACCCAGTGTATATGATAATCTCATCCCCTATCAATGTCATGTGAGATGCAAGATGCAATTAGGTGGAGAACTACATGCTATTTCACTAATGCAATTATCCTTCTTTTGCTACAAGTGTGTAATAACTATTTTTCAATGTAGTCAATGGAAATATAATAGTGCGATATCTAGTCATTTTCCTTGTAGAAACAATAGGATGTGATCGATATGAAATCTTTTAAGGTGTATGTGTATTTATAGGCTTCCCAAATTTAAAATAGGGTTGTATTCTCATGTGAACCAACAGTGTGGAAGTAGGAAAGCTGACAATCATGGTTCAAGGAAACATGGTAGAATGGAGGGAAGGACCCACAATTGATGTGACTAGAATCAGGATGGTCTAATAGGATTCTAACCATTATCGAACTATTTCAATTTCATTCAAGGTGAGAAAATCTCAGGGAACATATATTAATGAGTTTACATGAGTAATGGTGAGTATACTTAGGTAATTATATGATAGATCTAAATATGTTCATGAATGAATGATGATGATGATGATGAAAGGTCATGTGAGATTTAATGTAAAGTAAAATGTGTCATTAAAAGTCTAAATTAAACTAATATGTGTGTGTGTGTGTGTGTACATACATACATACATACATATATGTATGTATATATGTATGTATGTATATATGATAGCATGACAAAATCATTATAATTATATGTTTTATATCACCATTAAAGATCTACAATGTAACATATCATGATCACTCTTGTCGATTTTGCATAAAAAATAAATTAAATGAGTCTAATTATTCATGCACCCACAATACTAACATGTAATTAGTTTCTTTTCCATTTTTAAAAAAAAATAAAGGTGTTTTATATAAGATAATGTTTGTTTTGATAGACCCCTACACCCTCACACCTTTGGTATGCATTCTTGGTTTTCAATTTAAATGGGTGAATATTTTAAAAATGATTTTATAGGTGGAAAAGTCTTTCTTAGGATCCGTTCCATCTTGACAAGTAAACAACTTTATTGGTGGGTCCTCCGCTTCTTAGAAGACCGGAGGAAGTCTACCGATTGACAGGGAAATTTTTGTCGCCTAAACAAGAAGTCAACTCCCATGATCCCATCCACGTTAAAACAAGTATACCACTAAGCAAGTGTCGTAGCTTTACAAACATTCATTCAGGCTGTTGGAAGTGGCGAAGCAAGAGAAGAGATCTTGGAAGAAATGTAAAATGGTATTTGTAACGATTAGATTACATTAAAAAAATAGGTGACCATAGAGGGTTTCAAAATTCATTTGGTTGCCATTATAAGTCCGCACTGAATTGCCGTTTTAATTACTGGTTTTGGGTTATGCTGTAGAAAATAACTGTTTAATTCCAAAGTTCTTGCTTTAATGTCACTAAATCTATGTTGTTCTCTATAAGCCATGGTTCTATTTGATGACCGTATGATCATATTTGTGTTAAGAGATATAATGTTTTTACAGTTTATAATAATGATTGAGAATTTTTTTAAATAGAAATTGTATGATAAAGGTTTTTTACATCAACATTTTAAGTTATTCAAATGAATCATTGTTAAAATAAATTTGTTGGTTCACTTAAGTGCTTTGATGATACTTTATTTGAATAGTTTGAAAGTTGGTTTATCATGACGATGTCCCACTTAAATGGCTCTAAATGTTGATGTGAAAAAACTTTCACACTATTTTTATTGAAAAAAAAAAAAATTGTCTATATTTATGTTCTTTTCATAAAATATATCCATAATTTTTTTTGGATATATTATGAAAAATAAATAATAAAAAATCATAATAAATATATATTATTTTTTATATTATATAAAGAGAAATGTTTAATAAATAATTGTATCAAAATATTATATGATAAATAAAGTTGATTGTGAAATTTAGTCTCATAAAACCATGATTAAGTTTTTAGAAATTATTTTGAGAATTATTTCAATATAATTGATTACATGAGAAACATATCTTATAATGACAATTAAATGAAGAAGACTATAATATCCTGATTGTGAAAAAAAAAATCCTATTAACTTCATTGCTTTTCAATTGTAATATATATACCCACACACAAAACACAGTTCATTTTTGAAATACAACTTCCATATTATGTTGCAAGTAATAACTGGTACTCCAACCCTAATCCACCCTGAAATTAATTGTGGGAATGGCATGCTTCGTCCCAACTTGAGGAGTTCAATATTGCACCATTATCATATGTTACAAAATCCGGTGAAAGCAACGCTTCGAAAAGCTCCTCCAAACCGTCTATGGCTTTGACGAGTAGGATATCAACCCTAATCATCCTCCAATCTTGGACAGGTCTATGGTAGATTCAACACCTTGGGGCAGGCCTTCGATTGAGGGCATATACAGCATTACCACCTCGATTCCCAGCTGCGATATATGTTGCTTAATTTCTGCCATTTCAAGCGGAGTGGAGACGAAATAAATAACGAGACCATAATTTCACTAAATAACGAGAACATGAAGTTGTTTTTCTCCTCCATATTGTTGAAATCAAAAACTTTGTTTAACTAACTTCAGGAAGTGTGCATTCTTTCCATTTACATTATATGGATGAAGAAGGGGTTTTACTACATTTTTAGCTCTCTCATGTGCACTTGCAGTAGTAATATTTGTAGATGTAGATAGTAGTGTTCAAATAAAGCTTTATCATGTGCATTTGTAGTAGTAATATTTGTAGTTTCATCATTAATAAACAATTTTATTTATAGTATTGGAATCACAAGTATTTATAATTACATTTTGAATGTTTATATTTGTGTGATTTGCATTATCATCTATATGTGTATTAATAGGAGGAACTTAAATTTCGTCAACAATTTTCAATTTATTTTTTAAATGAACATAAGTGGTAAATTAGGAAATTTAAAATGTGTGTGTGTGTGTGTGTGTGTGTGTTTATCATTCAATTTATCACTTCATTTAGTATGTGTCTTAGATCTAACTTTCTTTATTGGCATAATAAAAATATATAGAGAACATGCAAAGAGATAGGCCTAATAATATTATAATAATAAAGCACAACCCTAGAGAAATCAAATCTAAACTAACAACAATATCAACAATCCCTAAAGATGAAGAGGTCACAATACCCTAAAGTGAATGATCAAAAGGTTCATATTCACCAAAATATTGTATCGTGGAGCTACACAAGTATTTAAAACACTACATTAACCATTATAGAAAGATGCATTGGAAGTTTTGACATAAATAAAATAAAATACAATAAATAAGATTTTCCTAGGATGATAAGGGGGCACATAAGGAAAGTATCTTGAACAATTGATAATTGACAAGGAGATTTACCAACTCGTACCTAATTTTTTACTCACCTATGCCCTATCACAAGTTGAAAAAGATGAGAAGGTACAAAAGCAGTGTAAAAGATAATTTGAAAAGATGACCTTGATATGTTAAAGTGACCAAAATTGGACTATTCTGATAGTGACCCAACATAATTGAATTCTCTTAGTCTAATAGTTTATCTTGATTTTGGTAGTCCTATTCCAATAATGGTTGTATAGCGTTGATCAATCTGAAACTTCACGAGTCACTTTGATTGTGCATATTTGATAGAAATATCTTATGGATCAGTGAATTGATGTGTACAACTACCTAAATTTCTTATCATTTTATCAAACCCTAATATGTGTCAAGAAGACCTTAAAACATAAAAATAATGATTTTGTTTCAAAGGGCCTACTTTAGTCTTCCCCTTTCTTACATCACTGCAGGTTTGGTTTGAAAGATTGGAAGTCATCACTCGAGCCTATCAACATTTAGTCTGGTGTATATGATAATTTCATCCCTTATCCACATGATATAAGATGCAAGATGCAACGAGGGTGCGTACTACATGTTCTATCACTAATGGGAGTATCCTTCTTTTGCTATAAGTTTTTAACAACTAATCTTCAATGTAGTCAATAGAAAGTTGAGAATGCAATATCTAGTTGTCTTCCTTGTAACAAAAATAAGATGTCATCAATGTGTAATATATGAAATGTATTAGGGTCTGTATGTGTATAGATAGACTTCTCAAATTCAAATTAAGGGCTTATTCATGTACAAGCTAACATTTTGGAAGTGGGAAAGCCATCAATCATGAGACAATAAAACATGGTAGAATGGAGGTATGGACCCACAACTGACATGATTAGAACAAAGATGGTCCAACAGTGATCAAATCACTATCATACTATTTTGATTCCATTCAAGGTGATAAAATCTTGAGGAGCATAGATCAATGAGTGTACATGATTAAAGTTGGGTATCTTGAGGGAATAAAATGATAGATCTAAATGTGTTCTTGAGTGAATGATGACGATTAAGTGTCTTTTGAGGTTTAATGTAAAGTAAATGTGCTTAGAAATGGCATCTCTACTTGATTTTGATAGTACTCAACAAAATCAAGAACACATGGGACATCCTGAATTGGCCAACAATCATCTTTTAGCGTAGATAACGGCATCGATGCAGCGAGTTGCATTGTCACTCTCCTAGCTAGGCTCATGGTTCTCCTCGATGTTGCCTTTCTCCCCGTCCCCTCATTTTCTTGTGAGGGTGGGGCTCTCCACCTCCACCCCCTGTGTGCATACAAGGTTGGGCTAAATGTTTAATTTGAAGTAATGATCCATAACTATGTAAGTACAATAAAAAATATTGCAATTATATATTGTATACTAAAATCAAATATGTACAATATAACATATTCTCGTCTTATCAATTTAATAAATTGGATACTCATTAACACTCTAAGAATAAATCTAAGAAGATTAATCATTCGTGCACCCACAATACTAACATGTTATTAGTTTGTTTTCCAATTAATTTGAAATATATATATATATATATATAGTTTTATGTAAGATAGTCTTTGTTTTGCTATACCATCTCTCTCTGAGCACGCTCACACCGTTGGTAAGCATTCTTGGTTTTCAATTTAAATATACGAATCTTTAAAAAACGATTTAAGCGTCATATTCGACAGTGGAAAAGTCTATCTTAGAAGACCGTAAAAATGTTCTTTACGTTTATATTTAAATCTTTAGACAGACCCAAGCCAAATATACAAAGTCAAAGGTCTCCAACATTTGCCTCATATAACGTGAACGACGCGTCTAAAACTCTCACCGATAAGCGGCTCAATCTTCGCCTTGTGGAAAATCGACACTCGTCCACGCCAAAATAATGGAGGTTTCCACGAAATTTTGCAAATATTTGCCCTACATTTCATCCTTCCAATTCCATACTGCCAAGCCTTGGGGGCATCCCACACAATCAGGCTTCACTGATTGCTGCCACCAATACCCATTTATATCAAACATATTGCTGCACTTTATGAGAATTTATATTATATGTTTTTTTATATATAACATAATAAGACTTTATGTTAAAGTGGCAGATTTGAATCACCTCCCAGAAAAAGTGGATATAATATTCAAGCTGGGCAAAAAAACTCAAGGGATTTTTTTTGAAGATTTGCCTAATTTTTGCTATGCTTGTAAGAAACAGGGGCACTTCGTTAAAAACTGTCCGTCCAAAAGCAAAAATCTTCTGAGTGGTGTTTTGGATGGGAGAAAAATTCAATATAAGAAAGAATGGAAACTCAAGGAAGATCATAGACAAGAACAAAAGAATAATGAAAATTCTAAAGTTTTAGATGATGAGGCGGATAAAGAGCCTTCTTTTGAAGAACCTAAAGCTCCACATACTGAGGCGTATCAAGAGTTTTCTGTTGAGAAAGAAAATGCTGAGAAAAAAGGAAATGGACTGCAATCAGAAATCAAAATCCCTGTACAAAGAATAGATGAATTGACGGATCTATCAAGACAAATCATTTGCTATCAAAGGATAGAAAAGCGATGGGGAGACGCTGATGACAAAACAGTACTAGAAGAAGGAGAAATATTGGCTGAAGCTACAAATAATTCAGAAGAGGGAGATATTCTCCTTTCTCAGTTTAGGTACATTGAAGCTGATAATGATATCCCTTTGGATGAGCTTCATGAGAACCAAAGAAAAAGGGGTGGAAAAAATACGAATACTAAGGGAGTAGAAACTAGAAGCAGTAAAAAAGACCAACAAACAAAGGCGAAACAACGTGTTTCTATTCAGGATAAATTCGAAAAAAGAGATGAACAACTTCTTAAGGTAAAACCGGATATTGGTTCTCCTGACAAACCCAGAAGAAGACCCATAAGGAAAACTAGAGAGCTAGAAAGTATGCAGAATATTGCTGATGGCAGACAAGCAACTATTCTGGATTTTACCCCTAAAAATAGATATTAGAGCATTTCTTGAGATATTAGGGGGTTGATTGTTTACTGGATTTTGAGGTTATCCTTGTATAACCTATTTTGTTGCTATTTTTTAGTAGGTTTAAGGCTGGCTTTTCCTAGTGCATGGTAATGCTTTATCTTTTTTGAGCCTGTTAAAGGGTTTCGGGGTCCCTTCAAAACCTGTTTTTACCTTAATCTAAAACATAATAAGATTTTTTAAAATAAATTATAAAAAATATATAATAAAAAATCACAACAAATATATATTATATTTTACAATAACTTTCTTTATTATGAGGTAAACTAGTATACAAAAAAAAATGTTTAATAGATAGGTGTATCAAAATTCTATTATGAAATAAATTAGTATATAATGAGAAATATTTAATAGATAGTTATATCAAAATATTATATGATAGAGAGTGTTAAGTGTGAAATAAAGTTTTCGAAGACTATAATTAATTTTTAAGAGTTTTTTAAGTTGAGAGGTATAATTTATATTGATAGTAGGGTGGAGAAAGAAAAAAATCTATCAATTTTATTATTTTTTAATTTCTAAATAAAAAAGAGAAATTTATTTCTACCCGCACATAAAATACATTAATTTTTACAGTACCAAATATATATTGTATTTCAAACAATAAATTATAATCCACCATGAAATTAATCATGAAAATGACAAACTTAACCCCAACCCAAGGATTACAATATTGCACCACATCATGTATCACAAAATCCGGCGAAGGTAGCACTTCGAAAGGCTCCTCGAAAAGCTCCATTTCTTCGACGAGTAGGGATATTAACCCTAACCATCTTCCAATCTTAGACAGATATATACTAGACTCAACGCTTGGGGGCAAGCCTTTAATGGAGCGCATAGGCAGCCTCAACACCTTGATTCCCATTTGCCATATATGTTGCTTTTTAATCTACATGATGTTAAGCAGAGTGGAGACACAAGAAATTATGAGACTAATTATCCAAACTCTTGGTCAACTCTAGAAATGGATTTATGTTAGTTGTATGCAAGCCAAGGAAAAATCACAACATGAAGTTTTTTCTCATGTTACACATTGTTGAAATCATAACTCTATTCAACTAACCTAAGGAATTGGTGTGCATTCCTTCCATTTACATTTCATGCATTAATAAGGGGTTTTACTTATTTTTATAGCTCTCTCATCTGTACTTAAATAGTACTAATATTTTGTAAGTAATGTTCAAATAAATCTCTCATGAATTTATAATAGTAATATTTATAGCTTTATTATTTATATTATATTGATAATTTTGGCATCACAAGTATTTACATTTATATTTGTACCATTTACATTATCATTTATATGAATATTAATAGGAGGAACATGAATTTTATTAATAGTTTCTAATTTTATTTTCAAATGAACATGAGTGGTAAGTTAAAGAATTTGAACAAAATCAATATGTCTACCATTCAATTTATCACTTCATCTAATATGTATCTTATATCTAAATTTTTTAATTGGCTAAAGATATCAAAACAAGAAATCTCAACATAGAGAAATCATATCTAAATTAATAACAATAACATCAAACCTTAAAGAGAAAGAGGTCATGAACTCATTTCTTAATTGGCCTAATAGTTTGCCTTGATTGTGGTAACCCTGTTTCAACAATGGTTATATAGCTTTGATCTATCTGAAACTTCAAGAATCACTTTGATTTCACCTGTTTGACATAAATCTCTCATGGATTAGTGAATTGGTGCATGAAATTGCGTAAATGTCTTCTCATTTTCTCAAACCGTAATATGTGCCAAAAATCCTTGCTAAAATAAAAAAACATGGTTTTGTTTGAAAGGGTTGGCCTCATTTTACCCCTTCCTACAATAGAGTAGGTTTGGTTTGAAATATTGGGAATCAACACTCATGCATGTCAACATGTAGTTCAATGTATATGATAATCTCATCCCTTATCCCTATGATATGAGATGCAAGATGCAATTAGATGAGTACTACATGTTATTTCACTAATGTAAGTATCCCTATTTTCTTGTAGATAATAATAAGGGAAAAGGGGCCCTTACCCCGTAAAACAAAAGGATCTAAATATTAGATCAAGCTAATAAAGACAAAAAATTCTCCATGAGAACAAAAATAGACAAGCAAAAATTTAAAAAGACAAGCTACCACAAAGACAACAAGTCAGAAACAAGAGAGATTACCTAAGAACTGAAACCAATAAGCTAAACATCTTAGAACAAACCAGAAGTATAAAAGGAAAACACCACGTTGGAACCACTCCTAGGAAGCAAGAAAGCACCAATGCTAGAAGCCTTGGTCACCAATAACTAGAACATCCTTCAAGAATTATGACTAAAATAAACATTCCAAGAGCTAAACCATTGATACCCTCGATAAAAACTTGAACAAATGGAAAGTTGTCATTGGTTCAAGTCTTTACTAATTAATTCTTTGTATTCTTCCCAAGGATGGTCCGGGTCTTCATTGTGTTAATATTCATTAGGGATAAGGTGAAGAGCTCCAAACTTAGCCAATAAATATGTTTTAAATTTAGTCTTACAATATTTGTGGGAGAAAGAAATGTCCTCAAAAAAAGGAATGACATGGACGATATCTCAAATGATAGAATTAATATACCACTGATTAGTTCTTCTTGATTTAACAACATTGATTATTATATAGAATCCCCTTCCACCATTAATTTACTTAAATTTGAATCACTATTGGTTCTCAAATGTCTGAGAAGAGCTAGAGCTTCAATGAAATTATTTGATTACCATGGAATGTTAATGGAAAAATGGGACATCACTTGTCCTATATTATCACTAAAGATGCCTCCACCTCAAGAAAAACCTAGGTTACCTTTGGATGCCTTGTCTAAATTTATCTTGCATAATTGATGCTTGGAGGCTTCTAAGGGGCCGATGACCTTTTTTTGATATGAGGAGGGAGGTTGAAACTTTTATTTTTCAATAAATTCCATTTTAAGAGAATATGACAATCCTCTATAGTGATTTTATTTTTAGGAGACACTAATTTAGCCTTAAAAACCTCTTGAAGGAGCACCTCAATTTTAAGAGTGAGGAAATATTTAGATAGGGACAAGTTCATGAAGACTATTTTTTATTTCTTTTCATAAGCTCCAATGATCATATACGAGGCCATAGCCCAAATATTACTAACTTGATCCCCTCTTTTTGTATAATTAATCAGAAGTTCCTTGATAAAACTAACTACTACCTAAACTCTATTCATTTTCTTAAAAAACCAAGACTAAATTCTCTAGGCAAAAGGGTAATGAAGGAGGATGTGGTTCAGGGTTTCATAACTATCTTTAAAAAATACATACTATGAGGGGCCCTGGAAACCAATCTTATGGAGTCTATCCTAGAAAAGAGATTTCTTCTTCATAAAAACACATATTTACGTTACCTTTGGGAAGACCTCGAGGGATCCAAACTTTATTCACATGTCATAAATTATTATTAATATGAGATTAACTTATTATATCCTTGTTTCATCAAAAAAATTCTAAAAGGATCTCCAATCCATCTTAAGCCTTCAATCTCTTCTAAGCTACTAATATGGTGAGATTCAAGAAGTTGTTGAAATAAATAAGAAGATTAGAGGAATGGTTGGTTTTAGAAAGGCTATAATTTTTTCATCTTTTTTAAGGGCCCCATACATTTTGGGTTTCAACACAGTAATAAAAAATTAAGGGTCCTTATAGATTTTAAATGTACTCTTTTAAGATGTTAAATGAAGGTTGATTATAGAGTGGGCCCACACTAGACCAGACATCATTTTAGAAGTTAATAGATCTACCATTTTTAATATTCTAGTAGAGGGAGTTTAAGATTTCCCAAAGAAGTTCTAGATGTGAGACCCATACATCCAATAATCTATAATAAAATAGAGGTCGAATCATCTATGTTGTGAAGATACTTTCTTTGGATCAAGATGTTTCAAATGTTATCTTTATCCAAATAGATTCTCCAAGAAAATTTCAAAGTATTATTCTTTTGGTATAAGTGTGCAACAATAATTCTTAAATGTAGTCAACAAAATATAGGGATGTGATATGTAGTTTCTTCCTTTTTGTAGATATTATTTTTGAATTATATAATACCTCAGTCTTGTACACTTGAAAAATACATATCATGGATGTACCTTTAGCTTCTAGACCTTTCTGTTGGTGAAAGGTTCGCATACACTATCTCTTTATTCCAAATTTATTATCTCCTTGTTCAACCAATGTTATTCTGATGACTTAAACCTTCTATCATGCTCAAATTTTTATAAACCTACCTATCTTCTATCTCTATAAGTTATGGACATATCCTTATTTTCTAGCTACTCAAGCACTTGCATCCGAATTAGACGTGTATGTCGACACAAGTGTCTTATCACAATACAAGTGTCCAATGCCTAAATTCATCTAATTTTCAAATTAAACATATTTATATGGTTAGAATAAGTGATTTAATACAAGATACTCTCAAAAGGGATTGGTATAAATACAAGATCAATCCCCATTCATTCTTCACCTAGCACAAACCAAATAACTCACAAGGCAACTTAAAAAAGGCATTCAATTAAGCACTCAAGTGAGCAAAGATTCTTTTTTTACCCCTATTTATATATCAATCATAGGGATAACACATATATAGGTCTGAAGTACTGAAAGAGAATCCCATAAGACATATTTTTAAGTTACAAGATAGGTCACTCTATGTACTTGTTTATCACACATTGCATCTAGATACACACATAAGGTATCATGTAGGGGAGAAATACATAATTCTTTGGACCTATTCAAAGTATTGGCTATGTAGGTAACACTCATTGATAGAGGGGTCTTGAGGATAGCTCAACACTATGTGTTGATCTAGAGTCCAAACTTTTGGAGGCCATAAATTTTGACCTGTAAATCCATTTAAGCTCTCATTTGTGCCAAATTGACCATCTCAAAAATTTCAATTTAGCCATGATCCACCCTATCCACTTAGGGAGATTTTTAAAAAAATCGAAGGCCATACGTGACCATCTAATGATCTGAAAATAAATTTTAATTTTTTTTTAAATTTTTCTATTTTTAAAATTAGGGTATTTTGTAACTAGACATGAAATTTAGTTTAAATTTATCTGTTAGGTTAATTTTAGTTTTTAATATATATGTGGATATTTTTAGGATTATTTGAGCTTGCATGCAAAACTTAATAAAATAACAGTTGCTAAAAATAATAAGTCAATTTTTTTATCTTTTCTATATCTTTTAATTTTGTATGTCAACTCCAATTTTGAGTTGAGGATTATTTCATACACAATTTATATGTAATTATTTCATTCATTCAATATGAACCAATATAAACCATTATTTTATAAGTTGTGTATACTGTGCCTATTGGTTTTTTTTACCTTGATAGTATTTGGGTTCATTATTTGGTATCAAAGAAAGTTTTAATCTTGGAGGTGGATGAGATGGTGAGAAGACAAGGAGAAATTGATTAAATTAATATAACTATCCAAGAGCTACATAGATAAGTAGAATAATTAACTACAATTGTCATAATTCAAAGATAAGGGAGAGGGAAAGATGAAAAAAAGGAAGAAACAGATCATGAATATGAAATTCTAAAAGAGGATGAAAAACAAAAAAATCCACCATCAATGGAAGAGAGGATGGTTAGGGATTTATAGGGAAGGAACAAAGGGACCAAGATTGATGTTCCAAATTATGTAGGAAGTTTAAAACCAAAGGAGTTGATAGACTGGATGAATATCATGGAGAAGTTTTTCAAATGGAAGACTCTGAGATAAGACAAGAAACTAAAGTTTGTATGCATGAAATTGAAGTTTCATGCAATGATTTGGTTGGATCACCAATAAAAATAAAGACAAATAAAAGGTCAAGAGAATATCAACATGTGGAAAAATATGGAGAAGAAATTGAGTGAAAATTTTCTTTTTGTGGATTATGTACAAACCCTATATAGAAGATTCTATAATTTAAGACAAAAGGATCACAATATATAAGAGTATACAAATGAGTTTTACAATATTGTCATACAAGCGGATCATGCTGAAATAGAAGAATAGATGGTTGCAAGGTATGTAAATGGTTTAAATTTTTCTATTCAATATGAATTGAGCATGCATAAAATAATTTGTATGGAGGAGGCTTATCAATTAGCTTTGAAGGTAGAAGAAAAATAAAATAGACATAATTTAAGAATAACATTTATTGGTCCAAGAAGAGGACAATCATCATGTGGTGTAGAAAGGAAAGAAGATAATAGACAGGGGTTTCAATACCAACAAAGAGGAAAAGGATTATAGAGAGGATAAGGTTATGGTGGTGCTAGAGGATGGTTTATAAATCAACATATATCTTATGTTTGTTAAAGATGTGAAGAAGAAGAACATAGAGAATTTGATTATCCACACTATCAAGACCAAATAAAAGAGCCAAGAGGATCACCCAAGATTTAATTTAGTTGAAACTAAGTTAGAAGAGCAAAACATTGAAGTTGAAGTAGTAGATATTGGATAAAATATCATGATGAGGAGAAAAATTATTTCTCCAAGGAAAAAATAGGTGTAGAGTAAGGAAGGTGGTAATGCATGGCTAAGAACAAATATTTTTAAAATAAGGTGCACTTCAAGAGGTAAGATATGTAAGGTAATTATAGATGGTTTCCTAATCCCTACCAAATTTCATGGTTTAAGAAAGGAAATGAAGTTACAATAGATAAAATATGCTTAATCAAGTTTTCTATAGGAAAAACTTACAAGGATGAAATATGATGTGATGTTATAACAATTCATGCATGTCATGCATTATTGAGAAGGCTATGGTAATTTGATGTAAAATAAATTCATGATAGAGCAAACAACACATATACTTTTTGTAAAGGTAGTACGAAGGTAGTTTTATTACCTCTTAAATAAAAAGGGTAGGCACAAAACATGTTGTCCAAAAAATAATTTATTAAAGACATAAAGATGATAGGTTATTGTTATGCATTAGTAATAAATAAATAAGACATGGAAGTGGTACAAGTGGTACAAATACCAACATAAGTAACAATAGTGTTGAGATAATATACTGATAATATACCTGATGGCTTACTAGATGGTATACCATCAAAGAGAGATATTCAACATCATACTAATTTTATTCCAAGATAAGCTTTACCCAATCAACCAACTTATAGGATGAGTCCAATATAACATGTAGAATTAAATAAAAAGGTTATTGAATTAGTAAGAAAGGGAGTAGTGAGGGAGAGTATGAGTCCATATGCAACCCCAACATTGCTAACTCCAAATAAAGATAGAGTGTGGAGGATGTGTGTGGACATCATAGCAATAAATAAAATTACCATCATATATATATTTCCTATACCTCATTTAGATGATATGATGGATGTGTTTATATGATCAAAATATTTTATCAAGATTGATCTAAGGATTGGATACTATAAGAATCAGATTCATGAAGGATATGAGTGAAAAACAACATTCAAGACTATGGATGGCTTATATGAGTGGATGGTGATGTTATTAAGATTATCTAATACACCCAACACATTTATGAGGGTGATGAACACACTAATACAAGATTACATTGGTAAGTTTGTGGTTGTTTATTTTAATGATATTTTGATATTTAGTAAGACTAAAGAAGAGCACTTAAGGCATTTGAGAATGGTATTAGACTTTTTAAGAAAAGATAAGGTCTATGCAAATTTGAAGAAGTGTAGGTTATGTATAATAGTTTGGTATTTTTGGGATTTATAGTTTCATAAGATGGTGTAAGAATGGATGAAAAAAAAGGAAAGGCAATTGTTGAGTGGCCTATTCCAAAAATCATTATAGTGGTAAGAAGTTTCCATGGTTTAACAACATTTTACAAAAATTTTATTATAAACTTTAGTAGATTGTTTCACCAATAACAAATTGCATGAGTAGAAAAGACTTTGTGTGGAAAAGAGAATCAATAGAGCTGTTTGAGTTTTCGAAGAAAAAGATTTAAAAAAAACCTATTTTAGCATTACCAGTTTTTAACAAAGTCTCTGAAGTGGATTTTGATGTTTTACATGTGGGAATTGGTGTTGTGTTGAGTCAAGAAGGGAAACCAATAACATTTTTAATGAGAAATTGAACGAGGTAAGAAAGAAGTATTTTACATATGATGTTTAATTTTATGTCATTGTATAAGAATTAAGACATTAAAGGCATTACATAGTACCTAAGGAGTTTATCCTAATTACAGATCATGAGGCTTTGAAGTATGTGAATACTCAAAAGAAGTTAAATAGCAGGCATGTAAAGTAGGTGTCTTTCTTGAAAGGTTATACTTTTATTTTAAAGCATAAATCAAGAGAGCAGAATCATATAGTTGATGTTTTAAGTAGATGATTGGGGTTGTTAACTATTATGGTGAATGAAATAGTTGGATTTAAAGTTATTAAAGAATTATATGATACTAATTTAGATTTTGGCAAGATAGTTGAGCAATCCAGGAATCCATTAACAAGTGAGACAATTAATGAACTTATGATGAGTATGTTATACAATACGGTTATTTATTCAAGGGAAATTTTTTATGTATTCTAATTAGGTCTCTAAAAAATAATATTATAATAGATTTGTACAGTGGTGGTTTGGCTAGGCATTTTGGTAAGATGAAGACAATAAATTTGGTGGAGGAGAAGTTTTTTTTTGCCAAAGATGAAGAGAGATGTGATAATATATATTTTAAAGTGAAGGACATGTCAGGTGGCTAAAAGACATGCACAAAATATAGGGTTATACATGTCATTACCGGTTCCAAGAGGAGCATGGATAAATTTGAGTATGAACTTTGTATTGGGGTTACTAAACACACAGTGAGGTAATGATTCAATTTTTGTTTTTGTAGATAGATTTTCTAAGATGATTCATTTTATTTAATTTAAGAAAACTAATAATGCCACTGGAGTTGTACCAATATTTTTTAAAGATTTTGTGATATTGCATGGTGTTCGAAAAACTATTACATTAGATAGGGATATAATATTTCTAAGTAATTTTTGGATGACTTTTAAAAAAATATGGGGACTAAGCTATAATTCATTAGTGTATACCACCCACAAATAAATGGATAGACGGAAGTTATAAACAAGAGTTTGGTAAACTTGTTGAGATGCATAGTTGAAGAGATGCCCAAGCAATGGGACTTGGCTTTACCACAAGCTAAGTTTGCATATAGTATTTTAGTGAATAGATCAACATAAAATACATATTTCATATTTTTTATGGTATAAATCCTATGGGTGTTTTAGATTGGGTGTAATTTGTAATTACAAATGAATTGGTGATGATGTAGAAGTATTTATAGTGCATATACAATAGTTGTAAGAAGAAGTATAAATAAATTTACAGGAAAGTAATGAGAAGTATAAAGCAGAAGAAAATATCATAACAAGGTCAAAATTATTTGGAAAACATATTTAGTGATTGTTTACTTGAGAAATGAAAGACTTCTAACATTCACATATAAAAATTTAAAGTAAAATAATATTGTTCCATGCAAAATTGTGAGTAAAATCAATGATAATGCTTACAAGGTGAATTTGCCATGGAATTTTGATATCTCTCCAGTATTTAATGTTTTAGATTTATATTATTCTAAAGGGGAAGATGGTGAAGGGGAAGAGGATGAAGAAGTAGATTGGAATCAAGAGGTACCAAATAAGAAGAAAGAAAAGATATTGTAGGTTCTAGATAAAAAGATAATGAGCACAAGGCAAAGAAGTAATAAAAATATTTGGTATAGTGGGAAGGATTACAATAGGAAGATAATACTTGGATTTTAGAATGGGAGATAAATAATATTGACAAGAATAAATGATAGGAGTACAATTAGAGTAACTCACAAGAGATAATTTGGTTTCAACCAGATGAGAATGATGAAGAGTCCAAACTTCTAGAGGCCATAAATTTTGATTCATAACTCTGATTGAGCTCTCATTTGCACCAAAATGACCATCTCAAAAATTTTAATTTATCCATAATCATCCCTATCTTCTTAGGAAATTTTTTAAAACTTTTCTCAACACCATATACCCACTAACCTATTTTTACCATAACCATTATAAAGATGAAGAACTAGAGTTTTTACTATTTGACAAGGAGTGGCAGCCCATAATCATATATGAGAACACTAGAGAAAAGGTGACACACAACCTAGAATATTTTAGATGGTCTCATCTAGATCTAACAGGTATTATGTATTAGACACTTGTTTCTAGGTTAGACAAAAGTGTCATCATAACTATCTGAGGTTAACACAAGTGTTCGAGGTCAAAAAAGTGATTAATCTAAAATTTGATGACTAATCTAGAATAAACTTATAGTCTTATTCTTTCTTGTTCTAGATCTAGATTTATATCAGAATCATAACTAGTTAAGTATCTTTTTTCACTACCATTGTAATATATGACATAACTATATTTTCTATTTTTAGCATATCTCAACATAATGAATTCAATATATGTTTATTTGAATTTTAAAATTAATTGCTCTACATTAGAGATAGTCTACCATCCATGTGCTATAATCTATCTCTACACTTTTAACTCTAGTTTCCCCCAATCTAGATTTTAGTGTTAAATATCTGGTGAAGGGTATGTGCATGGAGTTGGGAGACAATTTTGTGGACATTTCCATTAATGTATATGCTTTATGAAAAAATTGTGTATGCATTATGGTCATAAAACATATTCATTATTTGAATTTAAGCTCAAAACCACCGAACCTAGGAACGTGTAAGTGTTCCTAATAATGCATACACATTAATAGGAATGCATACTATTTTCATAATGTTTACACATTATGAGGAATGTGTACTCATTCCTATTATTACATTTATTTCATTATAATTTAAATTTATTTTAGTAAATATAATAAATTAGGGTCACTCTACATCTGATAGAGTTGGTCTCACAGGTGCATGCCTTACAATGTGTAAAATAGTTTTTCAAAATTCATTATGATTATTACCTAGACATTTTTAGGGTCTTAGTATTAAAACTAGGGATTTCAAGATATAAATTTTGTAATGATGTCCTCTTTTGGTAAATACACATTCATTTTTTAGGTTTTGTGCCTTTTGGATTACTTCCTAACATTTATAGGAGTCCTAGGTTTGTCAAAATTTTCAAACCACTCACTTTGAACTTGATCTAAAGTGGTGTGATTGGGGTAACATATGTCACATTAATGACCTACACACATCAAACAACTACTTTTTTTAATTCACTTGCTTATCGTCCCTCTCTCATTCCTAATCACTTGTTACTCATCCCTCATCACCTATTATCACTCTCTCCTCATTCGTCATTGTCCCTAATTACTCCCTCATTTACCCTCATTTTCCCTCATCATCTCTAATCACACCCTCATAATCTCTAATTACTCCCTCATTGGCCTTCACTATCCCTTATCATCCCTAATAACTCCTTCATCTTCCCTCATCATCGCTAATCACTCCCTCATTGACCCTCATCATCTTTAATCTTTCCTTCATCATTATTAATCACTCTCTCATTGAATCTCACCATTTCTCATCATCCCTAATCACTCTGTCATCATCCCTAATAATCACTTCATCATCCATCATCATACGTAATCAGTCCCTCCTCATCCCTCGTTATCCCTAATCACTCCCTTATTGACCTTCACCATTACTCATCATTTATAATTTTCTCCCTCATCATATCTAATCACTCTATCATTGATCTTCACCATCCCTCATCATCCCTAATCATTTATTCATCATCCCTCATCATCTCTAATCACTCATTTTTTATCCCTCATTGCCCCTAATCACTCCCTCGATAACAATCACCATACTTCAACCTCCCTAATCACTCCCTCATTGACCCTCATCATATATCATCATCCATAATTACTCCCTCACCATATTTATTCAATCCCTCCTCATCTTTAATCACTTCATCCAATACCTTGATGGTGGATACAATATCTTAATTACTTGACTACTTATTCTCAATATGTTCTTCCTGTTGAGGCCTTTGGGTATTTTTTAGTTGACAAATTTGATAAAGGTGTTATTAAAGGTATCACTCTTCCTAATATAAATACTTAGTGTTAGTAAGGGATTATAAATTTTGTTTTTCAAGTTTTTTTTAGATGTTATAAATGTGAGACATATATATTTTATATTTTGTAAACATTCATGTAAGTAGAAAATAAAAATAAAAGGTTGAATAGTTTCCTATGACAAATTAGGAAGAGAAATGAAGATATGAGAATCCAAAGCTTCATGTTAAATGTATGAGAATCTAAAACTCATAGGAAGATAATATAGTTATTGTTTTAGTTATTTTGATGTACTCAAATTTTGGAATCAATGTCTCTTACAAAAATAATTATCCTTAGCCTTAGCACTTTGATATAACTAATTATATGAATAAGAATTATTTTATTTTTTGAGTTTACATGGTTCTCTTTGAAATTATTCTTGTCTTTACAAATTCTAAATTTTAATCACTCCATTTTAGATAGATAATTAGAATAAATACAAGTTAAAATAATTTCAACCATCAAATTATCATGTGTGGATCATTCCATATATTGCAAGTCTCATAGTAACTTGTATACTAAAATATTAACATATCCTGATGAGGATTTCTAGGGACCACTTCTGACAATGGTTCAATTACTAGGATGTGCAAGGTTTTAAGAGGGTTGTTAGGTCAAAGAGACCTTGAAATATGGTTAGAAGATAGGATGCACAAGTTCACAGAGGAAAATTTTATTACAATAGGATTTCATGAATAAGAAATTATTAACACCCACATATATGGCAATATTTATGATCTTTTTGGGCACATGAATTTTTTGGATTGTTAGTAGCATGGTCTTCAAGGCTTACAAACTATTATTTTTGATCTTGCATAATAAAAAACTTGTAATGGAATGAAGTGAAGTTGTAAAGGTTGTGACATGTATATATAGAATGGACACATGTGCTTCAAAATAATAAACCATGTTTATTAAGTAACAAAATTTAGAGTACAAAAACCTCATGTTAGTATAAGGAGTTAAATATGTGGCATGAAATAAGCAAGGAAGGTAATGATTTGAGCATGTTTCAATCATTTTGTATTTATTGTTTTGGTAATGATTAAATATAATATGACTATGCAAGAGCTATAGAGATAAGTAGAATAATTAAAATAATTAATTGTAATTGTCATAATTCAAAGACAAGGGAGAGCAAAAGATGAAACAAAGGAAAAAATATATCATGAAGATAAAATTCTGAAAGAGTATGAACAACAAAAACATACACCATCAATAGAAAATAGGATGGTTAGGGATTTAGAGGTAAGGAACAAAGGGATCAAGGTTGATGTTCTAAATTATGTAGGAAGTTTAAAACCAAAGGAGTTGATAGACTAGATGAATAGCATGGAGAAGTTTTTCAAATGGAAAAATCTAAGAGAAGGCAATAAATTAAAGTTTGCATGCACAAAATTGAAGGGTCATGTAATGATTTGGTGGTATCTATAGTCATATAAATTATTGAAATTGGTAACCTGAGTGTGGCTAATAACACCCAACCCTTAGGTCCCTCTTGCTTGTTTTCATAACCCTCGTAAGCATCTTTTCACTAATTCTCAGTCATCCACAGCCTTCCAAACTTGATCTCAGCTAAGCTAAACCCATTTTTCCATGACTAATCCATCCCCTAGGTCATGTTATCTTAGGAAAATAGAGACACACTTGGAATATAACATTGGTACCACTCTTGTCTGCTTTTAGTGCTCCTGTCTAAGTGTAATTTTGGCCCCAATGATCAATTCCTTTTGGTTCCCCATCCTTCTCCTTATCAGCCTAACTCAAGTACATTCAACCCATGACTAATAGATCCTTATGAAATCCCATTCAAAGATAATTTGGAAAGGGTTGGAAAATATCATTAAGCAAGCAAGAATATAAACAAGACTACTCAAGCAATCTTCCATATTTTATGCATATAACTAACCAATATACTTACAAACTTATTCAAATCCTTACACCAATCCCTAGCCACCTCAAGTACAAATAGTTTAGCATATTGCATATTCATACACTTAATTGCACAAAGCACATTAATTGGGAGAACTACATATGGCTTGATCCCTCTTTAGAGTATTGGTGTGTAGGTAGTGTGCCCACACAAGGGGTGTAGATACACGTTCAATGAATCTTACACATACTAATCCCCCCCCTCTTTCTCAAATTGGTCAAATCATAATGGAGTATAGGTTTTGAAGAGAGATTCTTCTCTACAAGGATCTCTATGGACTTCCATCTATTGAAACTTCATGGACAGGGTCACATAGACTTGGCGAACCAAACCCAAAATGCTCAAATCCTTAGAAAAATAGTGGTAGAGGTGGATACAACACTGGTGCCACTCCTATTCACTTTTGATGATCCTATACAATCATAAAATGAAGGTCATATCTCAATTTGTGATAGTGTCCCAGTCTTACATAGTGAATCTTAGAACCTGTCTCAGTTATATCAACCAGTTTCCAGCTAAGTCTTATTTTATCCATCTTATTACTATTTTTAGAAAGGTCAAAATTATAATATAATTTACACAAATATATAGCTTAATTATTTCATATTTATTTACTAATTTTACTACTCAAACCTTTTAACTAAATTAATAATAATACACCAATATTCCCAAAATTGTTAAATCATTTGGTAAACTCGACTTACTTTGATTGCACAAAAAAACCCTATAAACCCTAGGGTAAATTTCCTACTAATTTTTCCTATATTTTTATAATTTTTTTCCTTCATAATAAAATCATAAATTAGCATTAAATTTTGAAATTTCATAGTAATTTTAAAACAATTTTCTGTAAAACCCTAGTTTCCCATACTAGGTCCCAGTATTTTCCCTATAATTTTATAATATTTTTTTGATTTTTTTAATAGCATATTAAAATCAGAAATTCACTTCCAGTTTTAGATTCAATAGTAATTTTTAAAAATTTATTTTTCTCAAAACCCTAGTTGCATAGACTAGGTCCCATTAAATCACAAATTTTTGTATTAATTTCTAATTTTTTACTTGCATATCTAACTTAAAAATTCACTTTTAATTTCAAATTTTCATAGTAATTTTTCAAATAATTATTTTTCAGAACCCTAGTTGAATAGACGAGGTCCTATTGCTTATTGAGGTATCACCTTATATGTTTGTAAGCTCTGTATCCTTTTTATGCACATTCCAATTCCTTATTTAGATTATATCCATTCAATCTTTTCTACTATTATCCAAGTTATTTTCCTTATGCCACCTAAGTCCCTTGAATCTCTTCCTTCGATATGAAGTGTAATACTTAGTGACAATCCTCTTGAATTCACCTAGATTCCTACAACTTGACTATATACCATCGATAAACAACCAACTCAGGTTCCTGTTATAGATTCTACACATCTAGATTACACCAATTTCAATGAAGATAATTTTGACAAAGATCAATATGAGAATAAAGATGATAATACAAACATCAATGTTCATGATCCACCACAACAGAATCTTGATCAACTTCCACAAATTGTTAATAATGAAGTTGTCCTCAACAAAGATTTGATTCTACAAAGTTTTTTATTAAGGCTCTGGGATTAGCCCTAAGATCTTACTCTTATTTTACAATCTATCATGGAAATAAAAAAGGCTAAACAAGTTGAGTTTTCCATTCCTTCAGAGCAACCAATTACAAATGACACTACGTAGGCAACTATGTCTCAACAACCCCCTATAGCAGCCCAACCTACCTCTATGCCACCAACTACAGCTAGTACATCTTTGTCTCATGATGTGGCAGCCCTTATGTAAGAGATAAGGTCTCTTCAATCCAAGGTGTTACATCTTGAGCAAGGTGCCTCTAGACCTACACATGCTTTGGATTATTTTGTTCTACTGCATACACCATTGGCATGCCACATTACTTTTACACCCTTACCACAAGGTTTTTTTCAACCTAAGATTACTCTATATGATGTGAAGGGTGATCCAACAACACATTTGAGATCTTTTCACATAGCATGCTTAAACTATGTGCCAAACAACTAGTTATTAACCAAGCTATTTCCATAGAGCCTAAAGGATTATGCTTTACAATGGTTCTACAGTCTATCAAATTAGTCGGTTAATGCATTTAATATTTTAGCTGACATGTTCCTAGCTAATTTTAGCATTAACATTGGTGATAAGGTTTCATATGCCCAAGTTGTGCAATAGAAACAAAGGTCAAATGAGCATTTAATAGATTATGTTCTTCAATATAAGACTATTTTGGCTAAGATGACTAACCCCATGGCCAATCAAGAGTTACAAGATCTATTCAAATAGAGTCTTCTACCAGCTTTGCATGAATCAATTATGTTTAAAATATTATCTTCCTTCACTTAATTATGTCACACACTAAAGGAAAGAGAACTCAAACTAATTTCAATGAGAAAACTCAAGTATAACACTATATCAGACACAACAAACAAGAGTAACAGAAAAATCCCATACAAAGTCAAGGTCAATGAGATCAAGAGTGAGAATCAACCTATAGTTAATGAAGCTTAGGATCCCCCTTAGTGAGTGGTTTTATAAGCACCTTCTCGGCATACTTTTACCAATCTAGTAGTTTCTCTAGCTAGAGTCTTACAACTGATATTAGAATGTAACATCATATCTCTCCCTCCTATTTGGGAAGTTGACCCAATAAAGCCTCTTCCATAGGGATATGATCATCATTCATTTTTTGAATTTCATAGGGTACTAGGCCATACAATAAATAGATGCATCAGTTTGAGACACAAGATATAGGATTTGATAGATGGCAATCATATTGATCTTAGCACTTCAATTGAGGCTCCTCAGGCAAAACCAACATAGGATAAAGATTTTAAAATATTTTTAGATCCTTTTCTATATCATTCTAAATAGGAGAAAAGGGACACATCATGAGTTCACCATGCATATCATACACATCCACAACTAGATACATACAGGGCACCTTCAGTTGAGTTACATCCTTTAGGCAACGTGATTGGTGTATATAATTCTAGAGTTATAGTTAGACCTTTCATCTCCTTCTCATAGTAGGATATCATCAAGGATGATTCAAATTATCATGCACTCATTATCAAACCTTACATTCATAATCATCCTATTCATAGTGTTTTTATAGGCAATGGATCTAGTGTGAACATGTGCACTATGACATTATTACAACATTTGAGATATTCAAAGTAGGATATTACCCTGATAAACATTATTATCAGTAGATTCAATGGGTACATATAGAGTTCATTGGGTGACATTTTACTTCCTTTATAGGTTGTTCTAACACATGTGGCCACACCATTCACTATTATTTCCAGTGTAAGATTTTTTGATATGTTTTTTGGTTGCCCATGGATTCAAAAAAACTATCTAGTACCTTATACAATTCATAGATGCATGAAATTCATTCATACTAATCAATTTGTTATAGTTGGTGGAGTTCTATATGAGTTACCACTCCCCACTTTAGATCCATCTACTATTTTATAGTTACCAATTTTAGTTTAGCCATCAGTTTTAGTTTTGCCACTAGTTATAGTTCTTCCTCCAATTCTAATTCAGACATAATTGAGGCATCCATCACTAGAACAAAGAGTTCATACACCTCCATAGATTCAAGTTTCTAGATAGATTTCAACTATAGTGTTCACACCCAAGGTAGTATAATTGAGATCTCATGCATCTACTCACAAAGAAAATGTTTAGAGAGCTTCTCCTACCACTAGATGGGTCCCTAAGAGCCCTATAATTTTATCCACTTCTCATACTTATAGGGGGACCCCACACTCTATTTCTACTTCATAGATTTTAAAGCATTTATAACATATATAGCTTTTAGAGCCACTGTCTCAGCATTTCCTTCATGTTTCATGATCACACATGATAACTCTCCTTGATACAAGACACCATGATAGGGAGTCTCCCATGAGACTCATAGGTTAGTATAATCTCTTCTCAAAACTACGTGTACATAGTTTCCTTATGATTGATTATATATAGTCTTCCTGTGATTGATTGTACATAACTCAATATAACTTAAAATTCCAAAAACATTCAAATATATCAAAATTACAAAAATATTCAAATATGTCAAAACATCAAAAACATTTTGATTATATGCATTATCCATGATTTACATTTCTACTACTATGCTAAACTTACATCTGTTGTTCTATGCTATTGTTTGTTGATTTATCTACATTACCATACTTCACTTGATCTCTTTTGAGTGTGTGCAATGACATCCTAATATTTGATTGCTTCACTCTACCCATTGAGGGGGCATCCTACTTCTACATAGAGACATACATCGATATACATACCCACTAGGGGAATATTCTATATGACTACACCATCCAGGTTATGTCATTTCTATACCACACACTCTAGTTATCATGTTGATATACATTACTTACTAATTTACATAAATTACTCTATCAACACTCACTAGTATATAACACTTGTATATTTATTAAGATATACCTCATCTTGTACTAACATATTTTGCATAATTTCACTTCTTGCTTTGATTAGTTAGATGCGATTGTATTTTTATTTATTACATGCTTTACTTTCTTGCTTAGCATAGCTAGATTGTTTGCATTTATCAATTCCTATTCTATCTCTTGTATGTGATTTAAGACATTTGCCAATGTCCTTTATACATACTCTTTTATGTTATTGTGTCCCTTGTGCTAACCCTTGCTTGTTTTAATTATGTGTATGTGGTATTTGAATATGCCTTGTCTGCTTGCTTTCTGATTTGAGTGGCATGTGCCCATGTCCCTTGTTTGTTGGGTCCCTTGGCCATTTTTGTGTGCTTCTTGATTCTTGCCTTGTGTTCTTGTTGCTTTTTTCTTCTCATTGTTTTCAATTTCATGATCCACATCATGCATTAGATTTCTATCTTGGATGCCATGATGGACATCATGCTCCATCCCTCATTGCCAATTAACAACTAACAAATAATATCTAACCAGGCTTCCTATTCCAATTCAGTACATTGCACATGCTATTACATTATTATATCTATCTAGCCATACCCCTATTTATCTAACAATCTCTCATTATAAATCATGTTATATCTTGAGATATATTATCTATTATCATTGTTATATCATTTATCATTACAACATAACACACTTATAGGGCTCTTTCTTCTAAGGGTAGTCATTGCAGGGTCTTCATTCCTACCCTCAGAAGAGTGGGAAACAAATAGGGGTTTTATCACAGAGATCAAATCTCCTAACATTAAAAAATCCAACATTTAGAACACCTAAAATAGCAACCAAGAATCAAACTAGTTAGAACATACTAGACAGATAGTGAAAATGTTAGAATAGTTACCAGATTTGACAATAGCACCAAGATTGGACTATAGCATCAATGCAACTAATATCTATTTTTAGTGCTCCTATACAAATAACAAAAATACTAGAATTTTCAGAAGCATGTATAAAAGTAGGTTTATCTATAGTTTTGCACAATCAGACTAGTTCAAAATCAACAATTTTTAGTACACTTTTGCTTAGAGAATCTAGATATAAGGGGCATCATACATGGCATGATGGCTCTCACTTCTAGTCTTAGATATGACATTTGGTATAACTTAAAAATAAAAATCCATGTTCTAGACACTAGTATTTGGGGGAAATATGCATGGCACATTTGTTTTGTTTTCTTTGCAAGCTCAACATTACCTAGGCATTCTCAATAGTTGCATGCCTTATTCCATCTACAGGTGGTTATCATCATTTTGGAGTGGATTTCATATAATCCTAACTTCCACATTTTGAAGTGGATTTCATATAAGATTAGTGCACTAGTTTTAGAGTGACTTTCATACAAGTATAACCTCCATCTTTCAGAATGGCCAAGAGTGCCTAGTTTCTAGCATACATTTGGTTATCAATGCCAATATTTTTAGATCACAATACATTCATGGACTTAAAGATCCATCTCATATGACACACATTTCATACTAATATAAGTTCATAGCTTCAATTCATAGGGTAACAATGGAGCCAAAGGACTAGCTAACCTTTGTATTCTTGAGCCACCTACTCAGAGGGATTGGACACATGGTCTAAACATTGATTATCACATGTATGACCATCAAGCTTCACTTAGTGGGTGATGATGGAGCCAAAGGGAAAGACTTTGCATTATTGATCCACTTTTGGGGAATTGAGCACTCAAATCTATTTGTAATATTACTCTTCATACAACACATCACTCAGCATCACTCAACAACACAACAAGTTTTGTATTGGTTCGCATACTTGGTGAGGTGTATTCATTCCTTTATCTTCCTCTCTCTCTTACTTAACTTTTTACATACTTATTTTAGATATAGTATATCTATTAAGAACTGATCTACTCTTTGTTTTTTCTTGTAGATTTTTACTTCATAGCGTGCTCTCTCTATGCACACCCAACATCACATAGCTTCATGAGATTCACACTTATAGGTAAGTTTAGGTATCCTTTTTATTTTTCCTTTATCCTAGTATTTTATTTTACTTCATCACTAGAATAAAGGGGGGTAAATGTAGTCATATAAAATGTGAATATTGGTGACTTAAGTGTGGCTAATGACACCTAACCCTTAGGTCTCTCTTGCTTATTTTCATGACCTTTATAAGCATCTTTTCACTAATTCCCAGTCATCTGTAACCTTTCAGACTTGATCTCAGCTGAGCCAGACCCCTTTTTCCATGACTAATCCATCCCCTAGGTCTCTTTAGCTTAGGATAATAGCACCACACTTAGACTATAGCATTGGTGCCACTTCTATCTACTTTCAGTGCTCCTATCCAAGTGTAATTTTGGCCCCAGTGGTCAATTCCTTCTGGTTCCCCATCCTTCTCTTTATCAGATTGACTCGAGCACATTCAACCCATGACCAATAGATCCCTATAAAATCCCATTCAAAGATCATTTGGAAAGGGTTGGAAAATATTACTAAGCAAGCAAGACTACTCAAACAATCTTCCCTATTCTCTACATATAGCCAACTAATATACTTACAAGCTTATTCAAATCCTTACACCAGTCCTTAGCCATATAAAGTACATATAGTTTAGTATTTTGCATATTCATACACTCAATTTCACAAAGCACATCATGTGAGAGAACTACATATGGCTTGGTCCCTCTTTGGATTATTGGTATGTAGGCAGCGTGCCCACACAAAGGGTGTGGATACACGTTCAATAAATCTTACATACACTAACCCACCCTCTTTTTCAAAATTGGTCAAAGCATAATAGAGTATAAGGTTTAAAGAGAGAATATTCTCTCCAGGGAGCTTTATAGACTTTCAGCTATCAAAACTTCATGGACAAGGTCACACGGACTTGGTGAATAAAACCCAAAAAGATTAGATCCTTGGGACAATAATAACATAGGTGGACTATAGCACGGTACCACTTTTATCCACTTTTGGTGCTCCTATCCAATCATAAAACAAAGGTAAAATCTCATTTTGTGATAATGTCCTAGTCTTATACAATGAATCTCAGACCCTATCTTAATCGTGTCAGCTAGTTTCTAGCTAAGTCTTATTTTCTCCATCTTATTACTATTTTTAGAAAGGTCAAAATTACAATCTGATTTACATAAAATCATAGCTTAATTATTTAATATTTATTTATTAATTTTACTACTCATACCTTTTAACTAAATTAAGAATAATACACCAATATTCCCAAAATTGTTAAATCAGTAGCACATGTAGAAATAAAGATAGAGAAAATGAAAAGAGAAGATCAACGCGTGATAAAATATGGAGAAGAAGCTAAGGGAGATCAAGTTATAATAGCATATATTGGAGAAAATATCATCATTAGGAGAACAATGATTGATCCAAGAATAGGTGTAGAATAAGGAAAGTGGTGATAAATGGTTGAAAACACATATTTTTTGAACAAGGTGCACTTCAAGAGGTAAGATATGCAAATTAATTATAAATGATGGTAGTTGTGAAAAAATGGTGGTAGTTGTGAAAATATGGTTTCTAAGGATGATTAAGAAACTAGGTTTTCAATATGAAAAACATCCTAATCCATATAGAAATTTATGGTTTAAGAAAGGAAATGAAGTTATAGTAGATTAAAGGTGCTTAAACAAGTTTTATATAGGAAAAAATTACAAGAATGAAATATGGTATGATGTTATACCAATGGATGCATGCCATGCATTATTGAGAAGGCTATGGTAGTTTGATAGAAAAAGAATTCATGATGCAGCAAAGAACACACAAGATTTCTAGAAAGGTGGTACAAAGGTAGTTTTATTACCTCGTAAATAAAAAGGACAAGCTAAAATCATGGTTTCTATAATTATTTTTATCAAAGACATGAAGATGATAGGTTGTTGTTATGCTTTAGTAATGAAGAAAGAAAACATAGAATTGATGCAAGTAATAGAAAAAGTAGTAGTATTAAAATAATATACAAGTTTTATACCTGATCAGTTACCAGATGGTTTACCAGCAAAGAGAGATAGTTATCATCATGTTGATTTGATTACAGGATCAACTCTACCCAATCAAGTAATTTATATGATGAGTCCAATATGACATGCATATTTTAATAAATAGGTTATTTAATTGCTAAGAAATGGAGTAATGAGGGAGCGCATGAGTCCATGTGCAACACCAATATTGTTAAATAAAAATAAAGATAGAGGGTGAAGGATGTGTGTGGATAATAGACTAATAAATAAAACTACCATCAAATACATATTTCTTATACCTCATTTAGATGATATGATGGATGTGCTTGCAAGAGAAAAATACTTTACCAAGATTGATCTAAATAGTGGATACTATTAGATTTAGATTCATAAAGAAGATGAGTAGAAAACAACATTCAAGACTAGGGATGGCTTACATGAGTGGATGGTGATGTTATTTAGATTATCCAATGCACCTAGTACACTTATGAGGGTGATGAACATAGTGCTACAAGATTACATTGGTAAGTTTATAGTGGTTTATTTTGATGATATTTTGATATTCAAGGTAAGTGCATAAAGTTGGGGGACAAAAAGTGGCCTATCCATGGACATGATTTTTCTAAAATTTTATAAATCTAAAATTTTGTAGATAATTTGAGATATCTACACTCCAAATTGAAAGATGGTGTAAGAACATGAAATGTAGCATTTCAAGTCTAGTTTTCAAAATACTAATTTTTAAAAAAAATAGTTAAGTATAACTAGTTCAAACATCTAAAATATGAAGAGGAACTCCTATTTTTTAAAGAAGATAGAGTACATAGATGGTCGTGTGGTGCACCATTTTTTTAGAATCATTTAATATTCTTTGAAACCCTTTAGGTGAAATCTAGATAATATCCTCTAGTTTTTGAGCTATATTTTTTTATATTTTTTTAATGAATTTTATAGGTAAATAGATCTTGGAAACTGACAAAAAAATGGATAGCCATCCATGTGACATGGCTAACTACCTCAAAAAAAATGAAAATCAATTTTTTTTAATGTGTGTATAATTAGACCTAGTTTGTGACCATATAACTTTTTTCACTTGAATCAACAAAAGAGATATTACATGAACATGTATAGGCATGTATGTTTGTGGCATATAATGGCCTAAAAAAGGTACAATTAGAAATCAATATAGTTTGAAACCTTAAATTAGTCCAAAAGTTATAAAAATCATATTTTTGGAAAGAGGAAAGCATGCTTATCATGATTGTAATAAGTTTTTGAATTTTTATGTTGAAATTCATAGTGCATTGGTGATCAAAGTTGAATTTTATTTATTTTTATCATAACTCTCAAACTCGACTGTAGATTGACAGGTCCAAGCCTTAGGCTCGAGAATCCGAGCCATTCTCAAGACAAAAGGCATGGGATTTGAATTCAAATTCAAATAGAATGATCATGTTATATATTCACAACACCCAAAAACTCAAATTTGCTCTTTACCTCAAATTTTATATATGACCTTATATGTTCTTGAGATCCCTAATAGTGGTGTTATTTCATGTGCTATGAGAAAGGTCCCTAACCTTGGATAGTGAATTAAGGTGTTGTGGTATCACATTAGACTTCAAAATACTTATACACATTTTAATATGTTGACTTGACCACTTATAATTACTTGTTTTTAAGGTGTAACTCACTATACATTTTGTGATATAACTTATTATATCATGAGATGTCATAAAATGCAATTTTTAAACCTATGGCCAAAACTTAGCCTTTGGAGTACCAATCTAGCTGTGCATCACAAGTAAATTGGGGATATTTTGATCCACTTCAACCTCATTACATGAATATAAAATGTGATTTGGGGTTTGAACAGCTCTAATTTTATTAGCTCGATTGAAGCAAAGAAAAATAATTTATTTATATGTAAGTTCTACATGTATAGAATGTGGTGTTGAGCTCAATAAGCTTGAAGTCATTAGCTAATGAATGCAAATGTCAATTATTTCAATTATGGAGGTAATTAGGATCAAAATGAGCCATGTAAAGGCATTTTAAATTATATATTCAATTTTATTTGGAGCGAAATTAACCCTAATGGCATGTCACATATAATAAACGAAAGAGTTGATTCATTTAATCCAAGAGGCATTCAATGCCAATTTGAATCCCTTAAAGAGCAAGATATGATTTGGGGCAAAATTAAAAGTTTGATTTTATCATGAATTGATCCAAGTAGTCAAATTATGCAATTGGGGGCATGATTTGGGAAAAATTGAGCCCCTAAACCAAATTTATGGCTCAATCAATTGTATAACATGTATGGCTTAACTAACCCTACTTTTATCAGAAATGCAAACATGTTCACATAATTATCATAGATAGAAATTTTCTTCAATTACCTTAGTGATTTGACCCTATATCTGATATCTTAAACCCTCTACCATTTGCCTTAAACCCTAAGCCATAAGCCCTAAACCCCAAACCATTTAAATTGTAAACCCTAAACCAATCAATTTAGCCCCAATTAACATTGTTTATATATAGTACAAATTAGGTTCACAATCATGAACTTGGTCAAAATCAAATCACTCATTACCAAAATTGACTTAATTGGCTCAATATATGATGATGTGGGGGCAAATTGAGCCCAAAATCACATTCTTTACTCATAGATCTAGGTTTAAGGAGCTCAAATTTTCCCTAATCATCATCAAAATTGTACCTTATATACCCTAAACCCTATTCCCTAAATTTCCTACTCCTTAAACTCTAAACCATAAATATAAACTCTTTAAACCTTGAACCAATCATTTTATCCCAAATTAACATCATTTAGACTAAGAATTAAGTTCACAGGGCTCAGTTTGGTCTCAATCACATGATTGATTACCCCATTTAACTAATTCACTCAATCTACATGATGATATGGGGTATAATGACATCCTAAAAACACATTATATAGTCAAAAATGAGCTAAAGTGATTTAAATTATCCTCAATTATCTTTGTAATTGACCTTGTGTACCCTAAACCATATATACATTAAAACCTAAGTCCTAAACAATAAAACTAAAATATTATATCCTAAATTATAAACCATAAACTTTCCCTATTTACCAATTGATTTATTCCCAATTAACATCCTTTATATTAATAATTAAGTTCACATGGCATATAGCGATTAGACATTATATACAGGTCCTTAAACCTAAACCCTATGCCCTAATCCCTAATCCCTAAAACATAAATTGTAAGCCCTATGCCCTAATGCCCATTACATACTGCAAGCATACATGCCTTATGATATAATTTATTTTATCATGAGATGTCATAAAATGCATTTTTTTAACCTATAGCCAAAACTTAGCCTTTGGAGTACCAATCTAGCTATGCATTTGAAGTAAATTGGGGCTATTTAGAGCCCCTTCAACCTAATTACATGACTATAAAATGTGATTTTTAGGTTTATCAACTCCAATTTCATTATCTTTATTGAATAAAAGAAACATTATTTACTTATATATAAGTTCTACATGTATAGAATGTGGTTTTGGGCTCAATAAACTTGAAGTTATCAACTAATGAATGCAAATGTCAAGTAGTTAAATTATGGAGGTAATTAGGGTCAAAATTAGCCACATGAACCTATTTTAAATTATATATAACTAATTTCATGTCATATATAATTAAAAAAAGAGTTGATTTATTTAATCGAGGAGGCATTTAAGGCCAATTTGAACCCTTTTAAGAGCAAGATATGATTTGGGGAAAAATTAAAAGATTGATTCTATCATGAGTTGATCAAATTAGTTAATTTGTGTAATTAGGGGCATGATCTAGGAAAAATTGAAACCCTAAACCAAATTTATGGCTCTATCAATTGTGTAACATGTATGTAACAAGTACATGACTTAATTGACCCTAATTTTATCATAAATGCAAACATGAAGGTAATTGTCATAAATAGGTGAACAAGCAACTCAAATGTTCTTCAATTACCTTATTATTGGACCATATATCATATATCTTAAACCCTAAACCCTGTACCATTTAACTTTAACCCTAAACCCTATACCATTTACCTTAAACCCTAAGCCATAAGCCCTAAAACCTAAACCCTTAAAATTGTAGACCCTAAACCCTAAACCAATAAATTTATCCCCAGTTAACATCCTTTATATATAGTAAGAATTAGGTTCATAGGGATGAACTTGGTCAAAATTGTATCACTCATTAAACCATAATTAACTTAATTGGCCTAATCTATGATGATGTGGAGGCCAATTGAGCTCAAAATCACATTCTTTACTCACAGATATAGGTTTAAAGATCTCACATTTCCCCTATTACCTTCATGATTGTACTTTATATACCCTAAGCCCTATCCTTAAATTTCCTAATCCCTAAACTCTGAACCATAAATATAAACTCTTTAAACCTTGAACCAATCATTTTGGCCCAAATTAACATCATTTAGACTTTGAATTAAATTCATAGGGCTCAGTTTGGTCTAAATCACATGATTGATTACCACATTTAACTAATTCACTCAATATGCATGATGATATATATAATGGAAATCTAGTAACATGTTCTATAGTCACAAATGGGTCCAAGTGATTCAAATTATCCTCAATTATCTTAGTGATTGACCCTATGTACCCTAAACCATATATACATTAAAACATAAGCCATAAACCATGAACATTATACCCTAGATTGTAAACCATAATCTTTCCCTATTTACTAATAAATTTAGTCCCAATTAACATCCTTGGTAGTAAGAATTAGTCTCATATGGCATAGAGCGATTATACATTATATACAAGTCCTTAAACCTAAACCCTATGCCCTAATCCCTAAAACATAAATTGTAAGCCCTATGCCCTAATTCCCACTACATGTTGCAAACATACATACCTCATGATATAACTAATTTTATCATGAGATGTCATAAAATGCATTTTTTAAACCTATGGCCAAAACTTAGCCTTTGGAGTAACAATCTAGCTATGCGTCTTAAGTAAATTAGGGCTATTTTAAGCCCCATCAACCTAATTACATGACTATAAAATGTGATTTGGGGTTTGATCAGTGCTAATTTACCCCAATCACGATCATGATTGTACCTTATATACCCTAAAATCTATACCCCAAGCCTTAATCCTTAACGTTCATAATCCATAAACTCTAAACCATAAATATAAACTCCTCAAACCCTAAACCAATCATTTTAACCTAATTTAACATCATTTAGACTAATATTTATCTTTGTTATTGACCATGTGTACCCTAAACCTAAGCCCTAAACACTATACCATAAATTGTAAACCAAAAACTCTCCCTATTTACCAATCAATTTAGTCCTAATTAACATCCTTTTTAGTAAAAATTAGGTTCACACATGGAATAGAGTGATTAGACCTTATATACACCCTTAAAATTAAACCCTACATGCCCTAATCCCTAAAACCTATGCACTAATACCTTAATTCCTAATATATATTAAGTATAATGTGATTGCATTATTTAATAATGGGATCATGTTATTCTTAATATAGACAATAATTGGTTCTCAATGTCAATGTTTAACCCCAACCAAGTATTAAAAATAACATAATCATGTTATTACATAACATGATCGCATTATTCTTAATATCTGCTTATCAATATGTATGTGGAAGTAGAACCTAGTATAACAAATAATGTAATCATATTATGTAATAACATGATCATATTGTATAATGTGATCATGTTATTATTATTATATATTGAGCTCACTTTTCACTGTCTATTTTAACCCAAATCAAGAATTATGTCCCTATAAACATTATTTGCATATTTTTGTGAGACCTATAGTACCTATGTACTTGACCCCACCTTTGAAAATCTATCAATTGTCCTTGATGGGTGATAGATCACATTCAAAGAAGAGGAAGACATTGAATAAAAAACACTAGAGGAATTAGAATATTTGAGAGAGAGAAACAAGATACAAATTTAAAAACTTCATGGTAGACAAGGTATAAACCCTAATCCTAATGAACCAAATGCCAAAGATAATGTGCCAATTGATAATAATTAATTAAATAATGATGAAATTGACCATCATGAATTGAATAATGATGAAATTGACCATAATGAAATGAATAATAATGAAATTGACAATAATCAATTAGATAATATTGGAAGTTTACATTCAAAGTTCCAAGTTTTTTATTTTGTTGATGATGAGTCTATGTATGATGTTTCACCCCCCATGAATTAAGAAAATTAGATGGAAAAAAATAATGATGAAATTAACCGTGAATAAAATTTTATGGAAACATATAATAAATAAATAAACAATGAATAAAATGTCATCCCACCTCTAAACAATGAAAGTAATAATAATTTTGAAACACCCTCTCAACAAATTCCACCATTAACAACACCTCCAATAATTATGCGTAGAAAAGACAAGTACTTAATTGAAGTCAATAAAAATATTTTAGAACCAATGCATAAAAAAATGTCTGATTGTCATTCAAGAACACTGGCTCAATAAATTTGGGATACTTTCTTTCATAATTTGGATTATGATAGTCAAAGATGTCAATTATTTGTTTCATTCATAAAATTGATTAAGATTAGACCTATAATGTACATATTAGGACTAAGAACATCTAACATGGATGATAAAAATAATGAAATTGTTTAAAATCTACATAATGCATATCATACTATAGGCCCAAAATCACACACCCAAGATTGTATTTTTTCCCAACGTATACTTACAACTTGTGCAATAAGGGACCGAATAAGGAAAAAATGAATGGTTTAAAAAATAAGCTGAACACTTAATATATATATATATATATATAAACATTAATGAAAGCAATTGAAAGATGTGAAATACTTAATAAACCTAATACCAATGAGTTTTGGGCATTATATGGTAGACTTCCATGAAAGGATGAGGCTATAGCCGATACTGTCAAAGGTTACTTCCTCAATTTTGGAAAGACAATACAAGAGCTTTGCCCAATGCAAGAGATGTAGTGAAAATAAAAGTTGCTTCTCGTAACCATGAATAACATCTAAAACATTTATTATATATGATTCAAACATAATTATACTATAATTTTTTGGAAAAATATCCACAAATTTATATTTTCCAAAGATATTTTGAGATAGCCAAACTTTTTTATGTAAAAATAAATCACACGTGCACCACTTGTTGTTGTAGGCAACATGCTGAATTTTTAATGCACTATGATGTTTTCATCATATTCATTGTACTTTTCATTCTAAAAATATTTTGTAGGAGTATGGCATTGAATTACCACCAAAATCAGCCAAATAATATATTCCAACTATATTTTGCAAAATACTGGATGGATAATTATTTTACAACAAATCATGTTTAAATGGAAATTGTAGCATTTATGGTGGATTGCCAAAATTAAAAAAATGTATCCATGAGGAGATTAAAAGTGAAATTAGATAATAATTAGTTGTTTTAAGAAAATATAAATTAGTGACTTATCAAGTAAAATATGTCAAAGAATCTAAAAGGTGTGAGCTTGTTACAAAAAAGATATTTGTTTTCGAATTTTTGGTCAACTTTAGGGAGAAGATTGTTTATGAGTATGCAAGGCACTCACACAAGGCTAGATGGTTGGATGAACATTTAAAGACAATCAAGGATACATTTCCCCTTGGTTTGATGATTTCATTAGTTGACTTTGCTAAAAATTACACATTCAAAACTCAAATAGAAGTTCAATCACAATATTAAAACTCATCACAAGTTTCCATATTCATGAATATAGCATTCATGCATGCACCTGATAGTACAAAGAAACAATGGAAAATATTAATGGAGTATTATTTCTATACCAATGATGATTTATCACATTGTTCAGAGTATGTGCAAGGTTATTTTTAGAAGTTCTATGAATAGTTGAGTCAGAGGAACATTAATTTCAATAAACATTACATTTGGTCAGATAATTGTACATCACAATTCAAAAATACATGGATGTTTTATTAGTTGAAAAAGATTCACATTACCACTAGTGTAGAACATATTTGGAGATTCACCGAGGTAGGCCATGGAAAAGGGGATCATGATGGTGCTGGAGCATGTGTAAAAAGAGTTATTTCAAGGGAGGAGTTGAAATTTGAAGAGAGTGTTCATTTGATAAATGCAAAAATTGTGGTTGAATGGTGTAATGAGAACATATGTCATGGTGCTTAACTAAATTCTATTGTTTATAGACATTTTTGGTTAATGGAGAAAGAACACTTGGAAAAGTATGAGGACTGTATGACTTTAATAGGTTCAAGTGACCTCCACTCATTTCGTAGCTCAAATGCAAGTTATTAAACTGTTCATATGAGACACTTGGAATGTTTTTGTTCTACATGTGTGGACTTTGTTTGGAATGAATATGAGTCATAAGAGTGGGTGGATGATTGGAATTCCAAACCTCTAATTCCAATCAACACATATTAGGCTCCAATAGCATTACAACTTAAAAAAATGATATCATCAGATGACTTTGATCATGTATCTGATCTAGTGCAGCCATGTAGAATATTTTTCATTATGTACAATTTATTCTCATTATATATCTTCATATTAACACTAAAAATGTTTTTTTATATAGGGCATGTTTTTTTAGTTATTACAGATGAGGATAATGAAGAGGGCACTAATTACTACTTATGTCGATGTGTAAAGAGAGAAAAAATTGACTTCCCTAGTTATAGATGGAAAAAACATTAACTATCCCACTAAGTCAATGGTAGTCACTAGAACTTGGTTTTGATGATATCTTATTAAATATTTAGATCAATGGTTATTTTAAGAGTTTGAAATGCATAGGAAGATACTGACCTATTCAAATTTGATTCTTGCAATGCTTTTCAATTACAAAAATATCATGGAAGGCTATTAAATAGGAATCTATGGAAAGTTCGAGAGTCTGAACATGAAGCTATTCTTGATAATATAAAGGTTAGAGTTGATCCTATTTATTAATTAGATTTAAATACATAGGTATGTTGACTTTCAAATGTAGATGTAATCAATTTTACCAAATGTTTTTTTTATTTTCTAGGTCGTACATATGAATTTTATTTTTTATTACTTACAATTTTTTGTAGGTTAGTGGTGCCAGATAAGATTCCACCTTCATGTGGTAGACACTATCAATAGAGAATTCTATATTATTGAATCTAAGATAATATCATATTGGACATGATTGAATCTCAAGAAATGACTTACATGTTTCATTTCACTCATGTTTAAACTTAGGCTTAAAAACTACATTTTTCTTGTATTGGGAAGGGCATTCTTGAGGCCAAAATGGGTGGTAGATTTGTCGATCAAGCTTGATGGAAGGCCAGGAACTAGGTCCTAGATGTTATCTTCCCCCATAGACATGATGGTAGTGTCATTTTTTGGTTAGGAAGCATTGAAACCATAGTTATGAAACCACAACTTAAACTATGACAACATTTATTGTCAGTGTTTCCGTACTCTAGAATGGTAATGAAAATGCACTTTCAGGTGGGTTTGAACATTGTGGTGATGTGATAACATGTAATTTTCCTAATGTGATCAAAGCGATATATTCTCAGGTGGAGGTCTTAGAGGCAGAAATGGCAGTTGGAGCTCAAAACATTGTTTGTTCAATGCCAAAAAGTTGCATTTTTAGACCCATCATCACTGCAACTTGTCTAATAGATTGCTCTTAAAGGTTCCACCTGATTACTCCAAGGTGAAATTAGAGGGTTTAAATAGGTGGGGGAATGATTTAATGGTTCACATAAGTGACTTATATGCTTTATTTTATGTATGTTTAAACTTAGGCTAAAAACATCATTTTTCTTGTATTGGTAAGGGCATTCTTCAGGCTAAAATGGGTGGTAGGTTTGTTGATCGGCCCTGTTAGGAGGCCAAAATATTGGTCCTAGACATTATCCAACCCTTGTACATGTTGGAAATGTAATTTTTTTTTCAAGAAGCATCAAAATCACAGTTCTACAACCACAACTTAAACATTGACAACACTTGTTGTTAGTGTTTTTGCACTCTATAACGGTAGTGAAAATGCACTTACAAGTGGATTTGAACATTGTGGTAGTGTAATAACATGTAATTTGTATATATATATTTTATCAAATTTATATATTCTCAGATGGAGGTCCTAGAGGTAGAAATGGCAGTTGGAGCTCAAGAAGTTAATTGTTCAATGCCAAAAAGTTACATTTTTTTGACCAAAAATTACAACTTGTCCAACAGATTGCTCTCAAAGGTTACACCTGAGTGCTCTAAGATAAAATTATATGGATTTAATATGCATGGGAAGGATCTAATAGTTCATAAAAATGACTTACAGGTTTCATTTTATGCATGTTTAAACTTGGGCTAAAAATTAAATTTTTCTTGTATTGGGAAGGGCATTCTTGAGGCCAGAATGGGTGATGGGTTTATTGATCGGTCCTAATGGGAGGATAATAACCTATTACTAAACATTATATTCCCCATAGATGTGTTTTTAGTGTCATTTTTTGGTTATGAAGCATCAAAACCATAGTTATGTAACCACAACTTAAACATTGACAACATTTGTTGTCAGTGTTTCCATGCTCTAGAATGGTAGTGAAAATGTACTTTCAGGTGAACTTAAAATTTATGGCAATGTGATAACATGAAATTTTCCTATATGGATGTAATGAAATTGATATCTTTCTAGGTGGACATCTTGGAGGCAAAAATGGTAATTGGAGCTCAAGAAGTTGCTTGTTTAATGCCAAAAGGTTGTATTTTTGGACCCATCACTTCAACTTGTCCAATCGATTGCTCTTGAAGGTTCCACTTGAGTGATATAGGGTGTTATTAGAGGTATTACATAGGTATGGATTGGATCTTAAATTTCATATAATTTACTTACAAATTTTGTTTTACACGTGTTTGAACTTAGGCTAAAAATTTGCATTTTTGTTATATTGGGAAGGAAGTTCTTGAGGCTAGAATGAGTGGTGGGTTTTCTAATCAGGACTAATGGGAGGATAATAACCTATTAATAGAAATTATATGCCACCCTATACATGTTTTCAGTGTCAATTTTTGGTCAAGAAGCATCAAAACCATAGTTTTGTAACCACAACTTAAAGTTTGACAACATTTAATGTCAGTGTTTCCATGCTCTAGAACGGTAGTAAAAATGCACTTTCAAGTGGATTTGAACATGGTGGCAGTGTGATAACATGTAATTTGATTATATGGACATGATCAAATTGATATATTCCTAGGTAGAGGTCCCGGAGATAGAAATGGTAGTTGGAGCTCAAGAAGTTGTTTGTTTAATGCCAAAAAGTTGCATTTTTAGACCCATAACTACAACTTGTCCAATGGATTGCTCTCAAAGGTTCCCCCTGAGTGCTCTAGGTTTTAATTATAAGGATTAAATAGGAAGAAGATAGATCTGAGGGTGCATGTAAATGACTTACAAGGTTCATTTTATGTGTGTTTTAACTTAGGTTAAAAATTACATTTTTCTTGTATTGGGAAGAGCATTCTTGAGGCTAGAATGGGTGGTGGGTTTGTTTATCAAGCCTAATTGGAGGCCAATAACCCATTCCTATATGTTATTAACCCACTTGAATTTGTTGAAAGTGTCAGTTTTTTTCAAGAATCATCAGAACAATAGTTTTGCTAAACTCGCAACCTGCAAAATATGTTAAAACTTGGGTAAGATGATTTTTTGGTTGATTTGAGTTCTATAAAATTGGGTAATGGTTATAAAATGTTAAAATTACTAAAATAATAATATAATTATATTTTTTAAGAGATAAAAACTCTATTTTGATAAATTGACCTATTAGAGCAACAACTATGTCTAGAGACCTAAAAATATAAAATTTGAGAATGAGAGCTCAATCTCTTAGAAACCTATAGTTGGTTGATTTATTGCAAGTTTTGACACATACATAAATCATTGAGTTTTATTGAGACCTATCCAAAGTGTCTTAAATAATATTTTTCAAAAGGAGAGTAGATCTAAGAGATTGGTGACTAGTTAAGCGCAGACCTAATGAGTAATTGACTAGTTTGAAAGAAGATTTTTTGAGAGTGGATTTTGAATCAAGTTGAGAAAAAGAGTGGATAAGTGATGTTGGAATTCTTCATGATCTTAGTGAATGTGAATAGTAATTTCATAGACTTCTTAAACATAGAAAATCAAACTATGCATTAGATGGTATTAGGCGATGATAAAAGGGTTTTGGCCAATGATGGATCATTGTCTCATGAGTGAATATTTTATTTCAAGTTAGTAAGGTTTCTATTTATCAGACTAAAGACATTATATTCAAATTTAGGTAGAAGTTCATCTTTCAATTTTAATAAATATAAAGTTGTAAAGATGAAGAAGTAGACCATGTACATGGTCACCAAAAGGAGTTAAGTGCATAAGAGGTATTGATAGAGATTAATCAAGAACTGAGGGAAAATATAAAGGAATAAGAATCATATAATGCATACAAGAAGTAGTCCTTTTTTTCAAGAAAATATAGTCAAAAAGGCATTAGAGCTTGGTGAAGGTGAAAGATCACATAACTTACAAGTATATTTATCTGAGTGAGCAATTTGTAGGGATTTATGAATGATTTTATGTTTTTACATTATAAAATTTTGAACATGATTGGGTATGGGATTTAAGTGTAATAAAATTTTGGTAATGATCAATTTAAAAGTTGTAAATGGGTGATGACAAATTCAAAATAGATAAGAGTGTCATTAGTCATTTTCACTACACACAATGAAATAAAAACTTTAATTTAAAAAATATGGGAGATCCGAGATTTATAGCATTGAAAAGAACAATTTTTTAATCCTCATTTGTGTACAAAATTAAATATGATATCTGATAGATAATAGTTTGGAAGATCAAAACAACACTATATAATAACACATAATGAAATAAAAACTATATATAAATTAGATAGATTGCCATGATAGGCATACAATATAGGCACATGTGTACAATGTCAATAATACATAGATTGTTTTGATAGGCATACAAAAAATTACATCTATCAACATAGTATCTAATGTTGGGTGAATGTTATATACACATATATAATAAAAAAAATGTATAAATTGCCAAATAGGCATACAAAAAAGCACATCTCATGTAAGACATCATATTCATAAAATAACCTCCCTCTCTTTGCCTTCCTTGAAGAAGAATCTCTCTGAGATGCCCTTCTAGTATATGGAGACCCCTCTAATGATTTTTATTACTCCAAGGTCTGACTACAGGTCCTACGCTCATAGTTCACTTGCAGTTGAACCTATTCAAATATAAGTATTATTACAAAATTAACATAAAATACATTCAATCAATTGTTAACAAATTAATTTTAAACTAAAATAAAAAATCATTTAAATATGCACATATCACAAGATTGTGGTCCTCCTCAACATTTTTTATGCTCAAATAATTTAATGCCAAGCTCAATTGTTTGAATAGGCATCTGAAATATAGGAGAAACATGAGAAGCTGCCTTACTAATCATCTGACTGGGACTATCAGATGTCATAAGACAACCCTGCATACACAATACATTCACATAAGTTATATTTTACCCAAGTATGTAGTAAAATTATTAAAACAAATCTATTTTTACAATTCAAAATTATAAGTTAATATATACCTCTATCAACACCTGTGCAGATGAAATTGCAGCAATAATACCTATGTCTATCTTGGCTCGTAGAGAGGTAGGAGTGTCTACTTGAGCCATCAATTATTCATGTAAACAAGATCTCACTTACTTTTATAAAAATTATCAAAGATATATATGGAAATTTTTCTCAATGTAAACCAAGATATATATGGCAATGTATTTCAATGTGCATATCATGAAAAGACAATGTAAACCAAGAATTATGGAAGTGTAACTGCCATACAATGTGCAATGGCCAAAAATATTAAGTAGTTTACATGTTTGAGGTAATATATAAATTGTATTACATGTACGAAGTGTGAGTGGAAGAGTAGGAGGTGGAAATAATAGTAGCACTTTGAGAAGGCAAAGTTAGGGAGAGAAAAAGAATAAGAGACATATCAAGAACTTTGTCCTTGATAATATTATTTGGATAGAGTAAAATGTAAATAATTCTCTAGAGGTTTATGATAAATCATGTGATTTTCATATCTCTAGTCATATAATATTCAAGTCAGTAGTCTATAGGTTTAAAGTGGTTAAACCCAAGTTTCAATACTCTGTCTTCAAGTACAATCAGAAAAAGGAGAACATAGTCAGTTTAAAGTGTCATTATACGTGAATGAAAGATGAGTAAGGGATAAAGGAGATATATGAAATGAATGTAAACACAATTAAAGTCTCAATACTATTGATAAAATGCAAAATACATTGGAAGACTGTATACAACCCAATTAGTAATGATTTTTAGTTTGCATAGTCATAAAGAAAGACTATGTAGAATTCTTGGAAATAGAGTTGAGGATTTAAGGTATTTTGAAATTTGTGGGATATTATTTTTATGTGTTTTATTCTTTTAATTTCTCTCAAATTAATGTAAAGGGTCTTAAGGGTTTATTTTTTCCTATTTGTTGACATAGTCATGTTGGAGGGGTACATAAATTCTATAAAACTACATGTTAGGAGTGATTTAGTATTGAGAAAGGAAAAGTAATAGTTTGAAAAGATGAGTGGAGCAAGGTTAGATCCATTTCAATCCTTATAATCTTTTATAATTTTAAAAATGTCATTCTTGTCAGGATCTTGCTCCACCAAAAGAGCACAATATGATTACCAAACCAAGCAACTTAATATGCGGAAATTAACCAGATTCACCAAGTAACTAGAATTCAGAATAACACATGATATGAGAGACAATACACAAATTGTATTAACACTTTATATAGAAAAGAATACAATAAAGAAGATGTCACTTCTTCTCCACCACCTTACAGAGGTTTCCCACACCTCAAGTGAACAGTAATTCTTCTCCCCAAAGCTCTCCCTCTCAGGTCCCAACACCCAACTCAAAATACAGAGTTGGTGTTCACCTCCTGTGCTCCACGCACACCACAAGTGCTCCACACACTCAAACAAGTACTCCACGTACTTCAAGTAGATCTCCCATGAACCTGCAACAACCTGCAATTCAACAGACCATACTTATGGAAGGAACTCCCTTGCCTTCCTCTTTGCTCTATCTGAGTACACACCTGTACTCCAAGTAGATCCTGCCTGATACTGTTCCCTGTTGTGTTGCTGTCTATATGATCCTGCACACCTGCAAATCAAACACGATTCTGCTCACCTGTGAACCTTGACCTTGCACACACATACACCTGCAGATCAACGATCTTACTTACCATGTAGATCTCCTATATAGGCCATGCAACTGTGACCAAGATCCTACATACATGAAGAACCCTGCTGATTCTCCAATCTAGCACCTACACCTGGTACTGTGGAACTAGGAGGAACACCCTTGCTCACCTCACACATAGAAGGAGCAAACTTTGCTCAACTCAAACTAGAACACTTTTCCAATACAACCATGAGTCTATTATATAGATCTCATCCAAACAATAATTAGACATCTAATTACAATAATTAGATCCGCAGCTCTCAGTCTAAAAATAGCTCTAATCATGCAAACACTTGGTTCGTTAGCTAACTGCCCGTAATTAGCTCGCAGTCGAACCACACAGGCGACCGACGTCGGTCCCTGTCTGCCTGGAGGTGACCGACGCCGGCCTACCCATGACCGACGTCGGTTGCTTCTCTTCACTATCCTGCCGACGTCGGCTGATCAGACCGACGCCGGTTGCTCTGACGCTCAGCAACCTTCAGCAACCCCTCCAATGGCCTTCTCCATGTCTGCATCAGTGAAGCTTTTATCTCCACAACCTAACAATTCTATCTCATTTATTATCCTCTCAGGTAGGTGCAGGACTGAGACAACACAAATTAGGGTTTGAAATTGGAGAATGAGATAACAAGTGATTTAATCCATGAAAAGTAATTAAATTTTATGGACATGTGTATTTATATAGGAGAAAGAGAATTTTTAAGGTTTAAAGTTGATTTGAGTCTATATGGTATAGTTTCACAGTCAGTATCCTTGAGTTAAGTCTAGGAGACCTAAATAGTCCTAAGGGGTATTGAGTTAGGTGTTTTCCAAATAGAGTTAAATTATGAAAGTCCCTACATGAGATATGTGATGTAAAGGTGTATATTAATTTGTGTTTGGTTTGGTTGGGAGATTTTTAGTTTACTCAAAACAAGGAGGTTTGCCTCAAAAAATGACTAGTAGAAGGAAAGTGTCAAAGAGGAAAGAAGAGATAAGTGAAGAGTTGAAGCTTGCAGTTGTGTGAAGTGGTTGGATGCATTAAATGACATTTAATTGAGTAGTAGATGGTTTTATGATTATTTTGGAAGGATAAAATAAAATTATCATGAAAACCTATGAAAACACATAAGAAGATTGTAAAGAACAAAGCAAGGATAAAGAGAGAGAACATGAAAATAGAGTATGAACTGAGGAGGTTGATGTTAAATGGAAATATTTTAGAGGTAGTTGATTGGTAAAATGACTTCAAGGAGAGAAGGAGGCTTAAGATCCATTGATTAGGTAAGAGTGAACAAGAAAGACATAGTAAATTCAAAGTTGTCAAAGAGATAAAGAGGTTGAACACAAAAGACAAAGAAGGACAAGAAAACATCAATGCTAGGTATTTGGTAGAGGTAAGTGTGTGTTTCCATCCATATCAGGGAAACTTGTTAGAACCTATGCATCAAGATACTTGATAGATAAATTTAACTTAAACTTACAAGGCAAATATACATAGACTAAATGTGCATAGAGCATAAGATTAACTCAAAATTTTACCTCTGTATAATTAAAAGATGTCATCCTAATAGAGACAGATATAGTAGTGGATGGGTCAATAGTTGGATCAAAAAATGTAAACAATAGCTACATCAATTCAAATGTTACAAATATTGACTGTGATGATGAAAGCAACATCACCTCCTATGACATAAAAAATGACATACATATTATTCAATTTATATGTAAATTAATTGCTATCTAAATTAAATTTGCAAATATAACTCAAATTTAACATGATATTTATATAAAATATACCTACATTTGTGTAGTGGTTGATGTATATAGACTAAATGTGTATGCTAAAAACTCATCACTCATAAGAATATTTTCCAAACCCTTTAAACCACCAACACCATCATCATCAAAAGGTCCATTACACACAGTTCCATAATAAATACAAGGGTGGGGTCAGGTATGCACACTAGGTGGCATATCTCTAGCATCGATATGTGAGAGAGTACTCATATGCTGAACAAGTGTATCAGTAAGTGAACCAAGAGCATGTAGAGTGTCAATATCCATGACCTACTGAACTATAGAGGGGATCTCAAGCTCAAGTGGATTTTGGATATGGATCTTTGTAGGCCGATCAGGTGCATGATGTGCACCTAGTTGATCCTATATAGAGCCTTTCCTCGACCTTGAAACTCACTATAATCAAAATAGTTTGGAATCTCATTAAGTATAAACTCATGGTAGAGTTTCCTCAAAAAATACAATGGTACCTCATGGTTGTTACATGGTGAATAATCAAACACCATCCGCTATTGATCTCAAAAATTGTCTATGATTAAATTATGTTGGCAATGATGGAAAGGAAAATGTTTAGAAGTTATTAGAAATGGTGTATTGGTGGATGGGTTACTGAATAAAGTGAAAATAGAGGATTTTGATATTTCTTTGTTCTTGACCTTAAGTGTTGATAAATTATTATCATAATAAGCCCAACAACTATCTTGATATGAAGCCCATGTGTCAATTTGACTCATTATAGAGTCACTTTAACCTAATAATGTCTCTAGGGATTTGTGTGGATGGGTGAAGTGGGTGTTGGTGAAAGTGGGATCCCTCATTATCCCAATTGATTCTTCAATTTCAATTTTATTTTCCACAATGTTGTCAACTAGACTCTCATGATGGCTTAGGGGATTTTGTGGAACTGTAGGAGGGTTAGGTGGAGGGATAGAAGGAGGAACAAGAGGGTTTTCTAGATAATTAGTTAGAGGGTTAGGAGGAGGAATAAGAGGGTTTTGTGGATGGGTAGGAGGGTTAGGCAGAAGAACATGAGGGTTAGTAGGATGGGTTGTTCACAACAAACAAATTACAACTAAAAATTATGAAAATTACTAAAAATTAGGGGTAATTAATGAAAATAACTAAAATTTATTTAAAATTAGGGTTAACAAGTGTAGATTTTTAGCACTTAACTCTTCTACATGAGGCATCATCTATTAGCAACTTCTTAGGACAAATTTAGTGACTTCCTATCAAGCTTTCGTCTCTCTCACCTAAAACATGATCATGAAAGGAGAGGTTAGCAAAGGAAACTTGAATGCAAAATGATGAATTTTGCATTTGGGTTTTGCTTTTTATTTTTTTGGTGACCCAGGGAATGTGATTTCATTATTAACATGATCACATCATTGAAAATAATAATAACATGATCACATTAATAACATGATTTTGTTATTATTTAAAATAACATGATTGCATTATGGCTCGATAATTACCAAGCCATAATTTAAATAACTCAATGACATTAATTAAATAATGTAATTACGTTATTTAGTAACATGATTATGTTACTAAAAATGTCCATATAATTGTTTTTCAAGTTTGTGCACTTACCCATTTAGTAAGACTAAAGAAGAACACTTAAGACATTTGATATTGGTATTAGAGTTTTTAAGAAATGAGAAGGTCTATGCAAATTTGAAGAAGTGTAGGTTTATGAAGAATAGTTTGTTATTTTTAGGATTTGTAACTCCAATATTTTTAGTATTTATAGCTCCAATAGATGGTGTAAGAATTAATGAATAAAAATTAAAAGTAATTGTTGAGTGGCATATTCCAAAGAGCATTACAGAGATAAGAAGTTGCCATGGTTTAGCAAATTTTTACAAAAAAATTATTAAAATTTTTCGTAGTATTATTACACCAATAAAAAATTACATGAGAGGAAAGGCCTTTGTGTGGACAAGAGAAGCAATAGAAAGCTTTGAGTTTTTTTTATAAAAAGATTACAGAAAAAACCTATTTTAGCATTACCATATTTTAATAAAGTGTTTGAAGTGGATTTTGATGCTTCACATGTGGGAATTGGTGTTGTGTTGAGTCAACAAGGAAATTCAATATAATTTTTCAACAATAAATTGAGTTGGTCAAGTTTATATATTTTGTACATGTAAAATTTATCAGTTCTAAATTGTTCATGGATAAATTTAACTATAAACTTTATATTAGGGTTACCAAACACACAAAGAGGTAATGATTCAAATTTTATTGTTGTAGATAGGTTTTCTAAGATGGTTCATTTTATTACGTGTAAGAAAAGCAAGGATGCAACTAGAGTTACAGAACTATTTTTAAACGATGTTGTGAGATTGCATGGTGTTCTAAAAACTATTACATTAGATAAAAACACAAAAATCCTATTTCATTTATGGAGGACTATGGGGACTAAGATACAATTTAGTAATACATACCACCCAAAAATAGATGGATAGACAGACATTGTAAATAAGAGTTTTGAAATTTTGTTGAGATGCATAGTTGGAGAGAAGTCAAACCAATGGGATTTGGCTTTACCGCAAGTTGAGTTTGCATATAATAGTTCAGTAAATAGATCAACTAGTAAATCATAATTTTAGATTTTTCATGAGAGAAATCATATGAGTGTTTTATATTTGGTGCAGTTACCAATTATAGAACAAGTTAGTAATGATACAAAATCATTTACAGAGCATATAAAATAATTGCAAGTAGTACAAAGAAAGTTTCAAAAAAGTAATGAGAAGAATAAAGTAGCAACAAATATTAGAACAAGGTCAAAAATATTTTAATAATATTTAGTGATGGTTTACTTGAGGAAATAAATATTTCCAATGTGCACATACAACAAGTTGAAGTACAAGAATATTGGTCTATGCAAAATTTTGAAGAAAATCAATGACAATGCTTATGAGATGAGTTTACCATAGAATGTTTATATCTCTATAGTATTTAATATTTTAGATTTATTTTATTTCCATGGAGAAGATGGTGAATGGGAAGAGGATGAATAAGTATATTGGTAGCAACAAGTACCAAAGAAGAAGAAATAAAATATAGTGTAGGTTTTGGATAAGAAGTTAGTGAACACAAGGAAAAGAAGTTATAAAAATTATTTGGTATAGTGGCAAGGATTAAAATAGGCAGATAACACTTGGATTTTCGAATGAAAACTAAAGAACATTGACAATAATAAATGGTATGATTATAATCAAAGCAACTCACAGGAGCTGAGTTGTTTTCAACCGGAGGAATTTGATGCAAAGTCCAAAATTCTAAAGGCCATAATTTTCTATTTGTAACTCTATTTGAGATCTTGTTTATGCTAAAATGATTATCTCAAAAAATTTAATTCATCCATAAGAAATCCTATCTGATTAAATATATTTTAGAAACTTTTCTCAACATTGTGTGCCCACTAACCCAATTTTACCACAACCACTATAAAGATGAATAATTAGGGTTTTTGTTATTTGACAAGAAGTGATAACCCATAATCAGATCTAAGCACACCAAATAAAATGTGACACATAATTTAGAATATTCTATGTGGTCAAATTTATATCTAATAGGTATTATGTACTAGACACATACCTCTAGGTTAGACAAAAGCATCAACGTAACCATCCAAGGTCGATGCAAGTGTCCAAGGTCACAAATGTGATTAATCCATAATCTAATGAGTAATCCAAATTCCACTTCTAGTCTTATTCTTTCTTATTCCATATCCATATTAGTATTAACATCATAACTAGCTAAGTATCTTGTTTTCACTACTATTGTAATATATGACATTTGTACTTTCTATTTTTAGCGTATTTCAACATAATGAATTTAGTATATGTTTATCTAAATTTGAAAATTAATTGGATCACTTTAGAGATATTCTATCATCTATGTGTCATAATTTATATCTACCCCTTTAACCCTAGATTCCCCCAATCTAGATTTTAGGGTTAAACATTTAGTGAACCCGATCTATATGAATGCAAAATTTTTGGATTCCTAGGGTTTTTAGTCATCTAAGGTTTTAGTTTATTATAAATTTTAATTTATTACTTATATTATTTCACATCCAACCTAAGCATAGCCCTAGGTTAGGATCTGTGCATATTAAATACTTTGAGTTTCCTCTCATACCACCTAATATGTCTCAAATTAATGAATGGGCTAATCCTATTGTCCATGATGATACACATTTTGAGAATGAAAAACATATTGAGAAGGTTATCATAGAAGAATATTATGATAATGAAAACCATGACTTTAATGAAATCAATGAACATGAGCAAATAAAAAATGAGCAAGTGCAAGTAATTACAAAATTTTATGAGCATATTCATCAAAACCTTAAATATCTTGTTGAAATCCTAAGAACCATATTAGAAACTTAAAAAATAAAAATCATATATGAACAAGTAGGTTCATCTATAGATCATGTTATTAGATTTATGGGTCATCCCCATATACCAACAACCCTCCCCTTGAGCACATAACCACTTCATACTTCTAATGGGGGCATGGGATATGTATTCTAATCTTTATGTCCTAAAACTATTATTGCCACATATTACATGGGAAACCTTAATACCTCAACCCAATTTCTGGTTTTAATGAATATATCTACCTAACCTATGGGTACACATCCTTTGGTGACTTATAAAATATCAAACATTAAATATAAAGAGGTGAAAAATCTTGTCCAAACTATAAAAATTTCATAAATTAAGGTTATAAATATTGAATAAAATTCTATGAAATCACCTTATGGTCTTTGATTCACAAGAGGTGTTCCAAAATCCTCTTGCACCATAGATATTGTTTCATCCTTACCAACTAGTTTTGTTTCACCTAAGATCACATTTTATGATGGCAAGGGTGATCTTAAACAACATATTCGATCTTTCTATATGGCATGCCTTGATTATACATCCAATGATAAAATTTTGACAAAATTATTTCCAAGGAGCTTAAAATATTATGCTTTAAGGTGGTTTTACGATTTATCAACCCGATCAGTAAAAGAATTCAAACCTCTTGTAGACCAATTTTTGGCACACTTATCTATCAATATCACTGAAAAGGTTTCTTATGCCCAAGTTGTAAAAATTAAACAAGGAACCAATGAACGAATTAATGAATATGTCTTATGCTACAAGACAATATTAGTTAAAATGACCAATCCTATCATAGATAAAGATCTTCAATACATCTTCAATCAAAATTTACTTACTCCTTTACATGTGTCCATTATTTCCAAAAAAATTAGATCTTTCAATGACTTATTCTATATTGATGGAAATAGGGAAATGAAACTTATCTCATTGAACAAACTTAAGTATGTAGCAAACATACTGATTACATCTACATCTAATATTAATTTTACTAATATAAACCAAGTTACAAGGTAAAACCTCTTGAACCTAAAAAATCAACAACTACCATGATTAATTTGGTGTCACAACAACTTAATCAAATTGTATTATCTAATGCACCATAGAGACAATTTACATGTTTACTTGAGTCTCCTACTTCATTATTCTCACAAAATCTAGAGTGTCACCTCATATCTCTCCCTCATCATATAGAGTTTGATATGAGTATAACTCTATCCAAAGGTTATGATGTTAATGCTTATTTTTATTATTACTAAGGACCTGAGTATTATTCAAGCATATGTTTTACCTTAAAGCATAGGATACAAGACCACATTGATGACCAAAGGATTACATTTTATGATCCTGTAAAGGAATCAGGTCCACAACTTATTAGTCATCAAATGAAAAAAATATTTAACAATCCTTTACAATATCATTCTAAGAAGGATCTAGAAGTGAAAATGACATAAAATTCACATCCTCTTCCATCACACTATGGTCACCCATTAGATGGGATTATTGGTACTTATATGTGGCATACACCTCTTATGGTTCAATGATCCTTTATCACTTTTGATGACAGTGTGCTTATGGATGATGACTCAAATCTTCATTCCTTATTCATTCGAGTATACCTTGATCACCAGCCTATACAAAATGTTATGATTGGAAATGGTTCAAGGAGAAAATTTATACCATGACATTATTTATGCATTTGGGTTATACAAATCATGATTTCCACCCTTTGACCAAATCTATTAGATCATTCAATAGGACATCATAGTAGATTATTATTGAGATTGAATTAACTTTATAGGTGGGTCTCATACATGTGATTACTACCTTCTTAATTATAACTTCTATGGGTGTCTTTGATATTTTATAAGGATGACCATGGATACATACGCTTTGAGCAGTACCTTCTATAGTGCATGGGTGTGTTAAATAAATTCATGCCAATCAGGTAATTATAATTTGTAAAATTTTTATATGAACATCCACTTGAATAAGAGAAATTTATGCTGAAGCAGTTATTTATCAAATATACTAATGTTAAACCTTTGTAAAAGGGTAAGCAATAGGCAATTTGCTTTCTCAAGTAGCCAGTACTTGAAAGACCATTGCATCAAAGATAAATAATGGGTTCCAAAGAATCCTCATCTACTACACACTATATTTAGATATCTAGAGCACCTAAACATACTCTTATTACTATTATTCCAAATAACCCATAGATCACTCAATGATGGATTATGAACCCCCACTCCTTCTGTTGTTTATTCATGACTACAGAGTCCTATCATACATACATAAAGCATTACATATTCTTTGTGATAGATATTGCACCTACACATGCTCCTTAGTAATACCACTAATTTATTGCACTAGGTTCCCAATGGGGAGATACCTATGAGAATCCATTGGACGAGAACATATGATAGTTATTTTTTTGGCATATTCAAAAAAATACTAAAAAGAATAAAAAAATTTCAAAAATACAAAAATATTTTTAGCATTGACATGTTCTATTAGCTCCTTGGCATATATTTAGTTGGTTATGTGTTAGTATATAGTATATCATTTATTTATATATACACATGTGTTTCATACATCTTTTGAGTGTGATTCAGGCATACTCATATACATGACCTATGCACTTTTGGATGTTGGATGTTTTATATATTCATGTCAGATGGACATCGGGGGCATCCACTTCTTTGATTATGATACACCCAGGTTACATCATTCTATGATCATTTTATATTATTATGTTTAAGCTTATAAAATTACACATGCCTTTATCCATGCATATATCTTTCGTAGTATACTTGATATGCTATGTACTTAACATTTTTTGCTAACACATATGGTTCATGGGCTAATATGCCATGTTATGTTGGTTTTTTATTATCTATTTTTTTCTTTATGCACTTATGTGAGTGTATTGTCTTGCTTGTTCACGCATTTGAATATGCTTCATTGATTTTGGCCTTTGTGCTTATGTTTGTCTATTGTGACATTTGTATATGTCATAGTTGTTTTATGTTGATCATTCCTTACTTTGTGAAAATTTGACTAAGTCATGTCCCTTTGACTAAACAACACTTAAACATGTGCCTTATTTGAATTCTCCTTAGATCATTATCTTTTTATTTGATTTGATTGTTGTTATATGTGTACGTGATTGCTTGTTGATATTTTATTATTAATATATAGATGTTACCATGATTCACATCATGCATATTATGACTTGATGTGATTACATTCTTCATGATTCAATGATATATCTACCTATACATGTTACTTCTATATGCTACATGGTTCATACATAGATTATACAACTATCTTCTCTTGTTGAGGTAAGGTGACTACTGGTTTTTACTTCCACTCACCTCAAAATGGGGAGCATATTAGTGGGGGCATGCCATAAAAGCATGGATTCCACATTTTTTACAATTCACTAGATTCAAATATATAGTGGGGGCATGTTTTAAAAAGATGTTCTCCACATATACACAACTTTTAAGTTTTAGATTATAGTGGGAGTGTGCTATGGAAATATGTTTTCCACACTTACACAATTTGTAAATTGACCAAAATTCACAATTATATGATTTAGATACACGTGTGGTAGAAATTTATACATTGATACCATTGTTATACCTAGGTTTCAACATGAGACATATATAAGTTGCATATATTATGCAAAGGGAACACAAATTATAAAATCAAATCAATTTCATATTTCAAAACACTTCTACAGACATTAGCTCACTAGGTTAGACTATTACAGACTCTATTAAGCCAATCTACTACAGTAATTGGTTCACTTTTTGGTATGATTGAGGTGATTAAATCACTTTATATTTCCATGTTTATAGGTTGGACTTGATTACATCATCCAACCTCACTATATTTATATTGCGATATGACTTGGTTCACTCACACTTACTAGGTTATAAGTATGATTGGGCTACACGTTTGAGCTAATCCCAACTAGCAGGTGGTAACTCATCTTTTCTCCAAGGTTGGGGTAACTTTTATCCTTTAATATTTCTATATTTATGCACTTTCCATATTTATATTTGTCATAATATCATTTCTAATTGTTCATAATGATACATCTTTAATATTTTTAAATATTATCAAAAAAAGGCATGGTGGTTGCGTCAATACACATGTGTACTCCTAAACCTTGTTGTCTTTACTTTCAATCATTTCAAATGCTTTAAATTTTAAATTATATGCACTGATTGTATATTACAACATGCACTTTGTTGCAAGTCAGTCACCAATAAAGCACTCAATTTGGACTAGCGCAATGGCAAGGATTGTTATACACACCTATGTACACATTTCTTTTCGTTTAAACTAGTAATTGGATTACTAGATTAAGGGCAGAATGTAGACACTATTTTTAAATTATATAACACTTCAATATTATACACTTGTAAAATATATTTCAAGGATGTACCTTCTATTTTTATACCTTCTGTTGCCGAAAGCCTCACATACACTATCTCTCTATGCCAAATTGCTTATCTCTTGGTTCGACCAATGTTTTTATGATGACTCAAACCTTCTATCATGATTAAAATATTATAAACTGCCTTATCTTCTATCTCTACAATTTTTGGACCTATGCTTATTTTCTAATAGGTCAGACACTTGCATCCCAGTCAAATATGTATATCAATGTAAGTCTCTTATCCCAACACAAGTGTCAAGTGCCCTAAAGTCATCTAATTTACAAATTAAATATATTCTTATGGTCAACCTAGGTGCTTTAATGTGAGATATTCTCAAAAGGGATTGGTATATATACATGATCAATCCTCATTCATTCTTCACCTAACACAAACTAAATAACTCATAAGGTAACTTACATAAATCATTCAATCAAACACTCAAGTGAGCAAAGCTTCCCCTTTTTTCCACTATTTCCATATTAGTCATAGGGAAAGAACATCTGTAGGTCTGAAGTACTGAAGGAACATTCCATGACCCACATTTTCTATGTTACAAACTAGGTCACTCTATGTACATGCTTATCATACATTACAACATGATTATCACACAATCCAACACACAGGGGAGAACTACATAAGTTTGACTCCCTCTTCGGAGTATTGGGTATGTAGATAGCACTCATTAATAGATGTGTCTTTGGGGTGGTTCAATATTGTGTGCCCACTAACTCATTTTCTCATAGCCATTATGAAGATAAAGAACTAGGGATTTTTTATTTGATAAAGAACAACAACCTATGATTTAGATCTAAGCACACTATAGTGAAGGTGACACAGAACTCAAAATATTTTGGGTGGTTGCATCCAAATCCTTAAGGTATTTTATACTAGACACTTGTGTCCATGTTAGACAAAAACATTGATGTAACCATCTGTGGTTGATGTAAGTGTTTGAGGTCATAATAGTGCTTAATACAAAATATGATGATTGATCGTGAATCCACTTCTAGTCTTATTATTTTTTATTCTACATCCAGACTTGTATTAGCATTAAAACTAGCTAAGTATCTTGTTTTTATTTTCATTGTAATATTTAGCATAGTTGTACTTTCTATTTTTAGCATATCTCAGCATAATAAATTAAGTATATGTTTATCTGAGTTTGAAAATTAATTGGCTTGCTTTAAAGATAGTCTACCATCTTTATGTCATAGGTTATCTCTACCCCTTTAACCTTAGATTACCTCAATACAGATTTTAGGATTAAACACTTACATAACAATAATAGGATGCGATCAATGTGCAATATATGAAATGTATTAGTGTGTATGCTTATATATAAACTTCACAAATTCAAATTAAGGCCTTAGTTTGAAAATTAATTGGCTTGCTTTAAAGATAGTCTACCATCTTTATGTCATAGGCTATTTCTACCCCTTTAACCTTAGATTACCCCAATATAGATTTTACAATTAAACACTTACATAACAATAATAGGATGTGATCAATGTGCAATATATGAAATGTATTAGTGTGCATGCTTATATATAAACTTCACAAATTCAAATTAAGGCCTTATTTATGTGCAAGTAGACATTGTGAAAGCAGGAAATTCGACAATCATGACACAAGAAAATATGGTAGAATGGAGAGAAGAATCCACAATCGACATGACCAGAATCACAATGATCCAATAATGATCAGACCACTATCAAATTATTTTGATTCTATTCAAGATAATAAAATATTAAACAATATAAATCAATGAATACACATAAATAATGGTGAGTATCCCGAGACAATAAAATAATAAATCTAAATATATACATAAATAAATAATGATGAAAGAATATATGAAATTTAATGTAAAATAAAATATGCTACTAAAAATTTAATTTGAACTAATAATCTATATATAAACACAATAATATCATTATAATTATATATCTTATATCAAAATTAAAAATCTACAATATACCATATCATCATCCTTATCAATTTAATACAATGAACACTCCCCAACAATATAAAAGTAAATTAAAAAACAAAACAAAAAAACTTTATATGCGAGATATTATTTGTGTTTTGGCTGGACCCCTATATCTTCACACCCTAGCATACATTTCTCGTTTTCCATTTAAGTGGACCAGTATTTGAAAAGCCACTTTAGAGGTGGAAATGTCTCCTCGTCATGAGTTGACGAAGTAAACAACGTTCTTGGTGGGTCCTCCGCTTCTTTATTAGGGTGGAGGAAGTCTACCGAGCGAGGGAATTTTTTGTCGCCTGCACAAAAAGTTAAACTGCCATCCACATTAAAGTCAATAAGTTTCCGCGACGTAAACGACGCGTAAGACTTTAACGATAGAGGGTCAAGTTTTGCCATGTGTGAAGTCGACACTTGTCCCCACAGTCGCACAAATCCACAGTATCAGCGTGATGACGACAAAAGTGTGGGAGGTTTCCACGAAAAATTGCAAATATTTGCCTTACATTCTATATATTTCTTTCATCCTTCCAATTCCATACTGCCAAGCCTTGGGGGCATCCCACACAATCACGCTTCACTGATTTCTGTCACCAATACCCATTTATATCAAAATGAAGGTAAGTTCATATTGCTGCACTTTATGAGAACCTCTGTGAAAGTCCCAACTAATTGATAGCCCTTTTTTTTACGAATATGCAGAAAATGGAGTTAAAATTGCCCATCGAGGATGAGAAAAGCAAGAGAAAGGCGTTCAAAGTGGTTTCAGGGATCCTAGGTATGATACGTCTTTAATTCTTTTAAACCCTGACCTTGAATTTACGTATTCTGGTACAGAATCTGATGAATATTGTTATCGCAGGAGTGGACTCTGTGGCCGTGGAAGAAAACAAGCTAACTATAGTTGGGAATGCAGACCCTGTGTTTGTTGCCGCAAAACTCAGGAAAATTGGTTTTAGATACACACAATTGGAGACCGTGGGTCCGGCCAAAGAAGATAAAAAAGAGGATGAGAAGGAAGAAAACAATCCAGAACCCACGAGAGTTGTGTACGTCCATGGGCCATATGAACACGACGTTCTCAGTGACGAGAATCCTAACGGCTGCACCATCTGCTAAATTCGTTTGTAGGATTTTTAATATGGTTTTCAACCTGTATCTCGCAATAAGGATCTGCATGCCTCTGGTTACAATATGATTAAGTTGTTGGTGAGTCCAGAAATGAAGTAGTGGGTTGATTGTGAAGAGCTCACATGTTAAATTTGAACTGCGTTCATTGGATTCATTTCATATGGTTTTCCTCTTTCGAGGGTTAGATTTGGGTGCGGATGCTTCATCTACAATCTTTAAATCCTAAATCACGTATGTTTATTTGTGTAAAATTTTTATGGTTATTAAGGGTTTGAAGTGGTTGTAAGACTTTAATTTACAAACGGGAAGATCTTTCATCATAGTTGTTTCTTTGACGAACGCTTATTATCATTGCAAGCAAAAAGTTTTAAGCTGCTCTGATTCTTGTAGGATGTCTTTATGTTAAGCCGATTCTTGCATAACGATTTTTTGGGATATAATTTTAAAAAAAAGTTGATAACATTTTTCTCTACGATCATTATTTCGTTGGTCTTTTTTTCGTTGTGGTGGTTTTAGTGGTTCGGTCAGATTTATAAGTTATGGTCGGGATTGGGGATCTCCTCCTATCTCATAATAGTGACATCAGAGGTTGAGATTTGCCTTCCTAAAATAAGTTTCTATCCCTGGCTCTGGGAATTTCTCCTAAAAGAAATCAAGATGAGACATTAGAGGCTCAACAAAACACTACTTGGGATCCCTTACTTGTAGATGAGGATCCTCTTGCCCTGAGAGGATGAGGTGGTAAGCCTTATGACCCATCATCTCTACTGCCTCCCCTAACGTCCATGTTTGATACGGCTACTTAATTGTTCTCTTTATTGTTATATGTACCTTGTTCTCTTTGCTTTGCTGTCAAACTTTTTTTTTTTTTTTTGGAGTGTGAGTCATTTTAAACCACTTTTTTGACTTGTCACGAGGTGTCTTTACCCTCAATGTGATTATGTTTATGGGATATGACTTTTCCACCTTTTTTTTGTATGATTAACACTGCACCATATCTTATTTAAGTAATATATAAACACTCTTCAATTTTTTATTTTATTTTATTTTTTAAATTAATAACATATTAATTGTCTTATGAAATTCACATATTTTAACTCTAAACAAATTTGTGAATTCTAATAATTAATAATTAAAATATTAATTTATTCATAAAATATAATATATTTATTTATAAATATTAATATAATTGTTTTGGTTGTCAATTAATCCAATGACTTTAAATATTCAAATAGTTTTATTTTTTTAATAATTTAAATTTTTAATAATTTTAAATGTCTAAATAGTTTTATATTTTTATTTATTTAAAATTTTAATATATGTGAGTACTCTTTAAAAAAATATAAGAACAATATTTATATGAGATCTTCTTTAAATCCTTTTATAAAATAAGAATAATATTTCTATGAAATCTTTTTTAAATCCTTTTAACAAGAATAAAAATATTTACAAAAATATGAAGTAATTACTAATTTTTATTTTTATTTCAAAAAATCATACATCATTGATAAGAAGAGAGTTTACAATCATCTTTTAACTTTATATAATAAATTAATAATATATTAAAAACTCAATAATTTATATAATTTTATATTTATTCACTTCTTTACTATGAATATAAATTTTTTTTTGAAAGTTCTTTTTATTAAATAATATTTTCTTCTTTTTAATTTTTTATTTAATTAAATTATTATATATCATTTAATTAAAATTTAATTTTTATTTTATATCCTTTTCTAATGTACAACTAGACCCTTATCTTCTTCAGAGAGTATTTTTGTAACTGCTATGCCTCATTCTTAACGTTTTGTAACCATTAATATATAAATCAAAATCCATAATTATCTGTGGAGTGTTTCTCCGCCACGGGACCGATTTAAATCTATCCATTTAAGCCTATCCCAATGACGTGTGGGAGAATTTGCAGCGTTGACAGTCAAGCGTTGTAGGGCCCAGCCAACATTTAAAAACAAGCAATGGTACTTTACAATAATTGTATAATGATGTAACATGGGGCAAGCTCATGTCAACGCTTAATCAGACCACCCTAATTTCCAGGTGCTCCCAAATCTACGCGGCTTCGGCGAAACCTGAAGAAAAATTGTTTTCACTCACTTGTTTGATATTTGAAGAAGAGTCCATTTCTTAGGGTTTCTCTCACAAATCCAATAATTTTTGTCCAGAGAATAAAGGAGTCAAACGTTTTTAGAAAACAGTTTCATGTTTTTTTTTTGGTTATATGCTTTTAGCAGCAAGATAATATTGATTTCAATTCTCCCTTTTGAAAATAGATCCAGTGGCAAGATCTCGAAACTTAAAAAATTAAATTTATTATAAAATTAATATCATAAAAACATTATAAATGATATAATTTAAATTTGTATGATAATAAATAAGTATTGATTTTGATGGTCATATGATTATATTTATATTTTGTTCTTATAAAATATAATTAATTTATTGATGAAATATAAAGTGATAATAAAAATATAATAAAACAAAATTGTATTATTATATAAAACATTATTTTTAAATAAAACATGATTACTTTCATACATATAAATCTTTCTTTTAGTTTGAGATCTTTTATATTAATTGTAAGTATGTTCTCATCTAGTTTGTATGGAGAGATGGCGCTTTCTTCAACAATATAAACTATGTCATAATCACACAAAATTTAAAGAGGTTTTTAAATTTGAGTGTCTAATATATTCCCTCTTTACAAGAAATCAAGGCTCTCTATAATCACTAAGAAATCTTATTTATTATGACGATGAAATATGTACAGATCTATTCGATAGAAAGATGCCACATTACAAATCTGACTTCTTTAAGGATCATCGCCACAACTCCATGTTTCATAATTCAGTTTCAGATTCCATTCTTTAATCTCAAATTCAAAGACATAAACAACTACACTGTTCTACTCAATAACAATGAGTTGTCAAGACAAAAGTCTCAACTATTTTAATTTTTTTATTTTATCTCTTTTTTTCTTTATATATTCTTATATGAAATATTTATTTTCGTACAATCTTATTAATTTATTATAATATTAAACATTAATAACATATTATGTTTTACATATAATTATATTTAATAAAATAATATTGAACTTTTAGTTTTTAAGAATAAATTACGTTATTTTTATTTGTCTTGATGTTTTGAATCATTATCTGTGATCCTTCTTCATAAATTTTTTCTCTTAAAGAAAAATCATAAATGATAATTCTAAATATCAAAACAAATAAAAACAACATTATTTATTTTCAAAAATTAAAAATTCAATTTATATGAATTTTGAAAATATAAAATATTTAAAATAATATTAACTAAATAATTCTTATAAAAAATAAATTCTGATACCAAAAAACACCAATCAAATTTAGCGTCTTGACTGTGACTAGTCCTTATTGCATTTATCCCCTATTTTCATCGGTCCCATTCTTGGCTTTAATGGACATTAATATCCAAATTAATTTAAAATGAAAAACTTGTCTGCCATGTTTAGTCTGAAAGATTCGTACGGTCTGTTTTAAAAAAAAAAATAGGACTTCGGGGAAAAGATAATATACAATCCGTTTTAATGGAAGTTTAACTATATTTTTTCCGTAACTTTTGGTTCTATTCTCACTTTGATATGTTTGATTGGAATACAAGATCTTTTTGCTTTCCAACGTGACGTTCAATTCTTTTCCATCATTTTCACAATTATTAATCAGATCATCTTCTTTGTTTTCGGATAAAATTTCAGAGGTTTTTAATTTTTTTTAATAGTTTTATTTCAAACTTCAATTTCACAATTATTAATTAGATCATCTTCTTTGTTTTCGGCTAGAATTTCAGAGGTTTTCGGGTCTATCAGGGTAGAATATCAATACAAAATTGGGTTACTATTAAACTGAGCATATGCGGCCATTAAAATATTTTTTTTCATTTTATAACAGTTATCCGGCAATAAAATAAAATACATTTACCCTTATGTTAAAATTGAATATCTACACGATACATTACATATTGGAGGTTAGGACACTAAACACAAAGCACCTACATCCACATAAATTATATATCTGTATGTGGCCGACGTGCAAAGGAATCTGATTTGGTTGCATGTGGATGTCGAGTCCTTGCTTTTTATTCTACTTTAGCTTCTCTCTTGTGGTGTTGATGGCTCTTCTTGGTCAATCGTTGGTTATTGTCTTTCGTTTATTATTATTTTATTTTATTTATTTATTTATTTATTTTAATTTTTTAATTAATTTATTTATTTGTGTTTGTTGGCCAAGGCTTTTTTTTTCAACAATTAAATTTGGATGTATTTATAAATGTTTATGTAAATTCTTATGATTATACAAATTTAAGTGGATTTGTGATTTTAATTATCAAATTTTAAGATTTTTTATCACTGTTATTTTTAAAAAATTATTATTATTTTTGTAAGAAAAATGTATGTCAATTTTTGTAGGATGGTTTTTGAAGATTAAGACTAAGTAAATACAATCATTAAGTTGTTTTGGATACATATTACAATAACTAAATTATTTTAGAGAGAATCAATAATAAAATGAGAAGTTTTATTTTATTTTATTTTTAAAATTATATATATATATACCAAATTTTTTTAACAAGTCTCTCAAAGTAAGTGGATTGATAGAAAAGAAGTATTACCAAGAAAAATAATAATTAAAAGTCTAATTTAACAAAATAAAATGAGAAGTTTTATTTTATTTTATTTTTAAAATAATATATATATATATACCAAATTTTTTTAACAAGTCTCTCAAAGTAAGTTGATTGATAGAAAAGAAGTATTACCAAGAAAAATAATAATTAAAAGTCTAATTTAACAAAATAAAAGTACCAAACATATTTAAAGGAGGAGGAGGTTTAATACGATAAATTATATACATGAAAAAAAAATGAGAATATATGTAACAATTACAATCATCTTATTAAAACTTATATTTAAGAAATTTTCTTTAAAAGCAAGCTCATATCTCCATTCAGGGATTTTTAATTTATCATTTAAAATTTAAAAATATTTTAAATACACATCATTTTATATAATATTAACTACTAATTCTTATTTATTATTTATTTTAAGTGAAAATATACAATATAAATGTTATCATGTCACAATATTTGTATCAAATTAATTAAATATAATTAAATTTCACATTTTAAAATATATTTATATTATAAAAAAATTTATCAAAATTTTAAATGAATTAAAATTATAAGTTATTACATTGATAGGCGTTCCCTACGGTGGCATCTGGGGGTGTGAAAGGTTGTAATGGTGTGAGTGGGTTGACAATGGTAATTAATTATTTTGAAAGCAGACATAAAATAAATTATAAAATAAAATTTAATTAACAAGCTAACATGAATAAATTAAAAAAAGCAACCTTAAAAAATAAACCTTTTAATACCGGAAATATATTATTTATTTATTTTATTTATTATGCATATTTCTCAAAAATATTTTTTACTTATTTAATTGATGCAAAAATATATTATTTATTTATTTTATATTTGCCAGAAAATGTTTTTTACTTAATTATGTGAAAAAAAAAACCCTATTAAAAGGTGGAAAAATATACTCAATAGCAATAAAATATTTAAAAATTAAACCTCAAAATTATACACTATAAAAATGAAAAATAGTTATAACTAAATAATATATATAATTATAATATATAAATATTATTAAAAATTTAAAGTGGTATTTTTTAATTGTATGGAGAATCTAAATCTTAATTTGAAAGAAAAGACTTTAATGTTGACTCTTAACTTCTAGCATAGGATAATTTAAGATTTGGGTTGAATGTTATTACACTTTTTAGTTGTCATTATAAATTAATGTTATATGAATAATAGAAATATAATTTAATAAATATGTAGGGAATATGGCTTGACAAAAAATGCAGTTTGAAAATGAACAACAAAAAAAAACATTATGAAGAACAAAAGCAAGAACGTAGAAGAGAAATTATCAAGAATATCAAAGATAAAAATGATAATTACCAATGACATATGATGATATAATAAATAAAAATGAATATGAAAGACAATGACACACAAAACGTAGAGCCAAATTGTCAATCGAAGAGCTAGAAGGACAAATGAGAGAACATGCAGAATATATGATAGCACATCATGCACAAACTTCTTAACAAGACCAAGTTGTATTAAAAATAAGATTACAAAGATCAATACATGCAAATAAAATGACTAATGCAGAAAGAGCACTACTACAACAATAAAATTGAGACAAAGTACAAAAACATCATCTTGAAAATAATAATGTCGATGTGAATGGTAAAAATTAAATTTCAATGGAGAGAGAAGCATAACATAAGATGGAATTTTTTGAAAGCCCTATTCATGAGAGTGAAAGTGGAATAGAGTGTGTACCAGAAACCCCACAAGAAATATTGATAGAGGCATTAGAATTCAGTTTTGCTAATATTGATGATGATATACAAGGGCCTATGAAGAATCAAACAGAAGCAAACAATGTCAAAAGAAGAAATAAGAAAAATAATTTTAAAATTATTGAATAAACATGGCCAAGTGAAATGCAAGGATTCCAAAGAAATCAAGAACAAACAAATATTAATATAACTAAAAATGTTGGTATAGATTTTAAGACCATACAGTTATTATTTTGATGTGAGTTAGATAAACTTACTTCTCCACATGTGTTATATTTGTCAAGAGAGTTACCCTGGTATGATTATTCATCAAGCTCCTGAAGGGCCTATTTGTAGCAGATGTCAATAAGAAAAAAGTGTGCACTGATTTTATGAAGCAAATAACATGGATCATGGGCCCCAACCATCTGAATTGGCAAACTTAACTCAAGTGGAAGAGATGTTGATCGCTTGTGTGAATCCAATTATGCAAGCGACCCATGCAATAGGAGGGCAATACAAATACAAAGGGCATAGTATTTGTTTTCCATAGGAAATTAAGAAAATTGTCAAAAATTACCACATCATATTTTAGATCATTCAATTATCATAGTGAAAAAAAAGCAACAATATGGAACTACATACAACTTTATTGTGAATAAAGATCGTGTATATAATGCTCTTAAATATAATATTGAACACGATAAGTTCTATAAAGATGTCAAGATTGATGAAACAACTCTAAAAGATCTCCCAACCAATAAGTCTAAAAATGAGTTCAAAAAATTGAACTCAGTTAACATGGAATTTAATACAGATTTCAATGAATACATTTTTCCAAGTCATATACTTGAGACAGATGAAGGTAATATTGTAGATCACACGTCATCAATGGAAACCAAACCACCCAATGCCTCGAGAGAGATGGAAGTGATTCGATCTTGGGTAAATAATCCAAATGCTGATTTAGGTGAATTAATAGGTTGGCCACAAATTGGTACATCTCCATTAAATGAGTATGTGATAGAAGGTTTATTAGACATGGCTTTCCCAACTCTATTCCCTGATGGAAGATGTGATTGGTTAAAACCATGATTAAAATGTGTACATCTGCATGAATATGTAAAACATTTGATTCGATATTGAGATAATATTTTTGGAACACACCCTTGATTTAGGTATCTTGCCATGAACAAGATAATGTGAAATCGAGCACAAAATTCATCAGCAATATTTGTAAAGAAAAGCCTTCAATAACTACCAATTACAATTGATGAATTACATGAACACATGGATAATATGCCAGAATCTCACCTTGTAAATTGATTGATGCGATATGGAAATAAATTACAAGGTACACATTCCTATTGGATAAATTTTCATGCAAAGTTAATTGATCTATTACATCAAATTAGAACACCAACTATCTTCTTTAGTTTAAGTGTAGTAGACATGTATTGGCCAGACCTCAATGCACTGATGCCAAGAACTCCACCTACTGATCCATGTGAAGCACAAATATGGTGGTGAAAAAACATAATTGACCACCCACATATAGTTGCTTATTATATGCACATTAGAAATACAATGTCCTGAAAAAAGATACTACAAAAGTTTATAAAGGTTAAAGATTTTTGGTGTAGATATGAATGGAAACACAGGGGGTCTCCACATGTGCATGGTTTTTTATGGTTGGATGGATCGCCGAATATGGACACCTTAGATTGAGAAAATAAAGATCAAGTTTACTTAGCCAAAACATATTTTGATGGAATCGTACATGCATGGAATCCTCAAGGAGATGCACATCAAAGAAACATACAGGTATGAACTGATTCACAATTTACTTATGTTATATAAAAAAATTATTATAAAACTACAAATAAATATAAATTCATGTGTGATACAAGGAGGACACAATTTGAGCTCACATCCATGTTTGAGGAACACAGTAAACATTAATCAAATAGATCCAGATTAGGACTATGAAGAATTGATTAATTGTGTGAAGCATCATACCATATGTAAAGATGGAGCTTGCCTATGAAAAAAGAGGAAGAAAGGTTTACAGGTAAAAATTATTATCTTAAAAGTAATAATCATTAGTGTAAAAATATGTATGAAATGTTTTTTTATATGAATAATAACACAAAATTTCATTTGATGTAGGTACAATGCACCTTGGCCTTTGCATCTTGATGGATCAAAACTATGTGTAGATCTAGAAAAAGGAGATAAAAAATATGAGCCAAAAAGAAATGATGATCGTGTGAATACTCATAATCATTATGTGTTGTAATCATGGCATGAAAATGTAGATTGACAATCGGTACTCTCAAAACATGTTGTTGTGAACTACATTAGAAAGTATGTTGCAAAAGCAGAGCAAAGTTTAGAAACATATCAACAAATTTTGATGTGACTTGCAAATGTTGAAAACCCAGAATATCCTACTACATGAGTGTATAAATGTTTGCTAACTAAAACAATTGTTGAGAGAGATATAGGTGTAATGGAAACATGCCACATGTTGTTAGAACCTCCTTTGATGGAGTGTAGCAGGGTATTTGTATCATTGAATGTTGGGCATAAAGTTTTTAAACTGGTATTAAAAGAGGATGAAGAAATTAAAAAAAATTAAAAGTCAATAATAGATGGATACATTGAGAGACATCGCTCAATGGAGCATTTACCACTCATTGAGGTTGTAAGATCATGGATTTATAATCCAAAAATTAGAAAAAGAGAAAAGTGGAAACCAAGAAAAACATGTGCTATTGTTAGGGTATGGCCTAGGTTTTATAGCATCCCAGAACAAGATAGTCAAAAATTTGTAGATTTTTGTTGGTCAGAGTTACTATTGTACAAACCATTTCGTGATATTGAGGTAGACATTGGCCAAGATGAGGAGGCAATAAAATATAATTGGAGTGTATTTAAATATAATCATTTTCATTTAGAGCGAAAGATTGAAATAAATAATGACATTCAACAAGAAAAAGAGGATGAAGATGATGACATTATCCAACAGAATACAACTAAACATGAGTGGGAGATCATATCACGTATACATCGAAAATAATATCTACATGTTTCTGAGAATGATATGTTGGGTCGAAGAGATATTGATAGACAAACAATTTGGGATTCAAATTACCTGGGTGAAGAACAGATGAACAGATCTCTTAAATTTGTAAATATGACAAAAGAAGATAGCTTACTTGCTATGGACGAAACAGAGTGTAATTTTTGTTATGAAACCCTGAGTGAGAAATAAAAATTAGCATTTGATATAATTATAAGACATTATAATCAAGGACAAAATACATCTCCATTGCATCTGATAATCCAAGGAACGACAAGAATACAGAAATCTTATCTTATTGGAGGATTACATTGGCACTTATAGAGTTATCACAACCACAGTGTTGCCCCCTTCTACTACTTACTCCAATAGGAGTTTTCGCAGTTAACATTGCGGCATCAACAATACATATAACTTTGCGAATTTCTATTTCAGATTTTGAAAAACTAGAAGAAATAAGGTTAACAATCCTTCAAGAAGAAATTAAACATGTTAGATATATTTTGATTGATGAGATAAGCTTTATAGGTCAAAATATGCTTGAAAAGATAGATTCTCGACTCTGCCAAGCATTTCCAAAAAATGATGATATGTGCTTTGGTGGAAGGTCAATGATTTTTGTTGGGGATTTGGGATAGTTACCTCCATTAATTGATAGACCTCCATATGCAAGTACAAGACAAGCAAAATTATTATGGAAAAAATTTGTAACTATTGTTACACTCGATAAAGTTTTTAGACAACAGGGTCAAACTAAAGAACAATAACGGTTTCGAGAACTTATAACAAATCTCAGAGTTGCCAATCCAACCATTAACGACTAGCAGTTGTTGATGACTAGAACAGATACTTCACTTGAAACAAATGAAAAGGAGGATTTTAATGAACACATGCATTTATTTGCAACAAATGAGAATGTGCGTCAACATAATAAGAGAAAATTGTATGCATTGAATCAACCTATTTCTCAAAGCATTGCAACTAAAGGATAAAACAATACTATTGCAGGATTGGATGATGAATAATTGAAAGTTGAATTGTTGATTGTTGTTGGTGCGAGGGTGATGCTCACCACAAATTTATGGATAGAAGCAGGTCTTGTCAATGGTGCACTTGGATATATTTGAAGCATTGTATACAAACCAGGGCTAATATCCCTGAACCACCTACATATGTTATGGTTAAATTTGATAACTACATAGGGATTCCTTTTATTGATGAATCTCCAACTACAATTCCTATCAGTCCAATACAAAGGGGCCATGTGAGTCAACTACCTTTGAAATTGGCATGGGGATTGACAATCCATAAATCACAGGGCTTAACACTTGACAAAGCCACAATTGATAGAGGAATTACAAAAAGACATGGTTTGACATTTGTGGCAATATCACGTGTAAAGTTATTACATGGATTAAGGATTGCACTGCCTTTCACATATGACAAGGTTAAGAAATTGAAGAATGGAAAAGGGGTACATAAAAGAAAAGAGGAAGAAGAAAGGCTTCAATTGTTAGAGGATCTCATGTACATAGATGGAATTTCTTAAACTTATTGTTATTATACTATTTATATATATCATATATATGTTGATCTTTATCTCTCATTTTATTGTCAAATGTATATGGTCTGAATTTCATAAAATTATTGTGATATTTGATATATGTCATATCGGTGTTTTCCTCTACTTTCCATGTTCTCTAAATTATAGTTCTATTGCATATATTTCATATATGTGTGTGTGTGTGTGTGTGTGTGTGTGTGTGTTTCTTTATTTTTAATGTTAATAATTAATTAAATATTTATATTAAATATGTTTTTATTAATAAATTTTTTAATTTTATACAGCAACGAGTGTTACTAGTATACATATCTTAAATAATTTTTTGTAAAATACACCAATAAATATCATTCTCGAGGTACTCACAATTCAAAACGATATAAGTACCTCGAAAATGATATCTATCGATATATTTTACATAAATTTATCTAAAATATATATACTTACTTACACTTTATCTACATAAAATATATAAAAATATTTAAAATCAAATCTCCACATTGCAAAAGTAATCATTTGATTCCAAATAATTCCATATGTGATTTTCATATTTGTTTGTACCATATTTCGTCGGGTTATGAATCTAATGATTTATAATATTATACGATTCATCTGAAAAAATGAATGTTTTTTTTTTTTTTTGAAAAAGTGTAATATAGTCTTACGAACTTACCTAAAATCCAAACATCTCTTCGATTTGAATATAAATTCTACGATCAAATTTCACACTACTAATCACTATAGCTGTACCTTGTGGGCTCTAAAATAATCTTCCCACTTATTAGTTTCATTAAATAATGATGATTACATTTACATAAAATAGGTGAGGAGTTTTAAAATTTATGTAGAAGTCCTCGAAAATGGGCCTTTTAGGAATCGTTAAATTTGCTTTGGAGTGCTTTTCTCAACTTAAAGAAGTATAAATCTTTTAGCCAGTAAAAGTAGAGTAGTTATTTAATAAAAGTATGGTAGATATTTGATTGTGAAAGCTCTCGATCACTAGATCTTATTGGAGTTATTATGTATTGTTCATCTAATTCTAAATTAGTGTCATCAATTTTTATATCAGTTTTATATCCACATATCATATTGAAATTTTAAGTTGTCTTCAATATTATTGTACAATATTTATAGTGTCAGCATTAAAGTGCACATTTTGTCAATAACAATAGTTTGATAATGTCACCATAGTTATTAATTATGAAATGGTCATTATCATTTTTTAATGGTCATTATCAATGTTTTATCTTTTTTTTTTTATATTAATGTATATTTTTAAAATAAAAATGAAGTTTGGAAGTATATTGATATTATGCATTTGATTTTTTAGATATTGTATAAAACTTAGTATGATATAATTTTACTATTATAGTTTTACATCGACATTTGATTGTCTTCTTTGCTTTCTTTATTCTTTTACTTTATGTACGTATTAAACTTTTATCATTTACAAATTGTTCCCGTACATAAACTTTTTAAATATGTTTAAGTAGCTTGTCCACCAAATCTCTTCTTAGGCCCTAGATCAATGCCTAAGTTTGGTATGGGGTAATTATTAACCGTAAAATTATATTATTCTAAGGTATTTTTGTGTTTGTCGATTATCAATTTTTATTAAGTTTTAATTGGCAATTTTTTTTTTGTGTTCTAGTTAACACCTAGCATTTCCCCCCCACTTCCCCTCGTGTTCCTTGGATTGTTGAGATTTCCCCTAAAAATAAACATTATACGGTTTTAAGGTGTAAAAATGTACAATGCACGGTTCTAAGGCTAGGCCATTTTTATCTATGTTTTGGATCCCGTATATTGTATAATTTTGATTTGTCAACTTTCTCATACATTGTGTTGGCTTCCATCTCTCTCTCTCTCTCTCTCTCTCTCTCTCTATATATATATATATATATATATATATATATATATATATATATATATATTAGTGCATTTAAGATATAATCGAGATATTAAATATGAATATGCCAAAACAATCAATTTAAATATTTAACGTAGAAATTCAAAAATGTATAGAAATCTGAAACAATTATTATGACATCAAATATTCATTAGACTTTAAATAAATTCACTATTCTATCTACGATTCTAATTAACAGTAATTTTTAAAAAAAAATCTTAACTTCTTAACTTTTGTATTTTATATTTTATATTCTCTTTTTTATTACAAATAATATACTTTCTTCATAATTTATTAAAATTATTATTATTAAATATTAGCATATATTCTATTCTATTTTATTATATTATTTTCAAAATAATATTAAATAAATAACTATTATTTAAAAACACACACAAAAACGAAATAAATAAATAAATAAAACTTAAGCCATAAAAGGTCGTCCCATCAAATTTAGGTCCGTGAACTCGGAGACCTATTTATTGCAATTTTTCCTTCCTAATCTTCGTAGGTCCCAATCTGGCCCCCGGTAACGACAAAAGATCCAACTTAAATTAAAAACTAGATATTTGATTGCCATGCTTGGTTAGGATTAAAGATTCAACTCCGGGAAAAGTTTAATATACTATTTTTACGACTTTTAGCAATATTTATCTACTTATCTTTTGGTTCTATTCTCATTTTGATACGTTTGATTCGAATACCAATGCCACGTTCAAAATTAACACTACGAGCCGCTATAGGCGTGCAGTGTGGGTTTTAAAATCACTTTTCCAATTTCCAACGTAGCATCATCTTTCCAATTATTAGGGTATGGAAAAGTCATAAAGAATAATAGTTATACACTTCAAAAATTTATGGAAAAGTCATAAAGAATGAGCTTTTTAGGAGTGATTGAGTTTGCCATTAAGAGTTTTCTCAACTAATTAGCCAATAAAAATAAAAGTATAATACTTATGTAATTTTGGTATAAGGTATTTATTAATCGTAAAATTATACTATTTTAAAGTATTTATATATTTATCAATTATCAATTTAAATTAAATTTTTATTGATATGAATTTTGTTTTTAATTAATATTAAATATTTTTTCTTTTAGTTTTTTTTCTCTTTTCGCATTTTTTTAGATTGTTGAGATTTTTTTAAAAAATATAATAAATTATTCTAGAGCCCAAAAACATATAATGCATAATTTTGAAATTATTAATGTAAGTTTTTATTCTATTTAATATTTTTTTCTTATACATGTTTAGTTAGTTTGTTTATGTGTTTTTTAAAGTTATTGTGAAAAATAATTTTATATTTATATGAAAATGAGGACACATATATCTTTCATCTATATAATATACCTTCCTAAAGCTTTTATGACTAATGATGTTAATGTTAATATTGTAATCTTTAGATTGTTGAACAATTACTTCTTTTTGGTTCATGTTTGATTTTGCTATTACACAAAAGTAATTTCTTTGTGCATTCGATTCTATCCAGTAGAAATCATTGATTGTGGCCCACTCAGATATGGTATCAGAGCTTTTTTAGTAGATAAATACCATTATTCATATTATGAAATCTTGAGTTTTAACTTACATGTTAGAGATCTGACATTTATTGACCCAATATATTGAAGATACACCCTTTCCCATATTTTGTTCTTCTTTTGGGGTCCTCTATTGATCTAGATTTAGAAAAAGAACAAGAAAAAGGTATCCACTGATTCTCAGATTTCACCTGATAGGTTTTCATGCAAAACAACCTACGTCATTGGATTCATAAGGTGTCAAAACCTTAGGATTCGCTGTAAACATGACCTAGTTTCACAACAATCATTTTTTACCATTTTTGAAAGGTTTCATAATTTTTGTGATGATTTCATGTACATCTATATGATTTGTGGTCTTCAAGAAAAAATCCTTTCTAAGTTTTTTTATGTTTTTACAGATCCTTACTGGGTCTTTGCTAGATTTTAAAGAGGCTACCCAATCCCGTGATTTGTGATAGGCAGAGTTTTTATCCCTATGTGCATACTGATGGAACTTTGAGTCATCCCTACGCTGCAAGAAACTCTAGCATCCCTGACACTACCAAAACCATGTCCATCTCTTGCACCTTCAAGTACCCTTCCTACCTTTGATGATCCAAACCTCGATGACTGCAAAGGCGGGCTACATCTCTGATGGAAAGTTTTGGCATCATAACTATTAACTACGAGAGTAGTCCATAACTCTAACATCTAGATTATCAACTGTCAGAGTAGTCAAAAACCTTGACATCAAGACTTACGATTGCCAGAATAATTCATGACCCGAGCATCAATATTATTGACTGTGGTAGTACTCAAAAATCCTGATGATTATAGTCACCAATTGAAACCTTGACAAGAAACCTTAACAATTGTGAAGGGATGCCCAAACTCTGATGACAACCACGGGGACATAAAATTTAAGCTCATGAAGGATGAGACTATTCATTTGAAAAAGAGGGTTATTTTTTAGATGATGTCACTCCCACATCAATCCCATCAATTAAAGTGAATGGGGTAGCACTCATAAAAGGTCGTAGCCCCCTGATCTAATAGTGTGGTCACATGGAGGGGACTTAAATTTGGATTCCTACTAGAGGGGGCTTACTCTCCATCCAATTCTGTTGCAAACCCAAATTTTTCAAATTTTGCAAAGAGGGGATTGTCATTGTCATCTAAAACTTTAAATACACAACTTTCACTCTGTTGCTCCTTTTGGGGTGTCATTTTTTTTAAAGTACAAGCTTTTTAAATCTCTATGCATTATTAATATTCTCATGCCTTGTAAATTTGAATCTATACAAATTTATTAGAGGTTACATATTCTTAGTCTTTCAGCATACATAGTTCAATACACACTTCTTTTTTGCATCATGGATTTGAGTTTAGGTTTGATTTTTATACCATTCAACTATCATGAGTGAAAATTCAAGGTAAAAATTATCTTGAGGAGCAAAGGCTTACACCAAATCATGATGGATACAAAAACATAACTGACCCCTGAAGCAGAGAAGGCGAAGTGGTACAATAGAAGTGATGTAGCCTATGATCTTTTGTACTTATTTATATGTCTCTCAACTTGCTCTTTCGTATCAAATATGAAACTCCTCCAAATCAAATGTGGACCATATTAGATTTTTTTTTAGAAATCAAAATATCATGAGTTATGAATTAGAGAATGAGCTCATTAATTTGAGCCCAAATGATTTTGATACGATACAAGACTTCTTCACAAAGTTAAAATCATTCAGGTTGCAGTTGAAACTATGCGTCATTGACAAAATGATGATCAATTGATTATTTCTATCCTTGCTAAGTTGGGTTCCAACTATTATGTCTTCGTCTCTACATTCCACACCACCAAGTGTGCCATTGGAGTTATATGGACCATGTTATCCTTGGATGACTTTGCTACTGAATTGACTCAAGAGCAAGGTAAATTCATTTAAATGGGTACATTGAAGTCATCTAAATCACATGCCTTAATTATGAGTCATGACAAACAAAATGCTTCTAATAGCAAGGAGAATAAATATAACAAAAAAGACCCAAATCAAAAAAAGGGTCAAAAATTTGATGTTAAGTTGAAAACATTAAAAAAGTCATCATGTTCAAATGGGAAACTAAAGAAAGAGTGACTTACTTGTGGCTACTGCAAGAAATATGGACATGATGAATCTAAATGCATGAAGAAGCATATTGACTAACTGACAAAAATGCTCGAGAAGAACAATTTCGATGTCTCTGATCATTCTAATAAGACTTCATCAACACAAGAGTCTTCTAAGGCCAAAGATAGTAAGAGAAGGGAAAGATAAGGGCAAAGCAATTGTTTTAGTTGTGTCCTAGCCTTCCACATGGGTAATTGATTCTGGTTCCTCACACCACATGGCTTCATCATAAGACATGTTCTAGTCCTTAGAGCCTTGTTCTATGTTTTTCTATCGTGTTGGGTGTTAATACTTCCACATAAGTTAGTGGGAGTGAATATGTTGAAGTGAATGATGAGACATTTTTCATGATTTTCTATGTGTTGTCTTTTTATCCACCAATCTCTTATTTGTTTATCAAATCACTCACATCGATTTGCAAAAGAGAGTTGAATTCACTCCTAATTAAATGGTTATTAGGGAAGCTAATGGTGACTCCATAGTTACATTTGGGAAAGCAAATCTCTTGTCATGATTGTATTCTTTCTCACATTTTGCTCTTGATCAACCCTTTACTACACTACCCTCTTAGTCACTTGGGGTGAATAAATTATGACATGGTTGATTCAACCCATCTCAACTATCACTACCTAAAGTAACTCAGTTGTCATGATATGGTTTCGGGATTGTCACGAGTCAAGTTTTATGATGGAGTTTTCCAGGGTTGTATACTTGGTAAGCATCCTGAGGAAAATTATGATAAGGGAAAATCACGTATAGCTGAACAAATATTAGAGCTTGTCCATAGTGACATTGTTGGTGTATTTCTAAAACTTTCATTCAATAGGACAAAATACATGCTTACTTTCATTGATGAAGTTTTTAGGTATACTTGGGTGTATTTTATTAAGCAAAAATCAGAGGTCTTTGACCATTTCTAGGACTTCAAGGCACATGTAGAAAAATAGTCAGGTAAAGACATATATATTGTAAGCATCGATAATGATGGTGCGTATGTCAATAATCATTTCTAATAATTTTAAATATTAGAGGGGATTGAAAAACATCGTACAATTTCATAGTCCTCAATAGAATGGTGTTGAAGAGTGCAAGAATAGGTCCTTGAAGGAAATGGCTAACTATATGCTCCACTTTAAGTCTCTTGCACCTCAATATTGTGTCGAAGCCATCAACTATGCTTGTTATGTTCAAAACCAAATTCTTCACAAAAAATTTAAGAGAGTCACTCCTTTTAAAACATGTAATAGTGGAAACCCATATTAAAGCACTTTTAAGTGTTTAGATCTCCTACGATTACCCACATTCTCAAAAATAAACATAAAAAAATAAAACCTCATAATCATCTTTGCATCTTCATTAGATATCTAAAAGGTATTAAGAGATATAGGCTTTTCCATCCCACCACTCATGAGTTATTTGTTGAGAAGAATGTTCATTTTCAAAAAGAACATTTGGACTCCACACTCAACACCTCTCCCATTCCTTAAATGCATTGGGCTTTGATGATAGTTCTAACAAATCAAATCTACCGATCAAATTTAGTGCCCTGCCTTTGACTCCTCGTTCCCATTCTTGGCTTTAGTGGACATTAATATCCAAATTTATTTAAAATGAAAAACTTGTCTGCCATGTTTAGTTAGAAAGATTCGTACACTGTGTTAAAAAAAAGAGAGGACTTCGGGGAAAATATAATATACAATTCTTTTTAATGGAAGTTTAACTATATTTTTGGTTCTATTCTCACTTTGATATGTTTGATTGGAATACAAGATCTTTACGTGACGTTTATTTCTTTCCCATCATTTTCACAATTATTAATTAGATCATCTTCTTGGTTTTAGGGTAGAATCTCAGAATTTTTTTTATTTTTTATTTTAATAATATAGCCACAGATGGATCTATTAGGGTAGAAGATCAATACAGTAATGGGTGTCTATTAAACTGAGCATATGCGGCCATCATAATATTTTTTTTTCATTTTTCAACAGTTATCCAGCAATAAAATAAAATGCATTTACCCTTGCATTAAAATTGAATATCTACACGATACATTACAGATTTAAGGTTACGACACTAAACAGAAAGCACCTAAATCCACATAAATTATATATCTGTATGTGGCCGACGTGCAAAGGAATCTGATTCGGTTGCATGTGGATGTCGCGTCCTTGCTTTTTATACTACTTTAGCTTCTCCTCTCGTGTGGTGTGGATGGCTCTTTTTGGTTATTGTTTTCGTTGATTTTTTTTGTTTTTTGTTTTTATTTGTGGTTGGGTATGGCTTTCCTTTTCTAATAATTAGATTTGGTTGTGAAAGAATTTATTTTCAAATTTTGTAATTTTATATTATTTTAGCTTTTCTTTTTTTGTGGTGTGGATGGCTTTTTTTTATTATTGTTTTGGTGGATTTTTTTTGTTTTTATTTGTGGTTGGGTATGGCTTTCCTTTTCTAACAATTAGATTTGGATGTGAAAGAATTTATTTTCAAATTTTGTAATTTTAAATTATAAATATTTATTTGTGTAAATTTTTTATGATTATACGAGTTTAAGTAGATGTATGATTTTCATTATCAAATTTTAAGATTTTGTATTATTATTTTTTAAATAATTATTATTCTTATAAGAAAAATGTTTTATATGTTTATTTTTATAAGATGGTTTTTGAAGATTAAGACCAAGTGAATACAATTATTAAGTTGTTTTAGGTACGTTGACATTTTTTTGGAACATCAAAAATATTTTGTATATTATCTACAAAACACTAAACATTCATAGAGTTGTTTGTTTTATTTTGTTTTTTAATCTCAATTTCTTTTATTGCATTCTAACCACTTTTGAATGCATGTGTCTATTATCC